>OZ010582.1:6384135-6431635 GCA_963932145.1 Acanthosepion lycidas
TCAAGCCATATATACAGAGTTAAAATATCTGAATTCCGAAAATTGCCGGAACGGGGATGATATATATTGTAAGAATTTTAATTCTGATACATTCACGATAACGATCACGTGCCCCGTAATTCATTAGAGTCGTAGGGGCAACACATGCCGCAGTTGAAGTGTGGTGACTTGGGCAAGACGAAGACCAGACTTCTATTTTAATATTATAATATAAGCATACATTAAGGCAATCAAAAATGTTGAAATTTACTATATCATACGTCATTAAACCTTCTTACATAAATGTCTAGTTTTGCAGGACGAGTCGATGTTGTATCTTGCAGCGATCTTCAATATCATATGCATCATTCGGAAACTCAAGGTGGTGTAATGGTTAGCAAGCTTATCTCGCTAGAACAATTACTAGTGAGTTCGATTCTCGCTGGGTGTTCCCTAAATTTGGCCTTGTGCCACATCTAAGCTGTGCTTGGAAAATCGATATCATATGCATCATTTGAGTAGATATTATCCAGTTGGAACATCATGCGGCTTGGCTTGTTTGTTTCCGAAATAACTCCAGAATTAGCTGTACAGTATTCTAGGAACGAATATAACTGTTCAAAATTACATCCCAAAACGGCATGTTCAAAGTTGTAACATACGGAACATTACAACTTGATGCCAGGTTTTGAGCTCATTAATTCGTGAAGTATGAATATTGCAAGTAAAGATCGAACTTTTCATCTGGACATTTATTTGGAAATAATGCGGAAATGAGAAATACACACTTTTATTTCCAATACCTGATAGAAATCAATAGAGGAAGAACATCGAAAAAAATTCTTTCAAACATTCCGTGGGTATGATGACGTGTAAAAAATAATATATTGGATTATCTGAATAGATACTACAGTGGTTTTCCCAATACTTATATTCTACATATATAGGTAAAATTAACAAAATAGGTGTTATATATATATATATATATATATATATATATATATATATATATATATATATATATACCTCACCGATGGTACGACGCAGTGCTTCACGGACAGCGCAATATACATGCGCTGAGTATAGAGTATATTAATACTTTAATAAATGATATCTGTTTAACGCAATGTTGGCGCATCCATATATGATGCGAGGGAAAACATGTTTTTTGTTTATTTTAAAATGTATATTTGCAATGAACGAGATTCATTCATACATACATACATACATATCTCTCTCTCTCTCTCTCTCTCTCTATATATATATATATATATATATATATATATATATATATATATATATATATATATGAACATTTCATTAGTGGTAAAAAGAAAATTTAATAACCGCCATAAATAGACAAATTTTATTTTTAATTGTATCACACTTTATAAAATCTAAAAGAAAAAAAAAACAAAACGTGCCAGCTAATTGCTTTCGAACTTCGCTCAATAGAACTATATGGAGGTTAATAAATAGGGATACATTATCGATAAAAGTAATAGAGAAATAAGAAAATGAAATAAATTTCATTCTATCCCTCTTTGATCTTTCTGGATTAAAACGGCTAATTTAATTTCAGGCCAGAAAATACAGGTGGCATTTTTTTTCAGCAATCAAAGCTCTCTTATGTTCTGGCCTAACTATATAGAAAATATTATCAATCATGGAATAAGGCTTACTTTTCTTTTTGATAGGATGCGTTTTGTCCGTTATGCTGCACTTATCTATGAATGGAAATGTCGTCGACTTCAAAATAAGTTACAGCATTTGATTTATAAAAGGTTATGTGTTCTGCTACCTCTCGCACATGGACACTTTCTTTTAATCATATATATATATATATATATATATATATATATATATATATATATATATATATATATATATATATATATATATATATATCAGGTCATGTCATAAGTTCTGTCGGAATTTTACATTTTTTTAAAATGAACGAAATTTAAAGAATATTTTATAATGTCTAATGGAGCTATACATTATTTTTGTTTTTATGTTTATTTAAACCGATCAAATTTTATTTCAGAGAACAATAAAATTAAATTTTGTTTCATTAAAACCCTGATAACTTGGAAGTACCCAAGAATCATTTGAGGCACATAATGCTTTATGAGTTCAAGAAAGGAAACTCAGCAGCCGAAGCGGCTAGAAACATTCACTCAGTTTATGGAGAGGAATGTGTGAATGAAAGAACTTGCAGAAGATGCTTTGCAAAATTCAGAGGGGGAGATTTCATCCTTGAAGATGAAGATCGAACCGGAAGTTCAGTTGAGTTTGATGAAAAACTTCTTGAAGCAGCTCTTGATGAAAATCCTGCTTTATCAATTGAGGAATTGGCAGTGGTTCTCAGTTGAAACCATACAACTGTTCATCGTCATCTTCAACAACTTGGAAAAGATCCTAAACTTGGAAAATGGGTGCCTCATGAATTGTCTGAAAACAACCTCAAATCCCGAGTTGATATCTGCTCTTCTCTCCATTCTCGCCAACTTGTTTTACCTTTTTTGGATAGACTTGTGACTGGCGACGAAAAATGGATCTTTTATCGATATGTAAAAGCGTCGTAGACAGTGGCTTGGTAATGGGGAAGGACCCCAGCCACAGCCGCGAAAGGGACTTCATTGGCAAAATGTTCTTCTTTCAATCTGGTGGGATCGCCAAGGAATAATCCACTTTGAATCCTTACCTCCTAATGCAACAATTAATGCTCAAATATACTGGCAGCAATTAGAGCGTTTGAACCAAGCTTTGAGGAATAAAAGTCCTGCTCTAGTGAATCGAAAAGTGGTGATGTTTCATCAGGACAATGCGCGACCCCACACAGCAAGACTCACTTCACAAAAGATTCTCCCGATCTTGCTCCTTCAGACTACCATTTGTTTCGTAGCTTACAGAATCATTTGGAAGTAAAAGCATTTGTTACACAGAAAGAGGTTAAAATTGACATATGTGAGTTCTTTGGATCAAATTCAAAAGAATTTTACAGTAATGGAATTAGCAAGCTTGTTTGATAGATGGAAGGAAGTCATAGATAATCAAGAAATATGCATTGTTGATTGAATCTGTAATTAAATGTAACATATGGTCACTCGTTTTCTTTACTCAAAATTCGGACAGAACATATGGGATGACTTGATATATATATATATATATATATATATATATATATATATATATATATATATATATATATATATATATAAAGAAATATAGTCTTAAGGTGTGCTATATTTATGGAATAAAGTGCTCAATATCAGAGATAGAGCGTGTGATGTTACCTTCAACCTAAGAGAAGGCACACATAAACCATATAGAAAACCTAATGACAAACCACTCTACATACACACATCTTCCAACCATCCACCTTCTATAATCAAACAGATACCAAAATCGATTAACCGCAGGCTCTCTGAAAATTCTTCCAATGAATACCTATTTAACAAAGCTAAGAAAGACTATGAAACAGCCCTAAAAGATAGCGGATTCCCAGCAATACTCACATACTCACCACAGAATACAAAAAAGGCCAACAGAAGAAGAAATATCATATGGTTCAACCCACCGTACAGCAAGAACGTAAAAACAAACGTAGGAAAAATATTGTTCAAACTCTTACACAAACACTTCCCAGAATCAAGCACCTTACACAAGATATTCAACAAAAACACAGTAAAAATCAGCTACAGCTGCACCGAGAGCATGGCACAAATAATAAAAAAGCACAATAGGAAAATTATCAACAAACAACACGAACAAACTAAACCCACGTGCAACTGCAGAATAAAGAACGAATGTCCCTTAAACGGAAATTGTTTACAAAACAACGTAATATACCAAGCTACGATAAAATCACCACATAATGAAGAAAAAGTATACATAGGAGTAACTGAAGGACCCTGGAAACAAAGAAATTATACACACAAAACATCTTTCACAAATAGTAAATATGCAAACAGTACAATGCTTTCTAAGTATATCTGGGAAATTAAAAACAAAACGAACATCACACCAAAAATATCTTGGAAGATAAGGAAAAAATCATCAGCCTACAATAACCAATCAAAAACTTGCAAACTTTGCTCGGAGGAAAAATTAGCTATCATTACTTTCCCCGACCAAAATAAATTATTAAACAAAAGATCCGAGCTCATCTCAAAATGCAGACATGAAAATAAATTTTTACTACGTAACCTAAAAAATTAAAAACGGAAAAAATAAAATAAAAACAAATAAATATACTAATAAACAAAATAACAATAAAAAAAATAGAAATAAAATAAAACATAAATAAATACTATGTTACTTAAAAATTGAAAACCGAAAAGAGAAAATATACAAGTAAAATAAATTAACCTAAATTCACCCAAGTAAATAAATAAACAAACCAATCCCAAATAAAGATAATCAATTAAAAACTGTTCCCGCCAAAATAATACTTAGAATGAACTACAACAATCAACCCCAAAACTGAACAAATAGCTTTAATTAAATTCCCAAACCAAAACAAAACTGTTAAATAAGTGATATAAACAAATTTTTACTACGTTAATAAATAAATGAATAAATAAATGAATAAAATAAGAAGCAAAATATAAAAACAAGCAATATAATTTGACCTAAATAGATAAACAAACGACTTCCGGTGAAATAACCGCCATAACAGAATACCCACAATGCACCACTAACCCGTATATATATAAATAGCCGAGAAAAATAACAGCATATGTGGCCTGACGATTGCATATAGCATGAAACAGACTGTCGCCTCTAAGTGTTGACTTCTATGTTCACTTTTATATATATATATATATATATATATATATATATATATATATATATGTGTGTGTGTGTGTGTGTGTGTTGTGTGTGTTTGTGTGTGTATTTGCGCGCGTGGTTGTGTACAAGCTGTGATGGATAAACTGTCGTCTAAAATAATCAAAAATGAAAATCACATGTCATCTCGTTTTTAAATATATATTTACAAAATCTGCAAAACATATCTTGAAACACAAAAAAGTCAATTTATTTCATAAAATTGTCAAGAAAGGCCACCAGACGACCACCAGACGACTGCAGCTCATGTGAACACTGTCCTTTTTGGGGAATGCTGCTTATTCCTTGCCTTCAGTTCATCTTTCGGGTTACACGGATTCGTGTTTGTCTCTCTCTGAACTGCTCACAGTACATAATATTCAAATGGCGTGCAGTGTGGGCGTAAATTTGCCTGATATAAGCGGTGATGTGGTCCCAGAAATTGCCTGACAAACAAGAATAGATTTTCCAGCTTATTTTCCAGATATATGGACTTCAAGCAGCCAACATCCTTGATAGAGAGCAGCACTATCTTCTCAGCTCACCATGTAGGCTTCCGTAGATGAGTCTGAGGTCCTCCTCTACAAAGTCGGGAGTTCTTTTCTTGTCAGACAAATCAGAATGTGTCTTCAGAGCTGCCTTACCTTCATAATCATCATTTGACTTATCAAAATCTTTCCAAACCCTTTGCACCGTCCTCAGACTGACACTCAAAAATTTTCTGTATTGTGAATTGCCTCATTGTGATCTTTTTCACACAGACGGTGAAAAACTGACTCTACTACACTGTGCAGTCTAAAAAATCAAAAACAAACATCGCGCATGGGAAAAATTAAAAATATATTATGGCGGTAGTTTACACACTGCTTCCTCTGTGTGTGTGTGTGTGTGTGTGTGTGTGTGTGTGTGTGTGTTTGTTTTCTGTATGAATGATTCATGTAATTATAAGTTGAACAGCACCTATAATCGAAATTAAAATCACTGATCCAATGTGCAACTTTCGGATAATAAGTGTGACATTTCTGTAATTATTGAACAATATATTTCATGCCACATTGACGGAAAACCTACCAGTACAAAAGAATTCTCTATATTCTCTTCTTCTCTATATTTGTACAAAAACGCACAACCTTAAAATTTAAAATTCAAACTCAGCGTTGCGACCGCACGTTCCAAAATATTAACACATTTCTCATAGCATTTTTTCGAATTACATCTATATTTTCGTTGTCCTCTTATTAGCGAGAAGTAAAAAAAAAAACAAGAACAAATCTATTTCCATACCTGAGGATGTCTGTAGGAACAGACGAAAGCTTGTAAAAACTAAAAAAGTCTTTATGAAACTGGAATTTATAAACAGGGATCATATCATTCATATACATGTTCGGGTTTAGTGTAACTTATTGAAATTGTTTGCGAAGATGTATTCTCGCCATTTAAATCATTAACCTCTATATTTGTATTTTGTATGAATGATTCATGTAATTATAAGTTGATCAGCTCCTATAATCTATCTATCTATCTATCTATCTATCTATCTATTTATATATATATATATATATATATATATATATATATATGTATGTGTAGTGTGTCTGTATGTGTGCGTTTTTGTGTGAGTTTGAGTGTGTGTATGTAAAATTCAACATTGAAGTCAACAGTCACAAGCCTGATGACTGCGTTTATCATGAAACATTCTGCTTCTTCTTGAACACTTCAATGCTCAATTTAATATTTTAAAACGCTTTATCCCTGATATTGAGGTTTTTATCCCTTACATACAGCGTACCTTAAAACTACATTGGTATATATATATATGTGTGTGTGTGTGTTTCTGTATGTATGCATGCATATTTATAAAGAATTCGCACTCTCTCCAATCATGTATGTTTTTTTAATATATAGTTGTCCTTTCATACAAGATATAAATAATGTGAAATAACGATCGCTTTAATATTTGGGCCATCGGTTAATTCAAATTAACTTTTTGCAAATTTTCCTTAAATAAACAGTATCTACATTCATCGGTTAAAATATGCGAATACTTCGAATGATATTTAAGAAATGAAGCTCATTCGATAATCTCTGTTTTTGAAAGAGCCGTATTATCTTAGTTTGTTATGATTTAATTATTTATCTTCAAAAGGGATATAAATTTAAAACATGAGGCTCAATATTATGTTCCAAAATACAGAATCTATCTAAGAGACTAGACAAGGTATTATGTTGTTCGTAAAAGAATGTCAGATTTCATTATCATATTTTAGTTCTGAATTAATATATTTAAATAGTGTTTCAGTCGATGTAAATAGTAACCCTGATCATCCGATTATTTCTGCGATCGAAATATAAATGTATTTGTGTGTTATTTCAAGTCGAAGAAATCTTTGAATGCAGATAGCGCGGCTTCTTTAAAACATAATGTCTTTTGTCTTTAAGTAATTGCCAAGATACTTGAAAAGGTGGAAGATAGTGGATGAAGGATCAGAGGAATATATCGGCTATGAGAGTCTCGTTGCTGAGATTATGCAGCCTGACAATACGTGGCTGAGCAATGTCATGAGGCAGAAATGAGCCTACTTGATTAAACAATGCCAGTCGCGTATTTTATGACTGAAGGTGCATTTCATCCAGCTGATATCATTAAAATTTGGTAGTGATGTTCTATTTAGATTCAAGAATTCTGTAATGAATAATGTCAATGGCCGACCACCACCCAACCACCAGATGCTTCTTTTGTTTCAATTTCGGTTTTGGAAATGCTTTTAGTCCTTCGTCACGATCAAGACACTGAATCGGTCGTTTACGTTTGTTATAAAGGATATATTTCTTATCACATGTCATTATTTTTCAAGAAAGTGAACATTCGAATTTCGCAGGTGCAGCATCGAATGCAGTTCAACACTCCGAACTTTTTTTTTTTTAATTTTTACTGATTTTATGTAGAAACCTCCAAAAAATAGAGTACTGTTTTCATATTTGGACAGAGGTTTCCCCAGATTTCACTCTCCAGTTTTCATTGAGTTTAAAAGCGTCCCCGCGCCTTGGTGGGTGACGAATCATTCACCAGTCTTCTAATTTTTCCCCATAGGCGAGATGTGTTAAGTATCTCTCTACTCTACCACTATTTCCACGTAAAGTGCGCGGACGAACTGCATTCCGTGATCTCGCCGAGGCAAACCATCACGCCAAGAACACGCCAAACCACTTACATATTAGTAAACCACCAACATCGCCTCCGTATTCCATCGGTGTGAAGTAAGTTCCACTCGAGTTCATTCTTCCGGCTAATCACTGCCTGGTGGAACCGACTTCCAACAGGATGTTTCGGGATCAAGACAATCTTGACCTGTTTAATGTTAGAGCTGTTATCTTCCACTCCTATTCTAAAAATGGCCTCCTAACGTAACCATCTAATTCGAATGGCACCACCGCCGAGACTTGTAAAATTTGAACCTTACTTACCCCCCACCCCTAAAAAAAAACATAAAAATATATTTGTCGAGTTTACGTTGCCAAATGACTTCAGATCGTCCATTATTGTTGAATGATTACAACCCTTATCTGGGACATTTCTCTTATTAAGGCATGGCTTTGTTTTCGACCAGTCTTTTGATATGGTGGCTGTAAAGTTAAGACGGACGTCCTCAACCGATTAAAACTTCCTGAATGTTACCCCACTGCAGACTGTCATAAAATAGGGTCGGATGATTCGCATTCAAATGAATCCTTAACCCTATGTTATGTTTATTTTGGTAGGGTACCTCTGCGTGGTATAATGGTTAGCAAGTATGTCTTGCTTGAACAATTACGACTGAGTAGTGAGTTCAATCCTCCCTGGGAGCACATTTAATTTCGGCCACGTTCCACATCTAAGCAATTCTTGGAAAATCACTATGTTAATGTAGGCAGCAGTTTGAGATGAATTTAACCAAGCTTATACTCAAAGTAAAGGTATCTCTTCTTTTCCATGTGAGTGCTATAAAATGGTTTATGTGAAATTCTAAAACATTAATCATTAAACAATGAGTAAAATATTTTTGCAACTAATAATATTTTGCAGCTCAAATAAAAATTCATTCTAAAATCTGACATTATTTTCCAAAGAAACTAATAGTTTCTTGTATTTAAAGAGAATATATTCAAATAATATTCCATATATTATTTTTTTTACTTCTGTAAGTATGAAAGTTTTTTTTATTTTTATTCTATATATTAGGGTACTACTTCTATGACAAAGACAGAGATTCAGGATATTCCCACTTTGATCGGGTTGTTATGTTCATCATTTTTGACAGTGCTGAATATATATATCTGTGTTTCAAACCAATGAATGTTAAGCTGAAAGGCATCGAAACCCATTTACGGAATTTGAAGGAAAACATTATCAGTTTACATATTTTCTTTAGTTTCTTCCTGAATACATGCATTAATGGACCTTTGAACCAGCATAAATACATCAATAGGTCCGTAGGTTAATGAAGAGGAAAGGCAATATCCGATATATTAGGTTGGTGCAAAAATAATGTCGTTTTCTCACATATATGTGAGAAAACGACATTATTTTTGCACCAACCTAATAAGAAATGTTTACTTTGTAACTTATCGCCATCTCTATCAAAGCGTACAGCAACGCTGCTCCATTGATCTTATTTATACAAAACTATAGTGGAAAATTTTAAGATCAAATTTAATCAGAATTTATTTGTTTTGAGTTTTTCTACCTACGTAAGCAATTTATTTGATGTTGAAATCAAAGTTAATTCAGACAATCTATCTATCTATCTATCTATCTATCTATCTATCTATCTATTTTTGTGTATTTTGTTACGTGTGTCTGTGTGTGTGTGTATATTTGTATGAGCTTGAACGCTTCAGTCGTGACGCTGACAATCACCTGCAAAATTGAGTTTTTATATCCTCACACATTATATCGTAAAACACTCTATCCTTATTATTATGTAAGCCTTCACTCTCCATAGAATATCTTTATGGTAATCTTTCAGATAAGCTTTCCTCTTTGGTACGCCGACTTCAGGAATTTAAATGTAGTACTAGATTGACAGGTAGGTCCATTATTTTCACTGTTATAATTACTAGAGTTCACCCTAATGTGTACTTGTATTTTATTCTCTCGCACTCTTCGATTTTTTTCTCTTTTCAGCTATTTTTATTGCTGTCATTTTTTATCTTCCATATGTCACATTACCTCAGGACATAAGAGAATCTGGCTCTCTGCACCTTCATATCGCTTGTGATTTTGAGCACTTTTCTCTATTTACTAAGGTTACCCCTACCTTCCACCAACCCTTCACATACGCTAGTCGTGAAAATAGCTCGATGCTTCCTTCTATATCTCTTGCTCTAATTAATCCCCGTTCGGCTTTACTTTCCCAACATCTCTTCCTCATCTTTTCTCTAAAGCATGTCAGTCGTCTTTTCATAATTCCGAATATAATTGTTATTTCTGTTGCCATTATTAAAAGACATCCTTATGGCTTAATCGCTCCAAGTGATTCTCAGTGTTCATTCCTGAGGGTTCTAGTTTTCATTTCTTCCGTAGGTCTAATTTTCTCTACTATAAGAGGATGGATAAAACAGCAATCCAGCCCTACATTCTATGCTTCTTACTGAATTTGTACGTTTCTCATCAAGTTGCTTAGGTTTTAGAATGCTCTTTCGGTAGTTCAATGCTTGTTGCATTTTCAATCCTTTTTTAAAACGATTCTTTGATATTTCAAATTCTTTACATTTTCATGCTTATTACACTAATTCGTAATTCACATATTGGCTTTTTTCTCATAATTTCTGTCTTAATGCAGTTGATGGTTAGTCCTTTTTTCTCTTCCTCTCTTCTAAAACTCAATCTAGAATAATATGTAGCTTTCTCTCCGAGTCAGACGTCATCAGTGTTTCATCCGCCTATATTATATTGTTAGAGTTAAACCCACCGATAATGTATCCTGTTTGCGTTTCCATTTCCCTCGGCATAACGTCGCTGTAGACGGTGAACAATTTTGAGGGAAAAGACAGACTTAGGCTCCTTACTATGTTTGTGAAACTACTCACTTTTATAACAGTATGCAGGCGGTTTTCTCCAAGCATAAGTCTTTTTCAAAATATATTTAGTTTCCCTAATAGATTTAATAGTATTCGAGTGCTGTACATTGCCAAATGCTTTCGCGTAATCTATAAAATAAAAATGACCATCATTTTGCATTTGTATTACCATCTCTGATTTCATTTTAAAAGTGCAGTGTTCTAGTCCTATTTCCAGTTTAAATCTTCGCGCTTTTTTTCATCAGGACTCACTCAATTTGTTTGTTTAGGTGGTTCATTACACCGATTTTTAAAGAGCTCGCAATAATTTCCACCTGGCATCGCAAGTAATCTTACGAAGATTTTATTAGTGATATCGTCCTGCATGTCGCCGCATTTTCTTTATTTAATCATTTCGTTTATTACTTTTGTGAACTTAGATACCAAAATCTGTCTTCTGCTTCCTTCTTGTTTATTGTTTATTTCAAATATTTTAATTATTTTGAGTATTTTAAGTATTTAAGTATTTTGAGTATTTTGAGTATTTTAACTATTTTGAGGATTTTGAGGATTTTGAGTATTTTAAGTATAGTTTTCACTCTTGCTTCGTGATAAGTTATTTCACAAAAATCTCTCCACACTTGAACAATTTTCTTTTAGTTTATCTATTATCAGTGATGCTTTCTGTGATTTTATAAAGCATGGTGCTTTTCCCAAATCACGTCCTTTTAATCTGTTGCGAATATTTACCCTCCTTGTGTTGCCCATTCTCTTTATTTTAGCACTATTTTCTTTTATACATTCCTTTTTAACCTTCCTACATGTGTTTGTTAATTTACTGTTTATTGTTCACTAATATTTCCCATTATTTGATATTGTTTGTGGGCGGTTTTTCATCATCTTTAGAATTACTTCCGTCATCCATTCGTTTTTTATTCTCCATTAAATTTCTTTGGGATGATCTCCTTCACCTACGAAATTATTGTGGCTGTCAGCAAGTTCCTCTTTGATATTGAAGTCACATTCAGGTAATATTCATTTATAACTCTTTTCTACATCCTGCAAAATGAGTTCTTCAATGGTCTTGTGACGTCCCCCCGGTGTTGCTGCACCAAATGTGACGTCTGCCTAGCCGCGTCCGTCGTGCTATCCTGTCCTGTGACGACCAACTGGCTTGGTATCGGTCGTGGTACCAAATGTGACGTTCTAACCTTTTGGTGATTCGGATGGGAATCTGGTTAGATTCGGTATCAGCCTTGTTGTTTCCAGCTCGCCTCCAACGTCTGGTTACCGAAGTAACTGTTTTGATTTACAGTCTAACCTACCCACGTTGTGAATTGATATTAGACAGACGAAATCAACCAGTCGCCGGCCCGTAATGCAAGCCGAGTTCGATCAAGGGCAACACCGCACAAGTATATGTAAAAGAAAATAAAATAATAACTCGAAAAGTTCAAATGTGTTAAAACAGGATAACAATATTTTATATATGGTTGCTAAATACACGACTGGGTCTTCTTCCTAACCCGCTATATGGATTTGTGACACTCTGTGTTTGTTAGGCGAGTCTTAACATTTTAAGTTGTTTGTTATTTAAGAAACTGGTTCTTGGTGTATCTTCAGGTGATATTCGTAAAACTTGTTTTGGTGGTGTGAGTCTAAGTCGTTCTTCAAAAATAAATTGTTCTTGGTTAGAAATTGAGTTGCGATTTGCGTGGAATCTTTCAAGTCAGCTATTTGCGAGGCGGGTACAACTCCAATTGCGAACTTCACTCGAACTCGAACTGAACTGGTTTTTAGTCGTTGCGACTCTGCTTATATGGGCGCCGACCAAAACCGGGGTGGGCTTGTCGGGGTGGGCTTGTTGGGGTTTGAGCTTCGTTGATAATTCTAAACCCACAATACACTTCTTTGTTTTCGGTCAGGAAAATCTTATTATTTTCCATTTTTGGAGGACTTTCGTCTTCCCACCTTCATATCAGGCGATATTCGTAAACCTTGTTTTGGTCGTTCTTCAAAAATAAGTTGTTCTTGGCTAGAAGTTGAGTTCGGAATTGCGTGAATCTTAGTCAGCTTTTGCGAGGCGGGTCCTCAGAGCTCTCAGCTCACTGCAACTGATTGCCTCTCTGTCTCCAACCCCCTGCGAACTTCACTCAATTTAACTGGAACTCGTACTGAACTCGCTGCGACTCTGCTTATATGGACGGCGACCAAAACCGGGGTGGGCTTCTCGGCGTTTGAGGTTCCTTGATAATTCTAAACCCACAATCTACTTCTTTGTTTTCGGCCAGAAAAATTTTATTATTTTCCATTTTTGGACGTCTTTCGTCTTCCCATCTTCTTCTGTTCTCATATTTGTATTTCACCATGCACTCAGGGGGTGTCAACGGGTTTCCCCTCTCTCTCACAGTGACATCTCACACCTATCTCTTCAGGGGGGCGCAACAGGCCTACCCTCCTTCTTCACATGATTACCTCCGCCTAACGCTGATGTCCCCATTTAGCCAATGGGCGCTCAGCAGCGTGGATGTGGCCAGACTAGCCTCGGTTTAAAAAATCTTGCTCAAAGAAAAAAAAATATCTTCCTTTTTTTTTTTTTCTTTCTTTTCTTCGAGGAGACCTCACACCCTAGACTCTTATCTTAACCGAATCACCTGGAATTCGTCAATCAGATTTTCGCCAGCATCAAGTGGGTAGCCATTTAGACGTATTTGCATTCTTGGAGCCAATTACTGATCCGATAAAATAGTTTCGCTATCATAGCCAGCCCTGACGATAAACAGATGCTCCTCTCAATGATATTCTGCATATAGACAAAGGCTTAACCTTTCCTTCATGGTGGTCAACGGACACTATTGTTTTTCTCGGACAGTGCGTGCTTAATTAATTTTTATTTTTATCTCTTTAGAATTCTGCGGGAAGTAGCTTGTACAACTTGAAAAAATCTTTTTTATCATTGCCATGAGCAGATTGGATATATCTTACTGGCCGCCCTGTAACATAAAACAGATTAAATTCTGTGTTTTACCTTCTCAACTATGGAAATAAAAATCTTACCACTTTTCCTTGTCAGAAAAATAACACCGTTTAGTGTCCATTTCGTGATAGCTTCTAATTACCTAAATTTAATTCTCGCCTATCTTTTTTTCTTCTTTCTTTCTTGCGGCGTAAATAGTGTCACAGTCTTTTGTATTGCAGTTTAGATGATTCCTTTAGTTGCAGAACTTTTCCTCTGATGCAGAAACACAAAGATAGTCTTTCACGCAGTCGTCACTTTATTATGTTTGAGAGTGTATAACTACATTTCTGAAACCTTTGTATATATTTACGTTATCAATCTGTTATTTTATGTCCGTTCCCGGGAACTCTTCATCCATTTCTCCCTGAATCATTAGTGCTCCTGGAAAAGATTTTGGTCATTATTTCTTCGTTTGCTGTGAACCAATGTATCCGCCTTTCCCGTCACTTGTTTAAAGATACTTTTTCGAAGTTGCCGAATCTTTCATCTTTCATTACTTTCCCCAATTTTTTATTCAATTCTCTCATGTACAGTATACTAAATAGAACGTCAATCTGCTTTTTTTCACTTCAATCTTGACATGTTATTGAACTCTGTCACTCTGTTTCATTCTCAGAGATTCCTTCCATGTTATTGACTTTTATTGAATTGCTTTGGGTGAAATGAGATAAAAAATGTTTATATATATATATATATATATATATATATATATATATATATATATATGTGTGTGTGTGTGTGTGTGTGTGTGTGTGTGTACAGAGTGAGAGAGAGAGAGAGAGAGGGAAAGGGATGGACAGAGAGGTGTGTGTGTGTATTTTAATCTTTTAAAGTAGTAATTTTCTGGTATATATATATAATATTTACAATATTCGCATTATTGTCCTCATCTTTGTCGCCATATTTATTAGAACGTTTCGGCCGTTGAACGCTTCGGCCTTCTTCAGGTGGTTGGAATGTCGAAGTCAACACTTTATTTATCTCACTGGGGTAGAATGTCCAAGTTCCACGTGTCATATTTAATGGATGACCGTTATCAGTTATCTTCTGTTAATGTTCCGCCTGAAAGTTCTCCACTGCCTTAATATTGAACTCTTTGGGTCCTCTCACTAGATCTAACCAATGCCTTTATCCACTGTGCCATGGATGGCGACAAAAATGAGGACAATAGTCCGAGTAATGTAAATAATGTACATAATACCTAATCTGAGATATATATATATATATATATATATATATATATATATATATATATATATATTAGGTTAGTACAAAAATGATGACGTAATAATGTCGTTTTTTGACGTATTTTTAACGTCAAAAAAGGACATTATTACTATTATTATTTTTGCACCAAACTAATATATATATATATATATATATATATATATATATATATATATATATATATATATATATATATATATATATATATATATATATATACATATATATAACATTTACCATACTGATTAGGCAAGATCTAATTTTTCCAGCAATATTGTGGAACATATAACGAAGAACAAAAACATAAATTGATTCTTTCTGGAATATTTTTTATACACTTTTCTTCGTGATTATTAATTTATATTGTACCATTTTGTTTTAATTCAAAATAAAATAATTCGATTCCTCGTCATTTAATTTTCTGAACTTTTTTTGCCACATTATTTCGGTGACAATTCTAAATACAAAATATCAAATATCGTTTTACTCGATACTTTCGTGTCACAGCATTTGCATGAATACATGTATATTGATATAAGTAGACATTTTCTATAATAACTGTGTACTTTCATGTATCTTTTCGCCCAAACAATAAATGAGATTTCCTCATTACTTAAACAATTTCTTTTACAAGTAAATAATTTCCATATATAACACTTAACGGAATTTTAGTAATTGTTTCTCGCTATTTGTATGCCTAATTAAAGTTTGATTTATCTGATTCAATTACATCAATTATTTTATTCTAATATATAATTCAGTCAATTTATTTAAGACTATATTAATTGAATGCAATTTAATTAGTAAATCAATCGAGCTATCTATAAATTGTACTTTTCTCAATATATTATGAACTAATAAATCCATAAGAATCTATCACATAAAAAGACAGACATAAAAACATCCAGAGAATATAACATAAAGAGAAAAACGCATACGCATGCGTATGTTTGCGTGTGTTAAATTCAAATTCATATAAGTTTTTCAATCATTGTATATTTCGTTAGAGATGTCAGTTAAATGATATATTGTTAGAAAATTGTTTAGCAGACTATTATTTAGCAATATCTCTGAAGTGACTTCCTCAAGTTGATCTCAGGGATCAGATGCAAGAAAAAATAAAGTTGAATCTGATTGAATTAAACTAGCGTGGGAATGATAAAAAGAGAAACGTTTGTCAAGGTTTAAGTTTAAAACGTCGAAAAATATAGACGTGTTACCTTCATGTCTGGAAACTTATCCCCAGTGGAGAGAAAGGATTCCTATTGGATATGTTGAAATGTAAACGTTGACGTTAATAAAATAGGTGAGTTGAAATTAGCTTTGTGATGTTTTTCAGCTCTGAATCCAAACCAACTAGCGCTCAGCGGCCGTGAGAGAAGAATGCTAATTTATTATTATTGAGCGAACACTGATGCCCCAAGAGTACAGCCAAGAAAAATTCATGCAAAAAAATTGCCTCACTCTTTCTCTCTCTCTCAATGTGTGTGTGTGTCTGTGTCTGTGTTTGTGTGTGTGTGTGTATATATATATATATATATATATATATATATATATATATATACAAATATAGATAACTAGACTCGTTTCGAAAAACCCTCGAATTTTTGATTTGCCAATAATCAAATCAATTTCGAGGGAAAAAAAGGTTATAAAAAAAGAAAGAGCTACGAATATGAACTACTGCCGAAAAAAATCGCACAGATGCAGGTCTGAAGCCCAAAGAAAAAAAAACCGATACGAGTAAACAACTAACTAACAAAAGGGCTTAATACAACCGTAGAGCAGACCTAGATACACCTAGTGAGCTAGAAAAACCTAACTAGGTTTCACCTAAACGGATCGTCAGGGAATGCTCGGCTAACGAGGCAAAGAGAAACGCATATATATATATATATATATTAGTGAGGGGTCATCCCCTTCTTACACAAATGGACTCACACAGTATATAAATATACTACTGCAACGTGAAGACCCGAGAGACGAGAGCAAGACCGATGAGCCGAGTCCAGAGTGAGAGAGTAAAAGGTTCTAGGGAACCGGATGAATGAGGGTGAGGTAACAGCGTTGTAGGAGTCACAGTGAGAGAGTGCGTGGACTCAGTAAGAAGTCATACAGCGGTACTTCAATACCAAAGACTGTATATATATTTTGCTACTAACCCGTATTCCTAGAACTACTAACCTGCTTTACCAGTTTGTATTATTACTTTAATACATTATTTTCATATATTCATTCCTGGCATTTGTTATTTATTGGTACCGGATTTCAACCCGGAATCCACAACACACACACACGTACATACATACATACATACATATATATATATATATATATATATATATATATATATATATATATATATATATATATTCACGACGTGCGATAGTCGCTATTTTATATATTAGTTTGGTGCAAAAATAATGACGTAGTAATGTCGTTTTTTGACGTATTTTTAACGTCAAAAAACGACATTATTACGTCATTATTTTTGCGCCAACCTAATATTTAATTTCGCACATGCCTGTTGTTTACCTTTACTTTGTCGATTGCACAATCTAAAAGTGTCAGACACCGTCTGCGAGAAAAAGACATGCATGACGCAATTACCTTTTGGAAACAGCATGCTGTATAGCTTGGCATTCGCTCCGTAACCAAGAATACGGACATTTCAGTGTGTTTGGGTGTCAATCTGAAAAGTGGGCAGAGGATTCGAGAAAGGTGGATGATATATCCAGTCCACATCTTGATGATTGGTGTGATCACTAGTAATGGCAACGTTATGTCTCCATTCATCTTCCAACACAACGCCTGCTTTGAGGAGGTAGTGTTCTCCTGATTTAAAAAGTTGGCTGCTTGAAGTCACTATATGTCGGAACAGGATTCTGCGCCATACCATACAAGAAGGAAACTCCAGTTATAACTGTATGATAATTTCTGCGACATCAGCCCTTACATCTGTCCTCCTAACTTTCCAGACTGCACGCCTTGATTAGTATTTGTGGGGCGCATCTGAGGGAGAGACCAACAAAGCTATTTGCAACAAGATGTATTGAAACTAAGAATTATGCGAACATTCAATAACTTAAAAAAGGAGACCGTCCAGAAGAGGTATAAAAGATTCCGAAGTCGTTTGATGATATTAATATTTGAGTATCTTAGACGAAAAAGTTATCCATATATATACACACACACATATATATATATATATATATATATATATATATATATATATATATATATATATATATATATATAATAAATCTATATCGGTAGATATATTTAAATAGCTGCCTCATCAGACTGAAATTACTAAATGGTTTGAATTTAACTTGAAAATATATTACTAAAGAATATATTTTAATATATTATCACCATTTTCTGTGATTACGGATTTTTTATATATATATATATACATACTCGACTCTCCTCCCGTCAAATTCGACGTATGAGGGTCAAGCAGATCAGTTTCCTAAGAAACCGAAATCCCGACATGAGATTTGATTATAGTGGTGAAGGTTACGTGCAGTACCATCCTCATTTGTTAAAGAGACCTGGTGCACTAGTGGCCACAATGTCCCCAAACAACCCTCCGCAAGTATTGAATTCGGAGTTTTCATTCTCCTAGACCAGTTAACACCCAAGGATATGGAACCCAGTCTGTCCTGCTATTTACCCATAACTGGAGTGGGAAGAGGATTCACACCTTTTCCAAGGTTAATAACAAGTCAGTGAATGTAATGGATTCGACTGTAATTCGAACTTGGCTCTCCGATTCCTCAATCCAAGCCGCTATCCATTAGTATACCGCGCCTACTATCTATCTACACACACACACACACACACACACACACACACACACACACACACACACATATATATATATATATATATATATATATATATATATATATATATGTGTGTGTGTGGGGGGGGTGCGTGTATCTATCTATCTCTCTCTCTCTCTATATATATATATCTATATATATTATCATACATGATAGCTGACCACACGTTTTCGAGGATACGAGTCTACTAGGCGGCTAGCAAATCCCCACTACAGACGCTCGCTCAAGCACATTTGTGTTTGCTCATCACACATAGAGCCCACCTGTGGTTCATACCGCAACTATGATAATCAGAACTTAGTTACATTTTCTGGCGAGTTATCTAGCGTGATCAAAAATTTGCCCAATTCGTCGCCACCCTGGGATCGACCTCGATCTAGTCCGACAACATTATGAACAAATAACATCATGAATAAAACATATATATATATATATATATATATATATATATATATATATATATATATATATTCATTAGAGTAGTGTATGATTGCTTGTATGAATAGAAATCTGCTTATACACCGGACAATCCTGCCATGGTAGAATGTAAATGACGGAAATTAATTTTCTCGTGAAGTTAATTGAAGGATAGAATAACAAATTATTTAAAAATAATACCACATAGAGGATGGCGAATGAATACAAAAGAATTTCAAATAGGTTATTACAAAATATTAATACGGATTATTTTGGGCAAAATCTTTGCACACAACTTTACATTTGATAAGTAATGTAAAAATGTAAATTCGTTGTATAAAAATGATAGTAAATTTACAAAGAAACATATTTATTTAAGACAAAAGAATCCTTATCTCAGTATACGTAGCTCGTCAATAACAATAAAGAACAAAATTCACTTAACAGCTAAAACAAATATCGATATCTTAAAAAAAAAGTTACTCACGCGATGTCTAGAGAATTCTTCTGGTCAAATTTTGTGAATGAATTATAAGAAAATAAAAGTGGAAGAATAATCGAAATTAAATTCATTTACATTCCTCATTTGATAACTAAATACCCATATAAAATTCCGTCATGATATAGTCTCTTCTACATGTTAATTATGAGTATATAAGCATTTTGACTTAGGATTGCTTGATAGATTGAATATAAATCTCGCATATAATGCGGACAAATGCGAGAATATTTGTAGGATAATATATTCCATTGTTCAAGAAAATCAAGGGGAAAGATTATAAGATTTAAGTGGGAGAAACAAAAGCATGACTTACCAGTGAAGTGTATAAATGTGTTTAACAGTCAAACCGATGATTATTTGATCACCTGCAAAAATAACCATATGTTATGTAATGATTTGGCAAAAAATGAAACATTGACAAAATATCCCCGTCTACCCGACCTACAGAATCAGAAATAGGCAAGATTACTGAAAATAATTTTGGAGAATACAAGTTTCTATATTTCTAGTTCTTCTTATTACCATTATTTATACTCGAACGGTTGTTCTTGCCCATCAGCTGATGCTGTTCGAACCGGGTAACTTTCACGTAATTTCATATTTTATCTGTTTCTTCTTCTTCTTCTTCTTCTTCTTCTTCTTCTTCTTCTTCTTCTTCTTCTTCTTCTTCTTCTTCTTTATTTATTTATTTTTCATCTCCTTTCTTTTATTTCTCCCTGTCACTTCTTTCTTCTACATTGTTCTTCATCTTCTTTCTTCTTATTTTTCTTCCTCCTCTTCTTCTTCCTCTTCTTTATTATAACTCCCAAATTGCTCCTCATCCTGTTGCTAACAATGAACAGAAGAGAAAATAGAGCAAGTAACAGTGGTGAATGCACTTAAGCGTGACACGTCGTTTCGGTGTCAATAACTGGGAGAATGTCATTAAGGCTCCAACTTCTAGATTCCGAATTTCTGCCAAGAGACAATAACAGCAGATTAAAGGTTGGTGTGTGAATTAGGTTTCGCATTAATTCTCTGTGTGGTGACTTGCTGGAGTCAAGGTGAAATTCTTTGAAAGTTATCTGGATTGAGATTACAACAGTTGAAACTTTGCGATAATACAACAATAGTCCGTTTGAAAATAATGTAAATAAGAATTAATGTTATTTGATTTGAGGTGAACGTTAGCAATAAAAAAATTAAATTTAGAAAAGGTTGGTGTTATTTACAAAACAATGAAAACAAAATTTAGAAAACAAAGGAAAATAATTGAACTTTACCGAGAAACCAATAAAAGATGTAGATCAGAAAGGTAATATGCCAATAGTAGTTGATACTGAAATATACTCAGAATAATTACAGGATGATTACAAAAATTAAATCTTTTGGGGATATACAGGTAATCCTCAAACCCATGATTTTGAGATGACGTAAACAATGTTATCGGAATTTCGGGACAACTCACTCTCCAACGATAACTATCAAACGCATAGTGTAACTATGAAAATGAAAATCTATGCAAAAAAAAAAAAAAAAACTGATATAAAGAAATTAAAGCCAGTATAACTCTTATAGAAAAGATGGATAATCTTTTAAGAACTTGATTGCTCATTCTATTATTTGTCTTCACTAAAAGCAGCACCCTCCTAAAATTCCCGTTAATATTTATTGCAATAATAACAGTGCTAATCCTTGTTTTCCGCCTGGTCAAGAAAGCGATAAAAATACAAAATCTTTGGCAACATCAAAATGAGAAACAAAATAAATAAATAAATAAAAACTCCTCATTTCTTCTTACTTACGAATGAGACCTCTGGCCATAAAATAAATCCATCGCACACACATATAGCCCCAAATCGAAGACATGGACTAGACGCCATGAATGAGCAAAGCAGTATATTTATAAACTTATCGGAATAATAATAATAATAATAATAATAATAATAATAATAATAATAATACCCTTTAAAATCTACCCTATAAAACTTGATACTTATCACTGTCATTGGCATCGATAAGTTGGACATTTTCAGATAACTTACTGTGTCTGATTTTCAACATATAAACTATTCTAAATTTGATACAATTTGAAATTACATTTTTTCTTTTCTTAAATTTATTTTAAGTCTATTCTACTTCATTAAAATTTAATTATTTCATTTTATTTTTTTTCTGATAATCCTCTGGATTAAAGTATGACTACCTCTGACTTTTCACCTCGTAGTGGTCATTGCGAGTTATAGGAAGTTTGAAACTTAATATATACCATTTTCATACCCCTAAGGTACACGCCTGAATACAGTTCTTAATGATGAACGCTTGAACCATGAACATCTGACTATAATTCCATATATCTCATAGGCAGGAGGAGCGGTATAGGCTTGGTGGTCATTCGCTCTATAGCTGGTAATTGGAACAAAATTACCCATTGGCGGTCAAGGATAAAACGCAAAAATTATAAATCTCAATAATTACGAACAAATATTAATTCCGGATCGGCTGTTACCCGGGTCAACGAGAGTCGCGTACGTCAGAGAGAGACCATTCTGAGACAGAAACATCTGTCACAGGAACAAATCTCCCAACAACGAAGAGAAACTTGATCAGGAAATTATGACTATTTCCAACCTTGGACCAAGTGACTCAATGCCAAATCAATTAATAAAAAGAAAGCGAACGAAATGGTCTCACGAAGATTATCAACAAATCATGACATCCCTTTTAGCCACACTTGAACATTCACAAAATAACACCACGCATCAGGCATATCAGATATGGAGAACTATGGTATGAAGTGGAATCAGACCCCAAGTCAATACAAACATGCGTGACAATGTCGGCAGTGTCATCGCACGAAACAAAAGATTATCATATCCAGAAAAAATAAAATAACACAAGATATAAGACAGAATAAAATAATCTATCACACAACCAATAAAGAGATGACAGTAGAAATGATTAATGGGAAATATGATGAGGTAAAAACTAAAATAAATTAGATACGAAATAATAATCTCCCATGAAATAAAACCGAAGAATCTACCTGTGGCATAACCTGCAGTTATCCAGATGATGTCACAGAAAATGATTCCAACTACATTAGGGTAAAATTCCTTGAAAAACACAGGTTAAAAACCGTATTATCCAAGTACTCAGCAGAGTAAATCAGATAGAGACCAGAACCAAAACTTTCATATGATAAAGTGTTGAGGGGCCCAGCACTTTTTATACAAATGGACAAAAGAGTCGAGTCGAACCCAGAGTAACAGAGTAAATGGTTGTAGGTAACCGGAAGAGTGAGTGTGAGGTAACAGCGTTGTAGGAGTCACAGTGAGCGATCAAGTAGGCTCAGTAAGTCATACAGTGATACTTCAATAACAAAGACTGTATATATATTTTGCTCCTAATCCGTATTCCTGGAACTATTAACCTGCTTTACCAGTTTGTATTATTACGTTAATACATTATTTTACTATATTAAAAAAAAATTCTCTCTCGTCGACCACAACAACATTGGCGACGAGTAAATTCGAACTCACACAGGAAGAGTACAAAGAAAAATTCTCCCTTGCCGCCCACAACTTGGTGACGAGAAATTGGGACCTACACGGAAAAAAAAATCACTCTTCTCACCACAACAACTTGGGCGACAAGAATTTGCACTTCTCGGAGACTCAAAAGAGAAAATTGCCGTTTTTGCAAGTGTCTACAACAATTGGGCGACTAAGAGTTACGAGGATTAAAATACGGAAAATCGATTTTTTTTGGTAAGACTCTTGCCATGGAGGATTTTAAAAGTATTTTAGTAGAATTTGTTAAACACCAAAATGAACAGCAATTACAATTCCTAGAAAGAATGGAAAAAATATTACTACAAACGCCGTACGAAAATCATGAATGACAAATGAAAAATGAAGAAAGACAATTACAGCTCCAGGAGCTAATTGTAAAAGTAACGAGTAATACAAAATAAAATATTGAAAAATAGGCGACTTTTTCTCAAGACTCAGTATGGAACACGATAGAAACATTCAAATATTCTCTAGAAGAGGGTCAAAATTTCGGGGACATTTTCAGACGTCATGAAGACATCTTCAACATCGATTGTCAAAACTGGACAGAAGCAAAAAAGCTACGGCTATTACTCAGAAAATTAGGAACGGAAGAATACACAAAATTTGTGGATTAAATAT
Organism: Acanthosepion lycidas; assembly: GCA_963932145.1. Classification (NCBI taxonomy): domain Eukaryota; kingdom Metazoa; phylum Mollusca; class Cephalopoda; order Sepiida; family Sepiidae; genus Acanthosepion; species Acanthosepion lycidas. Next base: position 6,408,175 of record OZ010582.1, read on the forward strand.
GCCAAAGAAGACAAATGATCTAACGTTTGATGAAGCAGTTATATGCCTGACGGAGCTCTTCAGTCCGAAAACGCCACTCTTTCACAAAAGGTGGAAATGTCTTAACCACGAAAAGGATGAAAATGAGGACTATTTTACGTTCACCGCATTCATGAATAAACATTGCGACTATTTCAAGTTGTCAGAATTAACCCCAGACAATTTCAAGTATCTGATTTTTGTACAAGGGTTAGTCTCAGCAAAAAATTGTGAAATGCGCAAAAGAATGCTTCCAAAACTGCAACATGAACCTGGATTAACACTACAAAAACTATCGGAAGACTGCCAAAAATGCCTGAGCATGAAGAAAGACTCGAAGTATACTGAGGAGTCAGGAGTATCACATATTTGTAAGTTAAACAAAAGTTTATGGTTTTCACCCTCCACGGAAAGAAAACAAAAAAATCTATAATAATGAAAAAATATTTTCACCCACCCCGGAAAGAAAACTAAAATTCTATAATAATGAAAAAAGTACAACGTACAGGGCAAATAATGACGAAAATCAAAGTGAATATAAGCCCCCCCCCCATCTGCATGGTATCGATGTGGAGGACTACACTGCAATAAGTATTATCGTATTAAATATAAAAACTGTCTTGCGTGTGGAAAAATGGGTCACAAGGCATCCCAATGTAGGAATAGAAAATTTGCTAGTAGGATAAGAGCTACTAGAATGCATGACGAAGACAATACTAACATAAAGAAATATGTGGAACTTGAAATCTTAAATAAAAAATAAAATTACAACTTGACTCAGGTTCCGATATAACGATAATTAACTTACAAACATGGAGAAAGCTTAATAGACCAGCAATTTTACATACACAGAAAATTGTTAAGTCTGTTACAGGAAGGAGAATCAATCCAATTGTAAAATTTCACGGGAAAACAAGAAAACTCAAAATATTCGTAATGAAAGATACAGAAAATCTGTTGGGCACAGACTGGATGCAGAAGTTCGACGTATGGGATTTACCTATCAGTTCTTTTTGTAAAAAGATAGTGTGCAAATCATCAGAAGCGACAATGTTAAAGGAAGAATTACATAATCAATTTCCCGAGGTATTTTCGAGCAGGTTGGGACGATGCAACAAGTTTGCAGCCAGAATTGTATTAGAACAAAACGACCAACCAATATTTAAAAAGAAGCGGAACATTCCGGTTGCTACCATAGAGAAAGTCGACAAAGAAGTAAAGAGAGCTTTGAAAAAAGTAATTAACAGACTAGGAAAAGTGATATACACAATACAAGGCGAAAAGTTTAACCACAGAAAACATATTAACCAAATACAAAAAAGACGTTTTGAAGAGCCAAGATCGTCACCCGCTGAAAATGACGATTCGATGTATGCAAGCTTTGAAGCTTTTGAGATTCAAAGACCAGAGGAAGACACATAAACTAGAAGGTCAAACAGGAAGAGAAAATTTACCGAACATCTGATTATCGACCATAAGAGGAAAAAATGCTAACTCCCCACCCCGCCAAAAGGGATCTAACGAGGGGGTGTTGAGGGGTCCACGCCTTTTTATACAAATGGATTCACCCAGTGTATACTTATACTACTGCCAGTGAATACCCGAGAGACAAAGAGTCGAGTCGAGTTGAGAGTGACAGAGTAAAAGGTTGGAGGTAACCGGAAGTGTGAGGGTAAGGTAACAGCGTTATAGGAGTCACAGTGATCGAGCACGTAGACTCAGTAAGAAGTCATACAGCGATACTTCAATACCAAAGACTGTATATATATATATATATATATATATATATATATATATATATATATATATATATATATATATATATTGCTCCTAATCCGTATTCCTGGAAGTACTAACTTGCTTTACCAGTTTGTATTATTACGTTAATACATTATTTTCATATATTCATTCCTGGCGTTGTTTTTTTATTCGTACCGGATTTCAACCCGGAATCCACAACACAAAGTTCAATAAGCAAACTGTGCTTATAAAACGCAACAATGGAAAAACTGTTAACGAAAAAACAACTGGGAAACGTCACAGAAGTTAATAATTTCATATAACCAACAGCTTTAGCAGATACTAGGAAGCTTGTGGTCAATACAATGAAACGATCAAAAAGCTGACAAAGAGGGAAGGCAAAATTGATGAGATTTCGATACTGGATGATATCACAAGAAAGCTAAATGTCTCAACACACAATGCAGGAAGATCAAGCGGAAATGGAATCCCATCAATCAATGAAATGCTAAAGCAGAAACTGCAGTTAAAGGCACAGAGAAGACGATACGAAAAACGTTGAAGATTCTATCAACAATATAAAACATTCCAAACGCGACATCAGAAATTTTACAGGGAAATTGGAAACACTTTTATACATTACAAAAAGCCACCATCTACTGAAAAAGTGCAGAAATCTGTGGAGAATATTTTGTGCAGCCCAAAAGAATATAAATCCAATACAGAACGTGAAGAATGAATGCTGGATAAACCTCTACAAGAATGGTTTAAATATAACGACGGATAATGTTAGGCTAGCTCTAAATTAATCCCAGAAATGTAAATTTCCAGGTAATGTCAAGGTGACATATTTATGTCTCATCTGTCATCAATCCATAAAACCCATGTACAAACTCTATCAATGATTATCAATAAAGTCCTAGAATGTCTCACTGAAGGTTTTACATATCTCGTGCACCAAAACAGTGAAACAGATGAACCGAAAAATTAATAGCCAAGAACTTGTATCTCCTCACGTATAAATTGACCACGTCCGTCCTGACGAGCCATACGTACACTTTCTCGAAGCAAAAACCATTCATCCACAGATCCAGAAGTAATGCAGGATAGGTTTAGATGGTTGAAAATATCAACTACATATTAAAAAAAATGATCCTGGAATCTTGCAAGAAAAGATGTATAAACCTTAGCACAGCATGGATAGATTAAAATAAAGCCTTTGGTAATGTGCCACATTTTTAAGAGTCTGGAAGTTTACGAAGACTGTGATAATTAATTACTTAAACACAACATGGGTATGGGGAAAACGGCATTATACCTAAATCACACCAGAGGCAGTGACATCTTTCAAGGAGACACCCTGTGACATTTTCTGTTTGTATGACTTTAATCACCCTAGTGCATGAACTAAATATTAATAGATATGAATACAAAATAAACAATAATGTGCTCAATCCCCTATTCTACATGGATTATCTCAAACTATTTGCCAAAAAAGGGCAATCAGTTGTAGGGTCACCTGATGAAATAGGTATGGATTTCGGCTTAGATAAATTTGTGATATAAATATACAAGAAAGGGAGAATTACGGAAACACAAACAATAGATTTAGATTTTGTCACAACGATTAAGGAACTTGACCAAGACAAAGCCTTTAGGTACTTTGGAATTAGCGAAGGACACGGAGTACAGCATATCCAAATGAAGATGGTAAGAGCGGAGTGCTAAAGACATGTGCATCTGGAACTTAATACTGAGCAGAATTCGAAATATCAGCCATAAACACCCTGGATATGCATGTGGTGCAATACAGTTTGAACATCCATAATTGGACCATAGCTGACATGAAGTAAATGGGCACCAAAACGAGAAAACTTCTCACCTGCCACTGCATGCTTCATCCCAAAGCTGATGGCATGTGCCCAGATCCGACGGAGGCTGAGGATTAGTTCAACTAGAACTGTGTTACAAAAATACATAATTTATTATCTGGAAACTACAGAAGGCTACATGATGATCTGTGTCAAAGTATATGAGAGAACTAAGAAACCTTGTTCAGTAATAAGCCAACAAATTTAATTTGGATTCTGAAATGTGTGACGGAATGTAAGTAAATCATAATATACCGATTGTAGCTGCAAAAAACTTTAAAAAAGTTCAAATCCAAATGCATACGACCAAATACAGAAACGGTGGCACGATGAACCGCTTCACGATCAATACTCTGTCCATACCAAAACATCTGATGTAGACAAACACCATCAGTGCCTTGCAGTGCATGGTCAAAATGTGAAACCGTAAGTATTATCCCTGCTGCACATGACCAATGCTAAATAACTAGAAATTATCAAGTACATATACTGAAAATCTTTGTTGTTCCAAAATGCAGATTCTTTGATGAATATCCAGAAGCAATTGACCATCTTGTATCAAGTTGCGCGGTATTGACACCCACTGAAAATAAATCTCGTTATGACAGAGTGGGTTAATTTTATGGCTCTTTAACTACACACAGATAGAACAATCAAATCTAATCGAAAAGATTTCGTGATTAGAAACCGCAATGAAAAAATCTGACATCTTATTGACATGGTAGTCACTGACTACTTCAATGTATCTTTGAAAAATTATCAAAATAAAAAAGACACTGAAATAGAAATCTCAAATTTGTGGCTCATGAAGACATCAACAATTCCATTTGTATTTGGAGTACTCGGATTGATTAGAAAATATTCCAATAAACTAATTAAAGTGATTCTTGGTGGCCCATACGTTAAAGAAATAATTAAAAAAAAGTTCACACAGGTACAATCCACGACATATGAAGGGCTATGTAAAATATCTGTAATTTTTCATTTTCAAAAATACTCAGTGATAAATATCATGATGCCATTTCTGACTTTATATCTCTAATCGGGACCCGGAAAGAAATGCGTATACAGCAGAAACAATAGGAAATAATAAAACAACAACAACAACAACATTAATAATAATAATAATAATAATAATAATAATAATAATAATAATAATTATAATAATAATTAGAATCCCCTTGAAATTCCAGAAAATTAAATTACCGAAGCGAAAAATGACGTCATCCAAGTACTCAGCAGAGTAACTTTCATACAATTGTCAGACAGAGACCTGCTCCCGAAAAACCATATGACGAATTCCAACAAGCACATCGTGAAAATATACAATGCTGCCCTGGAAACACTGTTAACAGATAAACCACCGGGAAACATAACAGAAGTTAACAACGTCATATACGCAACAGCTCTAGCAGCGACTCGGAAGCTTGGGGTCAAGACAATAAATAAAATTAACAGACACAGAGAACCAGCTTGGAAAACCTAACTTATACGAGAAATAAAACAAATCAGATGTGAGCTTCTATATTAGATGAGCTCACCAGAAACCCTAATATTTCCACACGTAAATCCAAAAAGATCAAGCGGAAATATAGCATTAAATCCCTAATTGACATTCCATCAATCAAGGAAATGCTGAAACAGAAACCTCAGCTAAAGGCAAAGATAACAAGATGATACGAAAAACGTTGTAGGTTCTATCGCCAAAATAAAATATTCCGAACAGATCTTAAGACATTTTACAGGGAAATTGAAAAAAAACCTATACATGTCGAAACGCCACCATCGATTGATAATGTACAGACATTTTGGGAAAATATTTGGAGCAACCAAAAGGAATGTAACCCAAATGCAGAATGGATACGGCGTGAAGAAGAACGACTGCTGGATACACCTCTGCAAGAATGGGAAAATATATCCACAGATGATGTTAGGCAAGCTCTAACGAAATCCCAAAAATAGAATTCCCCAGGAAATGACAAGTTGCCTAATTTCTGGATGAATCATCTCTCATCTACCCATGAAATTCTTGCAAAAATATTATCAACGCTTGTAAATAATCCCAATAACATCCCGGAATGGGTTACTGAAGGTATTACATACCTCATACCAAAAACAATTGAAACAGACGACCCGAAAAATTATAGACCGATAACATGTCTCTCCACAACGTACTTATTCCTTTTTCGAAACAAACAGCATTCTTCCGCTGGAACAGAAGGGATGCAGAAGGGTTCATATGGCTGCAAAGATCAACTTCTGATAAATAAAATGATCCTGGAAAATTACAGGAGACGACGCAGAAATCTCAGTGCAGTGTGGATTGATTATCGTAAAGCCTTTGATAGTATTCCACATTCTTGGATCCTCAAGACTTTGGAAATGTACAAAGTTTCCCCTGTGGTATTAAACTTTCTTAAGCACAGCATGGGGATGTGGAACACAAAACCATACCTTAGGCACACCAGGGGCTCTGCCATATCCAACCGTCTGAATATCCGACGTGGAATCTTTCAAGGAGACTCTCTGTCACCCCTTCTGTTTTGTTTATCCTTAATCCCTCTTACACATGAACTGAAGAACAGTAGCTATGGTTACAAAATAAATAAGAAAATATTCAATCACCTACTCTACATGGATGATCTCAAACTTTTTGCCAAAGACGACAATGAGTTGAAAAGCCTCCTCAATATTGTAAAATACTTCAGTGACGACATAGGTATGGACTTCGGATTAGATAAATGTGCAAAGGCAACATTCAAGAAAGGTAGAATTATAGAAACACACTTAATAGATTTAGATTTTGTCACAAAGATTAGGGAATTGGAGCATGATGAAGCTTATAAGTAACTTGGAATTAGCGAAGGAGATGGCATACAACAGCCCCAAATGAAGAAAAAAATAAGAAAAGTGTACTACAGGCGTGTACGTCTGGTACTAAATATTGAAGTAAACTCAAAAAATAGAATATCAGCTATAAATACATTGGCTGTTCCAGTGGTGCAATACAGTTTTAATGTCCTTTACTGGACCATAGTTGAAATTAAGCGAATGGACGCCAAAACGAGAAAGCTACTCACTTGCTATCGCATGCATCATCCCAAAGCTAATGTTGATCGTCTGTATGTGCCCAGATCCGAAGGAGACACAGGATTAGTTCAACTAGAACTGTCCTACAAAACTACAACAATTGGCTTCCAAAGATACTTGGAAACTACAGAAGACTGGATGATGGTATGCGTCAAGGAACATGAAAGTAGTAAGCTTCTTTACTCCGTAATGAAAGAAGTCAACAAATTAAAATGGAGTTTCAAATCGGCGTAGAGATGCAACTACAGCACAATACACCGCCTGAAACTACAAAATACTTGAAAAAGGCAGCAAAGACGAATGCAACAGACCAGATACAGAAGCGATGGCAAGATAAACCACTTCATGGCCAATACTCTGCTCGTACCAAACAAGCTGATGATGACAAAACCCGTACCCATCAGTGGCTACGCATTGCAAGTTTGACAGCGGAAACTGAAGGTTTTATCCTTGATGCGCAGAACTAATGCTTGCTAACTAGGAATTATCAAGCACATATACTAAAATATTGTGTCAGCCCAAAATGCAGATTCTGTGATAAATATCCAGAAACGATTGATCATCTTGTATCAAGTTGCACGATATTGGCGCCCACTTAATATAAAACCCGGCATGACACAGTGGGCTAATAACTGCACTGGAAAATCTGCAACTTCTACGGGTAGGAAACTGAAAGAAACTGGTACCAACACCATCCAGACCCAGTTACGGAGATAGGACCTGTTACAATTCTATGGGACTACACAATTCACACTGACAGAACAATCAAGGCCAACCGACCATATATTGTTATTAAAGACCACAAACAAAAACGGTGCCTCCTTATTGATATGGCAGTCCCTGCTGACTGCAATGTATCTTTGAAGATATTCAAAAAGCTGTCAAAATACAAGGACCTTGAAATAGAGGTCTCGAAAATGTGACATATGGGAACATCGACAATCCCTGTTGTAGTTGGAGCCCCAGTACTAGTTGGAATAGATTGCAGTAGACTAATTGAAGGGATTCCTGGAAGTCCATGCCTCAAGGAGATACAAAAAATTGTTCTGACAAGTACAGCCGACACTTTACGAAGGGATTTATCTATGTAATTTCTTTTTCTTTTTTTTTTCTTTTTTTTTTGTCAGTGGAAAGTGTCATGATGCCATTTCTAACCTTAGGCCTCTGGGCGGGACCTGGAAAGAAATGTGTAAACGCCAGAAATCAAAGAAAATAAAAAATGATAATAATAATAATAATAATAATAATAATAAACTATGTGGTACGCGGGAACATCAACAATCCCTGTCGTAGTTGGAGCGCTCGGATTGTTGGAAAAGATTCCAGTAGACTAAATGAAGGGATTTCTGAAAGTCCATGACTTAGAGAAATACAAATGTTGTTCTCACGAGTACAGTCCATACCATACGAGGGTCTTTGTCCATGTAAAATATGTTTGTGTTTTTTTTTTTTTTTGATTTTTCTTATGTCTTGATGACATTTCTAACCTTATGTCAATTAACGGGACCCGGAAAGTAAGATATACACCAGAAATCAAAGGAAATAAAATAATAATCATAATAACTATTGGCTTGCTAACTTTGAAGGAAAGACCAAAGGACTGGATGATACAATTATTGAAACACAGCAAGAAAACAGGAAGTAAAAATACTCAATCATGAAAGAAGGTTGTAAATACCAACGTTATTTATATTTAATAGATTCGATTGAAAACCTAAACAGAACCCATGAACCATTTGTTGCATCAAACATCATGAAAATGAAAGCCAAATATAAAATTCTTGAACAGATGAAAAATCGATACTGAGAGAAACCTCTGCATGGTTAATATCCAGAACGACCTAATAAAGCCGATGTTGTTATAGTTAACACTCAGAGGTGGTTAGGAGCATCGGGATATCAGTAGAAACGGAAGGCTTTATTCTTGCAACTCGTGTCTTTTCAGTAGAAACTTTCAAGCACATGTGCGTATTAGTATAGAGCCAAATTACAGTTTCTGTGACTATGATCAGGAGACCATAAACCATCTAATCTCAGGATGTACTTGCGTCAAATGAATATAAATATCGTCAAGATAGAGTCGGGCAATATTCACACTGGACTATGTGCAGACACTTTGGAAAATATGTTAACGAACACTGGTAAGAGCATCACCCAAAATAGGTTTCAGAAATAGAAGTCATCACAATTCTTTGGGATTACACCATCTTTACAAGTATGAAGATTGAAGCAAATAGGCCAAAAATAATTGTCAAAAACGGAAAAGAAAACAAATCTTGCCTTCTGTATAATATAGCAACCAAGAAGTTTGAAAATTTATGGAAGTATAAAAACATAGAATTCCAAATAGACAAAAATGGTGAAATTGTAAACAAGAATAGTACCAATCACAGTAGGTGCGCTGGGAATGACAAAAAAAAAAAATGATCGTAACAAAACATTAAAAAATTGTCTGGAAATCCCAGCTTAAGAGAAATACAAACAATTGTCTTGATAATTAAAGACCACACACTAAAAATAACTTTTTTTTACTTTAAAGCAAGTGATTGCCAATCTTTCTGTGATGAGGTATTATGTACATTATTTACATTATTTGGACTATTGTCCTCATCTTTGTCGCCATATTTATTACAAAGTTTCGGTCGTTGTACGCTTCAGACTTCTTCATGTTTGAGATCTTAGACAAGGAACAACATTGGAAAATTCGTAAACTCAAGAAATAAGCACTTATGCTAGGCCAGAAAAATCTCCGGAGCCGACCAAGCATAGAAATGAATACAATATGGGAGCCAGTAATAAGGAGTGCCGGAGAAAAGCGATAATAACAGCAAAAGTTGCAATATGAGCTCTGGTAAAAATATGTGATGATGACAGCAAAAAATTGCAATATGAGCACTGGTAAAAATGGTTGCTGAATGTTTATAATACCCAGAAATTCATACAAAGATGTCCTCAAGGACACATGGCCCAGTGGATAAAGGTGTTGGTTAGATCCAGTGACGGACCCAAAGAGTGTGAGTTCTATACCTGGTTAAAGCAGTGGAGAATTTTCAGAGGGAAATTAACAGGAGGTAACTGATAACTGACATCCATTAAATATGGCACGTAGAACTAGAACAGCCTACCCTAGTGAGCGAAATAAAGGGTTCAAATCGACATTCCAACCAACTGAAGAAGGCCGAAACGTTGTAATAAATATGGCGACAAAGATTAGGAAAATAGTGCGAATAATGTAAATAAAGCTAGTGGTGTTTTTGAAAGTTACAAAAACAAGTCGTGAAATATTGCCATAACAACACACCACTATCTGACGTAGGAATTCCTGGAAACTTGTTATTGTGACCGTAGCAGGGATCGAAATATAATGATGATGATAATAATAATAATAATAATAATAATAACAAAAACTCGGCATGATAGGGTTGGCCAATATCTGCAAAAGAAATTCTGAATTTTTTTGCGAAGAAACTTCAAGAAATTGGTATGAAAATCTCTGCTCCGGTTAAAAAAAAAGAAAAAACTCCAATACATATTATTGTACATATATATTAGTATTATATACTCATTTTTATTACTTTTTTTTTTCAAAAGTGTTAAGTAAAAATGTCATGACACGACTTCTGCACTGGGGACAATGGGATACGGAAGGAAATGAGTATACAAAAAAAAATATTAAAGGAAGAAATAATAATAGTAAACCAAATGATTGACGTAACTCTTCCAATTTTTCTACAGTTAAGATAAGATGGCGATTTAAGGAATGAAAATGGAAAGAAAAAACACAATGTTTGTCAATGTTAATATTTAGACAGTATGTCTGTCTTCTTCAAGATATATTAAAAAACAAATTCATTTATAAACATATATAAAGTTACAAAAAATTGTATGTGTTTGTATAAATGTTGCTTGGTTTGTAATGAAAAAAAAAAACCGGCTGTCCTGATAATGAACGCGTCAAAATGAATGATATGCCGCCAGAATGAGAGCGTGCAACTGAAACGTGCTTAATATGATGGCGATCTTGCTCATTTTAGAATTTTCCGTGAGTTGATTAGTGACTAAGTGAAATTAACCAGACAGCTTAGTGTAAATCTTACAAAATTCTCCTGTCATTCTGTCATTTCTCCCGTCCGGTAATTTAGTAATTTGCATACGTAACTATGCTCATGCGTAGTAAGCGTCGAAAGGTTGGTAGATTCTGAAAGTTTTTCCAGAATGTGCAAATTATGTTTGCCAAAATTACAGTCGTTCATAATAAAATTTTCTGCAAGCTTCGTCGATGCCAGATTGTTGTCTCTGAAATCAAACCTTTGGCTATTGTATATTTTATTGCAATCCACAAAAATCAGGCCAGGTTAGTACAACTGTCGGCGGTATTAAATTAGCATCAGTATAATTCACTCTCTCTAGAAATCGACTTTTTCTCGTTGAAGTTGTGATAGAATTGTTTTGACTCATGTTGCTCCACAACTGACAGGGTTTTCCTCTTCGATGAGTCCAATGATCCGAAACTCCAATTTTTTTTTTTGAGTATGGACGCTTACATTTGTACAATTTTGTTTCATGTTTTTATTTCTTTTGAAAGAATCAAGAGACGGATAGGAAAAAAAAACCTCGTTGACAGTCAAATATTTTTGTGATATTAATCCATAGCGCTTGTGTAGTATTTTCAAAATTCCTGCAAAATTTCCGCTCCAGTTAATGACAAATGGGATTCTGTCAGAATTCAATTTTGTTTTTTGTCCTGTATCAAAATTATGGTAATCTTCAATTTAAGCTATTTTATTGGAAATCTTTTTCATTCGCGACTCCTGATAGCCGGGATTAACATAATGCTAACTGAAATCATTATCATGCTCCGAATAATCTTTTATCTCCTTGAAAATTCGCCTTATAAGCAAAAACAAATGATACGTCCCTTTAGTTCTATTCTGTGATAAGGATTATCATAACGACGATGTAGATAAATGTTTGATGAGGTGAATTTGCAAAATAATTCGGTCATCAGACCATTCATTGCGAACTTTACTGTAGTGTCTAAAAATGCAACAGCAGCTTTAGAGAAACTGAATGTAAGTTTTATATATGATCGAAAATTATTCATTTGTGCAAAGTATCAAAAAATTGTGGAAGTTTAAGCAAACTATCCTGCCAAAGTTTTGGTTCATGGCCGTGTTGTGATTTGAATACTTTAAGTAGTTTTTCATCGAAATTTCAATAATAATAATAATAATAATAATAATAATAATAATAATGATAATAATAATAATAATAATAATAATAATAATAATAATAATAATAATAATAATGATAATAGTAATAAGAAGCAACAAAATTAGTGTATTGCTCATAATAAATATAATAATATGAGTAAGTGCATTAAGGAATCATGTCAGCACAGAATAAATGAAATTACCATGAATATTTATGAACTTCAACTTCCAGACATATTTTTGATCGTGATATTTCTACATTAGCCAGTGTGTTGTTCTCCATGTCTATTAATGGCTAACCTTTTAAATATTGAATTTCAAACCAAACATAATCTTCATATGTCAGAAGGTGATACAATACAATAAATATATTTGATAGGGTTTAAGCTAATTACATATGTTGACTTCTGAAATAAGTTAATGATAATTACATATTTTACACTGGACGATGCCTAAGCAGAATAAAAACAAGAAATGAATTCTGAATGCTTATCTACTTTGTGATAGACTGGAAAGAAACAGTGATTTTCTGTCCCACTGGGCCTTGGGCCAAACTAATTTTGATTTAGAACATTTTGAAAATAGCAATTTACTTCTCATATGTCTGAATTCAAATGATAAAGTAATTAGTCCCTATCGATTCATCGCTTAATCTGGTGTCGGCGCGAATGAATTCTTTAGAAAGTGATAACATCAAAGAGAATCTTTCGGCTTTCCGAAATCGAATTCTCTGTTCTTCAAAAGATCGATGATCCATATGGTCTGAACGATGGGAAATATTTTGCAAATCAAATCTTTCACAATATTTACATAACGTAAAGTTCATACTTGCCCACCGCAATATTGATATTGATCTTTCACCCTCTTTCTATTCCTTCTATTTATCTTTCAATGAAATCTCTTTCTCTCTATCTGGTTCTTCACTTCTTTTTTTCTCTATTTCCCTATTTGAACGGAATTCTGCATCCTATGTCCTGCTTTGCCGCTCCGTGTCGCGAATGGCCAACAAAACAATGCAGGGAGTAATGACCTAGGGTCATGTTTTAAGACAGGTCTCCTGAGACAGAATGATAACAAAATATTAAGGTTTGATAGAAGTGCCATTAATATAGACGATTTTTCCTATTTTCTTATGTAATTATATATTTCTGACGTAGATGATAATTATTAGGTCTTCTAGTTCTTTCTGCAATATATAGATATATAATGGAGTAAAAGTTTTCTTTAAGAATAAACTACTTTGATTTAGATTATAAGATTTTGAGAAATATGATTAAAGAAATTTCATTCAATAATTCAGAGTCACATAGATATTTATACATCTTGTCTGCGGGAAATTTTTCATATTGATAATAAATCTGACTACCATCCAAAAATTAAATCAAATTTCAATCTCAAAGTGTTTTTTTTTAAATAAATTATTCAGTAGATTAGAGAACTTGTCATAGATGTCGATTCAATTTTATTTTTAAAAAAATCATAATAATTGTAATAAGTATACAAAATAACTGCAAATATGAAAATAAAATTAATATCAGTAAAAAAGTAAGAATACGTAAAAAGTATATCCAAAAAATAAAAAAGAAAACCAATATTACAAGATTATTGTATAAGCATTATCCAATCCTAAAAATGAATAGTGACGAGTGATGCGTAAAATGCGCTAAAATGATACTGAATATGACGTGTAGAAATATATGTCAATATTCTGTGTGTGATTCGGCAACATTACATCATAACTCCCTACACACACTCTTTCTCTCGATATATATATATGCGTGTGTGTTTGTGTGTGTGTGTGAGAGAGAGAGAGAGAGAGAGAAAGAGAGAGAGAGAGTGTGTCTGTGTGTGTATTCGACATTCATTGGTAGAGAAGCCACTGATATTTTCAATTCCCATACATAAACTCTTAGTCCTCAATCAATTATTCAAGAAAATATATTTCACAAGATGTTATCGACAACATTTAAATGATTTCATTAATGTTCTTCCGTGTTACATGTTATAGTCATTTCAGATTTGACGTTGGAAGTCTTCAGTTAATTTGCTTTCTTTTATTTGGTAACATTCTTTGTGCGTAGCGCTCGGTCCATGGCTTTGGAAAAAGAACGGTTATTATTAAGACCTGGAATATTCATGTCAGAGTAACACAAAAAGTAAAATATTTGTTAAATCAGAACGTATTATAAGTGCTCAAAGTGGGGTGAGAGGAAAAATTCTAGCTTTAACAATTCAAATGACCTCAAGCTGAACTTCATAAAATATCAGCATTTGGTCATGATCTCTGCTTTGTATGTTTCTATAGCCATTTTCGTTTCCTGGAATAGCCTATACCTATTCTCGACAATAATGCTAGTCTTTAACTTTCTTAAATTACTCCATTTAATGATTGAACTTTTGCTATATTTCTCGCTAAAGTTCCAATTGTAGCTTCCTACTTTCCTTCTGTACTTATGCTCCCAAATTCTAACGGATGAGGCGTGATTGTACCAACTTCTTTTGAACTGGCCCTCAGTAAACCCGATTTATTTTTTGTGCTTCTGTTTCACCTTCACTTCAGCAAAAATTACAACCCGTTCAGTAGGGCATAATCCATTTGACAGACAGTTACTTTTTGTCCTGCAATTGCATAAGGTCGGATTCTTGCCTTTCGCGTCATTTTGTAACATTAAATTTTTGCTATTATATTTATTATACCGCCCACACTGCTTGTGCAGCTATAAATTAAATTCACCGTATTTCTGTTAAATATATTATGTAATCCGGACGTAATAGGGAAGTGCTTATATAATATATTGAAAAACATCTTCCATATGTTTGTTATTACGTTAGTGTTGAAAGGCGAGTTGAACTAGATTATGTTTCTCTTTCTTTTATTATCAATAATATCATCGTTTTTCAGGTTGGTCTTTTCTTTGAATTACAGGTTAGTGTTATGTCCTTGCTTCTCTTAATGTCTATACATATATCTTCTTCGTTTTCCTTAAAAATAATTTCAGTAGAATAATTTTTCGATTAGGGGTAGAATTTTTGTCTCTCTCCACTACTTCCTGTTTTGAAAGTGCTTAATTTGTTGAGTATAATGTAGTTGATTTGCTGAACAAACAATCTGAGGAGACCCTAGAGGTCGAATCTGTGGTAGTGTGTTCTGGTCAGCTTTCATCCTTTATAAATATTAAAAAAAACTCTGGAAGTCTGGTCTTCCAACTTTGTTTTGAGCAATTTTATTACGTTCAGTTTTAACAAATATTTTACTGTTTGTGTTAGTCTGGAATATATATATAGCCACAATTTTGAATGGCGAATACAAAATCAATGTAACTGAGAACGTTTTGATGTTTTTTTTTATAAACACATGTGAACGTGCTCTGTTGTAATTATTTGTAAATTTTAAATTTCTCTGTTGTCGCTATGTTGTTTTTGTTACTATAGAAAGATGTGTCCACAATACAAGGGAATTAACCATAGATGGTATATATATATATATATATATATATATATATATATATATATATATATATATATATAACAAAATAATCTACGAAATAAACCTGAACAAAATAAACTACGAAATCTTCGCAAATATTCTTAAATGCCTCTAATTTATAACAGAAGCGTATTTTTTATACCAACGGCTTCCCATACTTAATACGTCTCGTTTTCACTCTCGCGTGCTCATGTGTGACATCAGGATCTTCGCGTCTCGTATACGTGAGTTTGTCATTGCTTTGAAATTTTTCATGCAACAAAACAGACCTTCATTCTTGTTTCGTCCGTGTATTGGTTCATATATTGAAATGTAATTGTAATCTTTGATGATAGCTTACGTAAGCCGAAAGCTTAGATTGGATTTAAACATGTATCAATATGGTGATTTCCTTTCGTCTATCAATGATAATGTTATTAAGCTTATCAGACAATATGAAAGGAATTTACTTAAAATAAATATACAATACTTGTTTATATTATTTAAGGAAACATGCATCATTGAAAAATTGCTGCCTAAATATTGTTGTGGATTCCGAGATGAAATTCTGTCTCCAATGAATGACAAATACAATAGGTAATACGGTTAGTAAATCCAGAAACGCGGTTAGTAGCAATAATAATAATATATATATAGTCTGGTAAATCCAGTCTCGAAGTAGGACTTCCCTAGAGTCTACGTGTTTGTAACATCTACAAGCGGTTATCTCACACTTTTACTCTACCTCCAAATGAATCACAATTACTTTCTCTGTGACTACTCTGACTGACTCTGGGTATTTAACGGCAGCAGTCCGTGTAACACTCTGTCCGAGTCCATTGTATTGAAAAGGGGTGGACCGCATAAAAAAATATACACAATATATATATATATATATATATATATATATATATATATATAGCGATCGTCAAACAAACTGATTAATCTTTTTAAAAATTTGGGTTGATGTAGATTGGTGTTATTGTGGAAGTAGTGGGGGGAAACTTCGTCGTTTTGTCATCGTACTAACGCAAACATCGATGTATGCAGACACATATACATACTTGGTCGTCCGTCGGGACTCATACATATATAAACACATGTGAGCAGTTTCGGATATGGCATAGGTATGTGTACGGGTAGTGTTGTGTCTATACATACGCATTTGTATGTTGAAATTCAAAGATTGGGAGTGTAGCGAAAATTTCTCGTGAATGTCTCGTGAATGTATACATATCATATTTTTATTTTTCCAGTGAATAAATTTCTTCACATGTATGTATATACGTGTGGTGGGGTTTGTGTAAAATTATGATAGGTAAAAATTATTATTATTTATATTTATTTTCAAATTTTTTGAAAAAAAGGGAGTTTTATTTGTTATACTTAAATCTGGTTATTTGTTGTTTTTCATGACTCTGTATATGTAACAGGTAGAAATTTGTAATTCTTATTGGTTATTTTATATGGTGATGTTTAATATTTAATATGCTGGGTGAGAGGGTAGTTTATGTTAATAATTATAGCGGGTCTATATGATATGATGTGATAGTAATGTTGCAAGGGATTGGAAACAATGATAATATAATTAGCTAATAGTTATTCTACATTGGCAGAAATGATTAGTAACGGTGGTGGGAGAATGATAAAACTATGAATGTAGTTATAGTGGTGGTAGCTTGAACTAAAAAGTAGTTGTTGGTGTTTTATTTTATTTAGTTATATGTATTAATTTATTTTGGTATAAATCCTGATAATATATATTCTGTGTGAAATTATAGTAGTTGAAGATTGCTATAATATTTATTCTTAATTTTGAATTTACAAAAATATTATTGTTATTATATTAAAGCTGGTTATTTCCTTATTTTTCCTATGATTGTGTATATGTGACTGGTAGAAATTTCAGTTTGTAAACCTTATTGGTTATTTATAGTGGTGAAGCACCGCGCATATAATATATAAATAATTATATATATATATATATATATATATATATATATATATATATATATATATATATATATATATATATATATATATTTATATACACACACTTTTCACACACACACACACACATATATATATATATATATATATATATATATATATATATATATATGTGTGTGTGTGTGTGTGTTTATGTATGTGTGTTTGTACGTGTCTGTTTGTGTCTGACAATAGCATAAAGTATGATTTGCATTGATTGAATGAGTGTAGTATTTTGCGTTTTTAGAAAGGAAATTACGTGCATATTGGACCTCATGAGTGGATGCATTTGCTGATGGTAACATGATGCATGATGATTTCGCTATAATTGACTAGTTTATGGAAAACAGTGAGAGACATCGTGGCATCTACAGCACTTATCAATTTGAATCTGAATGCAGGATTATCTGCATCTATTTTTGGAAATGTCAAAACTCTTTACTTCTTCAGCATTGTTGTGATACGTCGAATCTGAAGTTCTAATTGAACTATGTAATGGTTGAGATCTGCTTCTGGTTTAATGTAATTATTCGCTTTTCTTTATTTTATCGGCTTGGGTTGAAATATCACCAAGTGTTTGGTGACAGATTTGAGACCTCTTAGGGATGACGATAAACTACATCTGGGAGCAAGTGAGGCTTTGACTTGCTTGGATCCACCTCATAATTGCTCTTTTCACGGGTCCACCCTGACTCGAGGTAGTAGCATCTGTTATGTTCCCAACTGCGAGCAAATAATAAATCCCCAAACTTTGGTCAAATCACGCTGAAAGTGTAGAAATATATATTTTATTGTGAATGTACCAACAATACATTTACATAGTAAGAAAAATTACAGCAACATTTTTTGTAAAAAAACAATATCCAAAAATTTATATTTTTGTAAAAGAAATTACTAATGACAAAAAGAAAAATAAATGTTAGCATTAAATGACCCATAAGAAGTTGATATGCCATTAAACAAACAAAACCATGTTTGAGAGGAAAGACAAAATCATTGGTATTAATGAGTGACTAGTCTGAAGAAACTACAGTGATTTGAAAAGAGAAAGTTAGGCATGAATATGTATGCCTATGTCACGGTTTTATAAATTCAAATCTCATTTCTGCAACAAGCATATTCGATGATCCATTCCAGTCTACATCATTGCCCTGACACTCTGTCTGTTTATCACTGCGTGATGAACAGACTGAGTGACCTTCATGACCTTCATAACCCATACACCATTGAAATTCTACAGGTCATCGATGGATCGCCTTCAAGTAGTTGCATCTACAAATGCTGATATGCTTCTTCTAAAAGAGCAAGAAGCACAGAATAAATATACTCCAGCTGCACAGGTGTATGCATTGCAGAGAACAGTTATGCATTAACATCCAAGTAAGACATCACGTAACGTTATATTTAATTCAGCAGTGTACGCCTTCTTTATTATTTATCCGTGAAATGATTGTTTTTAGAAACAATATTAATAAAAATAAGTTCACAGATATGTAAATATAATTGTATGCTCTTATTAATTTATCATTTTTCTTTGATTCGTTTATTGTTGGTTCATGTCTATTAAAGTATTAATAAGTTAAAATGGTACATTTGATAACGAACTGTCCATTTCGACATCCAGTGTAAGTTATATAGGGTCGATATTTGTCATGGTAGTAGGTTTAAGTATCCCATTGATCTTAACACCTCTAGGTCCACCCATGTTTGTAATATCGCAGAAGTAGGACCAGGATGAATGGGAACAACTCCTGAAGACTGCAACAGCGTAATAAGCAAAGATAAATACGATCTCAACAGCCAAAGCAAAAGGAAGAAGGCAGCGCCAGTCGCGATGGCATAATCAAGGTTGACCTTGACAGACTAAGCATCCGGCAGCCCGAAGCAATCAGGTTTGCAAAATCTCGCCTGTCTCAATCCCATTTGAGCCTCGACAGAGGCACTTCTTACCAAGTGTGTGGGCTTCTTCGTCACTCAGTGCTGTCCAACATAATCAAAGTCACGCGAATAGCTTCGTCAAAATGTTTGATTCACAGTGTTTTCCTCGCCACTGCCACCTTGGGATGAAAGGGAATAGGGGCAGTAGATGAAGATTCTGATTCTCAGATGTGTCCGAATATCGCCAACCAGGAATTATAAAGTTGATATCGTGTAGATCTTTGCTTATTCCGCCGATGGCGTCTTTTGACTATTGTTGGTACGTGCAGAACATGGGATCTTACTGATATGAATATATACACGATTCACTGTAATCAGTTCGATTACATGTAAGCAATTGACTCATATTCAGTTTTAGCAAAATTAGTTTACGATTATAATAACATTGAGGCATAATCTAATCCATCGTTTGCACATATTGGAGTAAGAATTCCAAACTAAACGGGAGTACATGGTGAGGTACATCGGAATTTCTAGTACTATGTCAGACCAAGAAAACGTTGTTGTTGACTAATAAGATTACAGTTACGTCTAACAAAATCTTCTTTGTTGCTTATACAAACCAGATATAATCAATCACCGTAGATAATATTTCAACATGTCGTATGCGTTTATCTATAAGATGAAAACATGTGTACTTGGTTGATTTAATTCTGATAAGAAAGCAGAGACTCAACTTCAGTCGAATATGAAACGAGATCAGGTGATTCCATTTCGCTTCAATAGAAAATCCCATATTAGAATACTTAATATGCAGAAACAAAGTATATATATACACGCTTTTGAAATTGAAACTGAGATCACTGTTCTGACTGCCACTCCTACATTTTACAAACAACTTTGAAATTATATATACATATATATGTGTGTGTGTGTATATATATATATACACACACACACACACGTATATATATATATATATATATATATATATATATATATATATATATATATATATATATATATATATATATCAAAGTGTAGAAGAACGAAAAGTAAGATCACACCATTCAAAACATTAATTGTAAAAAATGATCAATAAAAAAGTAGAGCCGTAAATATTTATTTATTCTTTATGTAATGCTATATTAGAAAATGCGCCTATCAACTACAAAATTGTACATTTTTTTTCAACGCCCAAAAAGGAAAACCATTTTTACACGTCTCATCAGGTGGGGAATCACGATGTTAATAAAACCTTTTATTCAGAAATACAGTTATCGACACAAGTATCACCTCCTTCGGTCCATTGGAAATTTTCCTGAAAGGTATTCTAGAATTTACATGTGGAGATGGAAGTGAATCTAAGTTATTAGTAATTGGGGGCAAAAAAAGAAAAGGAAAAGGAAAATGGGAAAAGGAAAAGAAAAAAAAGGGAGAAAGAGAAAAGAAAAAAGAAAAGAAAAAGAAAGGAACCGTAGGAAGAAGTTGAGGTGATAAGCGCTAAGTAGAGATCCATCTGACCATAGAATTCCGTTAGGATGTACAATTTGAAATTTAACTGTTTGTTATGTCGATGCTTCATGTGAAAATAATTTGTGGTCAGAGACTGTTAAAGTATAGATTAGAATAGTAGATCTTTTTTAAACCTTCGTATTATTTTGGGAAATAAATCGTTGTCAAGGGGAAAAATAATTCGAGTAATATAATTTTTAATTTTTAGAGACAAATAGGTGGTGAAATCCATTTAGAAATAAAAAGCCAAATAAGATTAAAAATTAGTATTGATTTTTGTTTCCCTTAATATAAGGTGGAAAAGTGAATTCATATGTTTGTATATAGAAAAGTAGTTAAATTAAAAAAAAAACATGACTTTGGATCGAAAGCCGACCATTGTGGTGTCAGAAAGAATCGATACAACTTGCGCCTCCCCCCCAGGTTCTGTTGGAGGCGAAGCTAATATTATGTCTGTTGTTTTTACGCATGCAAACTAGCATTTTAATTTTTTTTTAATTTTCAAAATTTCCAAATTATTTTATGAATTTATTAATAATCATTTATAAAGTATTATTATTCTTCAAACGATTAAGTAGCTTCGTTTGGACCATCTAATGGAGAAGGCATAAAAGTAGGTTAAATGAAACTAAAAGCATAAAACGTACAGGTAGGTACAATGAAACAGATGATTATATTATTACATTTACAGAAGTCGGAATAAAGTAACATAATTTAGGTTTAGATTTAATATTCAAAGTAAATTTGACTAAATGAGTCTTGTATTACAAGTAGAACTAAGGTATAATAGGCGATGGCTTCGGTACCAAGTTTAAAAAACATAAGAGGATTCATTCATACCACAAAAGAAATTCCGTAAAATACCAAGATGTAGTCACGTGTTTAGTCCTGAATTCGCTACACCCATAAATCATCGAAAGCAATACTTCAATATCAAGGAAAAGAAGTGAGGAATTCGGCCCTCAATGCTTTCAGAAGATATTGAATACAAATCCTAGAGACGATAGTCTATTTCTTGCTAAAAGCTATCATCATGTTACATATACATATATACATATATATATATATATATATATATATATATATATATATATATATATATATATATATATATATATAATCTTATAAATATAAGTATACTCGTTCGGAAGAATCTCAGGTGTATTGGCTTGTAAATGGACAAACCAATACATAAGGGAAAAAAAAAGAAAAAAAAAACAACTAGGAACATGCAATTTTGGCGAAAATAATCCAACAGAATGCGAGCTCAGAGTCCAATGTAAAATAAACAAAAAACTCCAACACGAGTAAACTAAAAATAAAATAACTAAGCAAAGTGGTCAATTCGCTAAGTAGAGCATATCTAACTACGAACATAAAGAACCCGGCAAACCTGACTAGGAATCACACACATTCACACACACACACACACACATATATATATATATATATATATTATTTTACGATATTAAATGAAAAACAAGTTAAAAACGATATAAAAAGGCAGACGTGTTTCGATGCCTATCTCATCAGGCGACAAGAAGACAATTAAATGAGATTTAAAAAAACAACAGACACCGTGTTTTCACGGGAATAGAAAAAAGTATAAAGAAGAAAGGAGATGGGATGGTTGCAGGGAATGTTTTGTTTCTAACCAGATCAACAATTCGGAAATCCCAACGATCAGTTCAGTGTAAGACACAGTCACACACATATACATATATACTTATATACTTATATCTCCCTCCCTCTCTCTCTCTCTCTCTCTCTCTCTCTCTCTCTCTCTCTATATATATATATATATATATATATATATATATATATTTATATATATATATATATATATTAATATATACATATATTAATATATATATATATAATATATATTAATATATATTAATATATATTTTATCATATATATTTATATTATCATATATATTAATATATATATTATCATATATTAATATATATATATATATTAATATATATATATATATATATATATATATATGTACACACACGCATACATATAGGTACACACACACACACTCACACCCACACACATATATATATATATATATATATATATATATATATATATATATATATATATATATATATATATATATATATATATATATATATATATAAGATTCCGTGTATATTCACATCATAGGAACTTAGGGAAAAGAGGCGCTATATCGAGTCTTCACAGTTACTTCTTCGACCCAGATAGGCAGTAGAGTTCGCAAGAGGTTTGCTTTGTAGGAAAAGGATTATTTTAGGCTCGAGGAATTAATATATATATATATATATATATATATATATATATATATATATATATATATATATATATATATATATATAATCTCATTTTATATTGATCTCGGTAAGAAAGTGTAGATCAATTTGTATTGAATGAAGTCAAATCTTATGCTATGAGGCAAAGCTTCTACATAAAGTAATCATATGAATGGAAGCTGAAACTCAGAACATTTTTAAAACGCTATAACCATCATCAATCAACTAAATTCACAATTTCTATAATAATTGCTATTTATTTGATTCAAATAATGTTGTCTCCTTCACGATTTCGCTCTAAGTAATTGCAAATAGTTTGTTATTATATCGTAATACTTGCTCTAATGAAGGTTTATTCAGAATATTTCACATTGAATACA
>OZ010582.1:6434135-6489135 GCA_963932145.1 Acanthosepion lycidas
TGTGTCGGTGGGTGTAAATATATATATATATATATAAAATTGAGGGTTATAGGGTGATAGAAAGACAAGAAGCCGAGAGAGTGAGTGAGACAGAGAGTGTGTACTTAATAACAGAATAAAATTAAATATAAAATGAAAAATAACTTGTTTCCCTCATTTGCAATTATTTTGCTTACTGTTATTTTAATTCAACTATTTCTTTAAACTAAGATCAATTATGAAACCTCATATTTTTTTTACTCATAAAGAAATAATAATTTAGAAAGTTAATGCATTTCTTCATTAGTATATTAATTGCAATGGAAGTTCCAATAATATAAAATTCATGAAGACAAATCATCAAATTTTGCAGTAGAAAGCAAATATAAGCTACATTAGATAAAGCGAGAGAAGAGCAGGAAATCAATTCAGCAATGTCACCAGTTACAAAAAACACACATACACACTCACTCACAGACAAACACACACACACACACACACATATATATATATATGTGTGTGTGTGTGTGTGTGCAAATATAGTTTTAATTTATATATATATATATATATATATATATAGGATAAACTACACAATAACAGAGATATTGCGTATGTAAATATAAATATCAAAATTAATATTGAAATAAACACTCAGAGATGACAGCCTGTTTCATACTAGACGCAATCTGTATATATATATATATATATATATATATATATATATATATATATTGAGTGTGTATACATACAAACAATTAGGATATTATTTCAAAAAATTGGAAAATCGCTACATATTAGCAGTCGAGTTTCCATACGTATATCACGTAACTCATCAGCCGATTTTAAATTACTTACGAGTGAACAATTTGAAATGTATTAGGATTTTGAAATTTTTTCAGCATAATATCCTAATATAATGTATATTGCCTTAGTGTTTATTGTGTACCCTTGACATGTGATGATGTTGAATAACACATTCCCATAACCAGGCATCAGATGTGTTGAAACAAAATGGCTGTTTTTATAGTTATGACGTCCACCGGTGTCGCTGCGCCAAATGTGACGTCTGCCTGGCCGCACCCGCCGGCCTGTCCTGGTCGTGGCGCCAATTGTGTCGTCACCCCTCTGTCTCCGCGCCGTCGCCGTCCTATCCTGTCTTGTGGCGACCAATGTGACTTGGTATTGGTCGCGGCACCCAATGTGACGTTCTAACCTTTTGCTGATTCTGATGGGAATCTGGTTAGATTCGGTATCAGCCTTGTCGTTCCCAGCTCGCCTCCAACGTCTGGTTACAGAAGTAATTTTTTGATTTCTAGTCTAACCTACCCACGTTGTGATTTGATCTTAGGTAGACGAAATTAATCAGTCGCCGGGCCGTAATGCAAGTCAAGTACGATCAAGGGCAATACCGCACAATATATGTAAAAGAAAATAAAATAATACCTCGAAAAGTTCGTTTGTGTTAAAAAAAAGATAACAATATTTTATATATAGTTGCTGAATACAGGACTGCGTCTATCTACCAACCCGCTTATATGGATACGTGACACTTTGCGTTTGTTAGGCGAGTCTTAACATCTTAAATTGTTCTTTTAAGAAACTGGTTTTGGCGTATCTTCAGGAGATATTTGTAAAACTTGTTTTGTTGGTGTGAGTCTACGTCGTTCTTCAAAAATAAATTGTTCTTGGTTACAAGTTGAGGTCATGATTGCTTGCAATCTTAGCTTTTTGCGAGGCGTCTGCGATCTCTCAGCTCACTGCAACTTCCTGACTGTCTGTCTAACCCCAACTGCTCAGCTGCGAACTCCTTAATTCAACTGCCGCAACCGGGGTGGGCATGTCGGGGTTTCAGGTTCCTTGATAATTCTAAATCTGTATTAAAGGTTTTTCTTTGTTATGGGTCAGTAATAATTATTATTTCCATTTTTGGAAGTCTTTCGGCCTCCCAAATTCTTCCTTTCTCATTTTGGTATCTCACCCATAGCCTCAGAGGGTGTCAACGGGTTTCCACTCTCTCTCTCAGTGGCATCTCACACCTATCCCTTCAGGGGGGGCGTCAACAGGCCGCCCCTTCTTCTTCACATGATTACCTACGCCTACCGCTCACGCCACCATTCAGCCAATGAGCGCCCAGCAGTGTGGGTGTGGCCAGACTGGCCTCGGTTTAAAAAATCTTGCTCAAAGAAAAAAAAAATTATCTTTTTTTTCTTTTTCTTTTCTTTCTTTTCTCCGGCCCGACAACAGATCCTTAGACTCTGATCTTAACCGAATGTCACCTGGACTTTATCAATCGAGACTTTTCGCCAGCATCAAGTGGGTGTTCATCTGGCGACCTGGATGCTACAACCGATTATTCGTTCTGACAAAATATTTTTTTTTATCATGGCCAGCTCCGACACAAAACAGGTGTTTTTCTCAAATGATTCCTCCGCAGATAGTTAAGGGTTTAATCTGTCCTTTTTTGTACTCTGGGTGGTCCAGAGGACATTTTCTTTCGCGACACAATTAATTTTTATCTCCCAGTATTCTGGCCCGCAGGCCACCCGACCGACCTGAAATTTTCACCATTGCCATGGCAGACGCTTATCTCTTATTCGGCGCGTCGTCATAAATCAAATTAAATCCAGTCTCTTACTTCCTCGATAATGAAAATAAAATCTTAGCACTTTTCTTTGTTAGAAAAAGTAACATCGCTTAGTGTCCTTTTTTTGTGACGGCTTCTTATCACCTAAATGTAATTCTCGCCTTTTCTTTTTTTTTCTTTCTCTCTCGTAACCCTAAATAGTGTCACATAGTCATGGTTATGTTATAAATTTTGAAAAAAAGTACTGTTGGCTCCACACTGTATTGAGCACACCTTGAAGAATAATGTTTTTCGGTATTGGAAATTTTTCCATCGATACTAATAATATATTTGCTCATATATATATATATATATATATATATATATATAAAACAAAATTTTATTCTCCAAACGCCATGTTGTTGAAATGCATTCAGAATCAGCTCTACTGTATTCCAGGGGCGAATGTGGCTGTCCTAAATTACCTCCCTTAACGGCATGTTCAAATGTTAACTCTAACGGAGGCCAAAACATGACGCTAGGGTATGAGCTAATTAATTCTATAAGTGTAAATGAAGCAATTATTCGAAATGTATTTTAAGAATTACTGACATGAAGACCTTCGAATCATTAACATGAAATAAATAAAAGTACTTCTGAAATGGGGTAATTTTAAAATGAGTTTGACAAATATATATATTTATTTCAAAATTTACCTTCCGGCTATATTTTAGAAGGACCAACGGGAATGAATAATAAATTACTGAAAGAGATTTCGTAATTTATTGGCTTATCTGTGTAGATATTACTGTGGAATAATGTATAATGTTAAAGTTAGTGAAATAGACGTCATTATATATATATATATATATATATATATATATATATATATATATATATATATATATATGTGTGTGTGTGTGTGTGTCTGTGTGTGTGTTTGTGCGTGGGGGGTGTAGCAGATAATCTAATTAGGTCTTTTTAATATAAAATATTTAAATGATATATCTATGAAGATATCCCAATATGTTTATATAGAGAGCAATATTATATACATAAAGAAAGAAAATGTCGAAGAATGCTGTAGTAAATATATTTCGATAGATAATCTTTTAATATCTACATTATCAGAACGAAAGTAGAAATTTTATTAAATATATCCAGACAATTTATTAAAAATTATTTTCAAATTAAATCACAAGTGAATAGGAAGTAAATGCCTAAATTACTTGAACTAAGGATTTCTGTTATTGAAGAGCGGATTGAGGGAGAGAAAAAAAAGAAAATGAAGGTGTCAGCAAGAACAGGTGGGGGAATAGAAATGTTAAATTGTGTTTACATTGAATTTAACTTAGAATTCATGTCATCATCATATAATCTGCGTCAATATTATAACAATCCAAATCATTTAACAAAACAAACTGAAAAATATGCAATATAATAGATAAAAATTGTATAATGAATTTAATTCGTCTTCATAATTATATAATGCATCGCACCCACCATATATATATATATATATATATATATATATATATATATATATATATATATATATATATATATATATTCATTATTTAAATTAAGATTACTATGGTAACGGCTAGAGCAATTGCCGTTACCATAGTAATCTTAATTTTAATAATGAATATGCTTATAAAACGCGTAAATTTCAGCAATAAGTTATTCCAGTAAAAATTTGGAAAGATGGAACAGAGCTTAGTACTTTAAATCAATTTAATTTAAATAGTTATATTGAAGTTTTCGGCTCTTGTTTTGAAACATGAGAACTCTTATGTAGAGTTGGAATGATATTTTTAAATAAATAATTATATTTATGCTCTACTTTTGTATCGAGTACAACTTTTTAAAAAATAATAACAAAAATACTAAAGAACTTTGGAATATTTATCTAACGAGTTCTTTCCTATTTTCTAGATATTTTTACACACACACACACATATATATATATATGTATATATATATATATATGTATGTGCGTGTGTGAGAGTGTGTGTGTGTGTGTGAGAGAGAGAGAGAGAAATAAAACACTAACACTAATTCAAATGCTTGTTGTTTGTGACAGATTCATGATCGTCCATGTTTATTTGCGTGTAATCCTATGTAACGAACCCGCCTGGGATTGAATCTTTGCTTTGGGATTTCTCATTTTAAACAACTCCATTTTACCACTTACACATCCAATCATGCGGAACCTGGAATTCCCATGCTCTTCAACTCTGAAGACACTGGCCAATACCTTCATTGCTTAACTTCAGTGATCGGTATTTTGCTGTAATATGCCCGTAAGAATGTCAATACATGTCTTAACAAAAACGTTTTCTTAAGTAATTATTCAGTAAATGCTCCTGCCTAGTGTTTTCCTTCCACTAGATTTTTATCTTTTAATATTACATTTATTTAATTTAGTGGAAATGATTAGCCTATTTTTTGTTAAATTCTGTCGTACCATTGTTACGCGTGCATAATATGCACTAAACAATTCTGTCGAATTTAACATGTAAAGTTGTGTTTTATACACAAGAAATAAATTTTACCCGTCTGGGTCGTCACATTCAGTATGGTATAAATAAAATTAAATTTATTCATATAGATAGCCAGGGATATCTACTTCACTCTGATCTCTGTTTTTATATTATTTTTTCTTTATTTGAGAAATTACGATTGTATTTTGTTCTTGTATATAGATTTCTCGAGGATAATCAGTTATCATATAAAACTGCATGCATCTAAGGTAAATAATTTATTTCTCTTTTAAACTTTCGAAAATATTCACGTTATGCTTAAGCGTCAAGGTAAATTCAGTCTGTATTCTTGAAATAACTCTTGAGATATGACTAATTACAATTGAAACAATCATCGTTATATGTGCGAAGTATTCATATATACACAGATTACAATCTACCAATAAGGGTATATCATCAGCGAATATCACATCATAGAGAGAATTAATAAATTATTCGGCAAATAATATATCGTCAAATTGAACTATATATGAATTGATCTAGCTGATCTGAAAACCTTTATTTCGTATTCATGTTTTCAACCAACCATGCTGCGTTATCACGGACGGCTGAACAACTAATACAAAAATACATTTTTTTTTTTGCTTGATAGGCATTTCATCTAGTTTTGAACTAATTAGGAATGGTGCAACGCGGGGGATATTCGATGTGAGGCCTCAATCACATTTCATTTCAAATGTTGCTCCACCTGCAATTTTTAGATTTATGGGGGAGTAAATGAGAACAAAAATGAATTACTTTTGTGATGTATGCCGATTTAGGTATATTTTTCATATATATATATATATATATATATATATATATATATATATATATATATATATACACATACATATATGTGTGTGTATGTGGGTGTGTAAGTGTTTGTGAGGTTGTGCAGAGCAAGCGAGAGAAGGTAGAAAAGTAGGAAAAAATAAGAGAATGACAACGAAGTTATCTCTAGACCGTGTGGGGAGAGAGAAATATGTATTTATAGAAAACGTAAAATTTGGTCCGATACCTTGAAGCATTCTGTTGAACATTCAAATCGAGTCGCTAATGATGGCATTTAAAGTGACACACGCTCCTTGAAGCATCGCTAATGTGGCGTTTGGAATTGCAGGCGCATAACACTGAGTTTGGAACAGAAAAAATATGGGCGAATTTCGATCAATATCATCAAGTATTGAAGGGCGAGAAACTCATTCTGACACCAGAGCAGATCAAATATAACTCGTATTTTGTTGATTAGTGATATTTTCCTATAAATACATTTTATTTTTCATTCTTTGATATTTGCAAATTAGGTTTGATGTTCGTTTCGTCTTTTGAGTTCGCAATAAGCTGAAACGAATTTTGGCCACAACACTGTTAAAAAATCAAATGGTAATATTGGAATCGTAGCAAAGAAAGAAGAAAAACAAAGATACACAAGTAAAGAGAAGGAGTATAAAATCTAAGATGAAAAACAAACAGCTAAGTAAAAAAGAGAAGGAACAAGAGATTAATATATTAAAGAAAGATTAAAAAAAGCTAACATCTGAGTAATATCACAAGAGAAAAATGTATTACTAGGACAAAATACGAAACATGATGGAAAAATAAGAGAGAAATTCATAATTAAGTTTAAAAGGAATTAAGAAAACTTAACATATTGAAAGTAACAATATATTCGGAATGGTGTATCTACCAAAAGAATGGAATATATGTAATCAAGGGATAAATAAAAATTGAGACGAATGTGAATAAAAAAATAAGCAAATAAAACCGAGGTAAAACTTAAAACGAATAAAAGAAAGAATACATGAAGATGAAGTAACAGAAGAGAAACATCGTTAGTTAATATTCCACCATCACCTGACGAAGTTTCTGATGACGAAACCCGTTCAAATTTATTTGATTCTTTCGATTTCATGTCACTTAATCTAATGTCCACAAAAATAATCAAACATTGAAATGCAGCATGAAGTATCAAATCGATCGTTATAATATTAAATAAAGGAGAAATTTTTAAATAACAACATAGCATGCCATGGGATCTGACAGCTTTCTGACAGACCCTAGACATGTAAGAAAATTTGCAAATATTTTCCCGAAAATAGTTTAACGCTACAACACATAATGTACAAATGTGACACTATTTACGTCGCTAGAAAAAAAGAAAAAAAAAGAAAGGCGAGAATTAAATTTCGGTGATAAGATGCCATCACGAAAAGGACACAAAGCGGTGTTATTTTTCTGACAAGGAAAAGTGGTAAGATTTTTATTTCCATTGTCGAGAAAGTAAAACACAGAATTTAACCTGATTTATGTTACGGGGTGGAGAGTAAGATATATCCAATCTGCCCATGGCAATGGTAAAGGGAATTTTCACGTTGGACAAGTTACCTCCCGCAGAATTCTAAAGAGATAAAAATAAAAATTAATTAAGCACGCACTGTCCGAGAAAAACAAAAGTGTCCGCTGACCACCATGAAGGAAAGGTTAAGCCTTTGTCTATATGCAGAATATCATTGAGAGGAGCATCTGTTTATCGTCAGGGTTGGCTATGATAGCGAAACTATTTTATCGGATCAGTAATTGGCACCAAGAATGCAAATACGTCCAAATGGCCACCGACTTGATGCTGGCGAAAATCTGATTGACGAATTCCTGGTGATTCGGATAAGATAAGAGTGTAGGGTGTGAGGTCTCCTTGAAGAAAGAAAGAAAAGAAAAAAAAAAGGAAAGATAATTTTTTTTTCTTTGAGCAAAATTTTTTAAACCGAGGCTAGTCTGGCCACACCCACGCTGCTGAGCACCCATTGGCTGAATGGTGGCATGAGCGTTAAGCGGAGGTAATCATGTGAAGAAGGAGAGGAGGCCTGTTGCGCCCCCTGAAGAGATAGGTGTGAGATGCCACTGTGAGAGAGAGGGGAAACCCGTTGACAACCTCTGAGGGCATGGTGGGATACCAATATGAGAACAGAAGAAGGTGGGAAGACGAAAGACTTCCAAAAATGGAAAATAATAAAATTTTCCTGACCGAAAACAAAGAAGTGGATTGTGGGTTTAGAATTATCAAGGAACCTCAAACCCCGACAAGCCCACCCCGGTTTTGGTCGGCGTCAATATAAGCAGAGACGCAGCGAGTTAAGTTCAGTTCGAGTTCAAGTTCGCAGTTGGAGTTGCACCCGCCTCACAGATAGCTGACTTGAAAGATTCCATGAATCACGACCTCAACTTCTAGCCAAGAACAATTTATTTTCGAAGAACGACTTAGTCTCATACCACCAAAACAAGTTTTGCGAATATCGCCTGCAGATACACCAAGAACCAGTTTCTTAAAGACCAAACAACTTAAAATGTTAAGACTCGCCTAACAAACACAAAGTGTCACGTATCCATATACCGGGTTCCGAAGAAGACGCAGTCCTGTATTCAGCAACCAGATATAAAAATTGTTATCCTTTTTTTTAACACATTTGAACTTTTCGAGTTATTATTTTCTTTTCTTTTAAATATACTTGTGCGGTGTTACACTTGATCGAACTCGGCTTGCATTACGGCCCGGCGACTGATTGATTTCGTCTGCCTAAGATCAATTTCACAACGTGGGTAGGTTAGACTGGAAATCAAAACAGTTACTTCGGTAACCAGACGTTGGAGGCGAGCTGGGAACGACAAAGCCGTTACCGAATCTAACCAGATTCCCATCCGAATCACCAAAAGGTTAGAACGTCACATTTTGTGCCGCGACCAATACCAAGCCAGTTGGTCGTCACAGGACAGGATAGGACGACGGGCGCGTCTAGGCAGACGTCACATTTGGTGCAGCGACACCGGGGGGACGTCACATAAATACGCTCACATCATGTAAAAGAATAAATTTTTTTCACGTTTCACAGCATCCAATCGGTTAGTCACTCATATATCATAACATAGATTTGGACATTTATTCAATATTCTTTTCATAAGATATATATTTCAAACGTTAAGATATTAAATAGAGTCATTCTATATCAAGACCTAGAAATAGCTTCTTCAGTTTTGGTCTCTTCATTTTAATGAAGTATTTCGTTTATGTCTCTTTATTTTAATGAAGAGATCAGATCTTATCTCTTTATTTTAATGATGAATTCAGCCTCCATCTCTTTATTTAAATGTTGAGTTCAGCTCTTATCACTTTATTTTAATTAAGATTTAAGCTTTTATATCTTTATTTTAATGAATAATTTAGCTTTAATCTCTTCATTTTAATGAAGAGTTCAGCACTGATACCTTTATGTTAAAGAAGATTTCAATTATGATCTGTTTATTTTAATGATGGGTCCAGCTATTATCTCTTCATTTTAATTAAAAGTTCAGCTTTTATCTCTTCATTTTAATGAGGATTTCAGATATGATCTCTTTATTTTAATGATGAGTTCAGCTCTTATCTCTTTAATTTATTCATGATTTCAGCTTTGATGCATTTATTTTAATGAAAAATTCAAATTTCATAATTTTATTTTAATAATTACTTCAACTTTGGTCTCTTTTTTTAATGAAAAGTATATATATATATATATATATATATATATATATATATATATATATATATATATATATATAACGTAGTGTGTTGAAATGAATACCGTATATTAAACTTTCAATCACAAAATGTATTTGGAGTATACTCGTCAGAGCACTGTGAGTACCAATCAGAGTGTTTCTGTCATTATGAAAATATTTGGAAGGGAACATTTGGAAAATTTGCTTAGTGGCTCATATATGGAAATAAAACGTTTGAAAAATATCAGTTGCTATATATTTTTTTTATTTGAATATTAAAATTTGTGTAGACGTTAGCTATTAACCGGAAAAAAATATGTTTTATCGTTAGCATTATTGGTTTTGAGATTGGGTTTGCATGTTTTATTTGGTTATCCGTCTCAGGTTAAGACTATTGACTATTGAGATATATATTTTGTTTTTGTTATCAGTTTCAGGTTAAGACTATTGACTATTGAGATATATTTTATTTTTTTGGTTATCAGTCTCAGATTAAGACTATTGACTATTGAGATATATTTTTTTTTTGGTTATCAGTCTCAGGTTAAGACTATTGACTATTGAGATATTTTTTATTTTTTTGGTTATCAGTCTCAAGTTAAGACTATTGACTAATTAGATATATATTTTTTTTTTGGTTATCAGTCTCAGGTTAACACTATTGACTATTGATATAATTTTTTTTTGCTTATCAGTCTCAGGTTAAGACTATTGACTATTGAGTTATATTTTTTTTTTGGTTATCAGTCTCAGGTTAAGACTATTGACTATTGAGATATATATTTTTTTGGTTATCAGTCTCAGGTTAAGACTATTGACTATTGATATATATATTTTTTTGGTTATCAGTCTCAGGTTAAGACTATTGACTATTGAGATATATATATATATATTTTTTTTGGGATATCAGTCTCTGGTTAAGATTATTGACTAATGATATATATTTTTTTTTGGTTATCCATCTCAGGTTAAGACTATTGATTATTGAGATATATTTTTTTTTGGCTATCAGTCTCAGGTTCAGAATATTGACTATTGAGATATATATATATATTTTTTTTTTTGGTTATCAGTCTCAGGTTAAGTCTATTGACTATTGAGATATATATATATATTTGGTTATCAGTCTCAGGTTAAGACAATTGACTATTGAGATATATATATATTTTTTTTTTTTTTGGTTATAAGTCTCTGGTTAAGACTATTGACTATTGATATATATATATATATTTTGGTTATCAGTCTCAGGTTAAGACTATTAACTATTGAGATATATTTTTGGGGGGTTATCAGCCTCAGGTTAAGACTATTGACTATTGAGATATATATATTTTTTTGTTATCAGTCTCAGGTTAAGACTATTGACTATTGAGATATATAGATATATTTTTTGGTTATCAGTCTCAGGTTAAGACTATTGACTATTGAGATATAATTTTTTTTGGGGTTATCAGTCTCAGGTTAAGACTATTGACTATTGATATATATATATATATTTTTGGTTATCCGTCTCGGGTTAAGATTATTGACTATTGTGATATATTTTGTTTCAATGTACAATGAATCAGTAAGTTTTAAAAGAGGCTGTGAGAAATTAAAATTGATCTTAAATCTCGCCCACAAGAATTTCTCAAATATATAGCAGGACATTTCTAGATCCACAAAACACTAGCAAAATGATTGGCGATTTTTAGTTTGCTACCAGGTACACACAAATACTAGTTTCTGTTATGGGAAAGATCATTGGAGATATGATAGCATTGTTTGCAGTAAGACGTGTATCACAGTTGTATACTTAATGATATGGAAATTGTTATGTATGCCTACATATGACATTTAAATGATACGATAAATTGTGTTATAATTCAAGGTCACTTGAAGACCTTAGATTTCAAAGTTTAATGGAATTATTTTTTTTCAACCACCACAAAAATAGGATGTGATATATTCATTCTCTATTATACCATAGTGATATGCGCAAAATGAAACTAAATATTTTCTGAGAGGAACTCTAAAATTTCAGGAAATGTGATGTTCGTTCGTCCTAAATGTGTCTATCGAATGCATGAATTCAATCAATTTAGCTAAAGATCTTCATGGATGCTCAGCTGTACATTGAATTGACTCAGTTTCAAGGAATTGTGTTTTCTCAAGTTTTTTAATGTGTTCTGTTGTTATTATCGATGACTTTTATTTGAAAGTTGAAACCTATACCATACCCTTCAGAAACATCAATACTTCAACCTTATAAATGGTCTACAATAACTTCTTCTTCGAGTCAAACAATATTTGGGGATATTTTCATAGGAATGCTTACTTTTTTTTTTATTTTCTCGTCAGGTAACAAAACTCCATGCTAGTTATTTTATAGTCTCGTGATTATATGCTTACATTTAATATGTATTTTCGTATTATATATCTTTTTGTAAGTTAGACGGTAATAGTAATTTCCAATGCAATTGTATACCAACCCAAAATGTAAGAGTGGAAGCTCACAGTCGAAACTTTTTTATTAGTCAATTAGGTCTTAGCAGTTAAATTTGACCAACACGAAAGAAGCGATGCTTGGAATTGCGCGGAAACTGCCATAAAATTTCCATTTGAGTAAAACCTGTTTGAAGATATTTTATTTCTGAATACTTTGTCTTCTCTAAAATTATGTAACAAAACTCATGAAAAAGTTACAAATTATTATCTTCAGTTTAGCACGACTTTAGAATAATCAGATATCCGAAATTTCAAATTTCTTTTTACGTTCCAGTTTCAAATTTTCCCTTTTACAACCTCAATATATTGCTACATTCTCAAATTACACTTATGTGTGTTGTGTGAACGACTGTACAAAAACAACATTTATGGGCAATATAACTTACTCAGTTCTCAATAATCGTCTCCCATATGTTATTGTGAAAACAAAAATAGGCATATGTGTTAATTCCAAAGAGTCTACTAATTCCAGCAAAGTATAATTCGTACATAATCCACGCTTTATAATGACCAATAAGAAGGCGCCATGAGAATCTGAAAAGATGTTCAGCTCTAAGTATACCTGGCTCTTCATGTTCGATTACCAAATTATATTGTTTTCTCTACAGATGTGTTTTAATTAAACCTTTTATATGATAGGTTGAATAATGATGCGTCATCTAAAGTCCTGATGTGATAACGTAGTTCATCATTTGTTTGTTTTTTTTGCATCAGTTATTTTTTTCTGTATTACATAAATTTTCAGATGGAAATCGCTTCAATAATCTATTTCATTTGTTGTTTTGTGCTGACAATTTTTATCAACGAACTCATTTTTGCCTGTATTCTACAAAATTCTTCACCAGCAAAACACCAGATATAGAAATTACTAGATTTCTATAATAACGTAGGATTTTGTATTGAAATAAACTTGAGATATTTCCATATATATTTTTATTGCATCACTTATGCATTTCATTGCTTACTTGATATCCTTCAGCCGGCGTTTCATTCGATTCATTCCTCTGCTCATGTCTGTTATAAGACTGATAGAACGAGAACGTCTGCATTTATTGATCGAGCTGCCATGTTACTTTAGAGAGAAATCCATAAAATATTTCTCTTAAAACAATTTTTCTACAGAATAGTTTGCTTAATTCTTGTATCAGTTATCAATCTTTCGTCTACTGATAAGGGCATAATTCCTAACATTTTGGTCGAGACATGTGAATGTCAGGATCTTGGTTATGTCATTATTTTCTCTTCTACTTAAATGTACTATACTTTCTTGCTGCTGCTGTTAAAAATCCTCAAGTGACATGGTCATTTATACTTCTTTGTGGTTCTCTATCATCACTCCATAAAGTTCATAGTAAGGTTTTCACTGAGAATTGTAGGTTGGCATCCGTTTTTGAAAATATGTTGTATAAGCTTACAATTTCGATATTTCCAAATGAGTTTATTAATCTACTATCAATATAACCCGTCTTTGGTAGGGTTTTTCATTAGTGTGAATTTTTGCGGTTCAACTGGAGCAGTTTAAGTTTAAAATCACCCACCCAAAAATCAATATTAGTAACATTTGGGTGCAACGGAAGCACATCCCCAAAGGGAAAGTTAAGAATATGAATTTGTTTGTGATGAGCCTAAAAATAATAAATAATATTATTGTAATAATTTAAATAATTTATTTTTATTAAAGATTGTATTAAAGATATCTATCCAAGAACGGATATAGATATTAGGTTGGTGCAAAAATAATGACGTAATAATGTCGTTTTTTGACGTATTTTCTAACGTCAAATAACGACATTATTACGTCATAATTTTTGCACCAACCTAATAGTAAAACGTCGCAGAGAGTTATAATGAACAGAAAGTAGTGGGGAGCCATTGTCGCCAACAATGTGTACTCGAAACCGGCACTGAAGAATTATATATCAAAGAAAAAAAAATCATCGAAATTTGATGAAAACTGTGGAAATGTAATAAACCATATCCAATCACACACAGACACACATTTTGATAATTAAAGATATAGATAAGTGGTAAAAACATCTATCTCAGAAGGTACTTTTAACATCACTGTCCAAAACAAGTTGTAAAAGCCCTATGATGTGGGACAATGAAGGTTGTTGTTCATGGCTACAAATCTTCCGAGGTTATCGGTTACTATTATATAGTTTTAGTTTTAAGTCTTAGTATGATTCGATTTCATTAATTTTGTTAGAAATTGTTTTCGATCACCGTAAGGACGGTTTGTTTCTTTTTCTTATTTATGAACTTACGTCTAGGCAAAGAAGACAAGGGGGTTAATTTTAATACGATTTTTATAACATCTATTTTGATGCGTATGATTATTAATAAGATGGCGGAAATAAGCTTGTCTAAAAATTTAAACAAGCAACTAATAAATATATGCAATTTTCATTTTCATTTTTTAAGTAAAGATCCCCTATAATTTTAAAAGAATTATTTAGTCGATTTCGTATTTCGCCAAATTAACAATATATCCAAATTAAGTTTCATTTTTTTCTTTCAAGATGAAACATGCAATTCCAGAGATTTCATGTGAATGCCTTCACGACTGACTTCAGAAAAATCTAGGTTTTTGTAAAACAGAATATTATTGTTTTCGACATATTATTTGTATGGTAAAGTTGTTGTTTTTTTTATCTAAATAGTACACCAAGGGTATCAAAGTGCATTAGTGACAGATATTTAGGCGTGACGGAAAGTTAGTGTGATTTTGTTTCACAAATTTATATAAGTGATTAGTAAAATTACTATTTAATAATATTCGTTTAACCTGGCTTACGGATTCACGTCAGTGAAAATAGGATTCACAACACAAAAAAAAAAACAAAAAAAAACAGTGAACCAAGCTTTACTGTTATCGGACTTCAAGATGTATCAATGTGTATATCACTGTATTTTGTCGTGAAGCGTTAAACTATTTCCATGTGTAAAAAAGGCATTATTTTATTCATAACTCTCTATTGATATTCATGTCAGCCGACCTGTCAGTTGGCATGAGAAATATACAAATGGTTTTAATGTTTGCCTTAGCACGGCCTCTTTATTTCGTCTGGACATCTCTTCCGTCTTTCAAAAATACTCCAGATAAGTACAGATCGATTCCTGCTTCACACCGGCCGATAATAATTCAATCAGCAGCTCGAGTTAGCTTCATCGATCTGACAATAAACATAACGTTGTCACTCGTAAATCTGACACTTTCGGATCATTAGAGATCGATGCAGCGATTTATCGTTGATTATAAAAAAAAAAAAAAATGGACACGCGTTTATTTGTTCGATGGACGCTGCCAAGGTATATGAGACTTGTTAGGTGAAATTCGGTTCAGATTTTTTTTTATCTAAAATCTACTTTGCATGCATGGCTAAAATATCTGGACAACCATTGAGCGTGTTTTATTTTTTATATTGTATCATATTTCAGAATATAGTTCTCACTAAAACTGATTTCGCACCCAATAAGATTATCCGTCTTCTCAATTTCACTCATTTGCTGTGCTTATTTTTATCGGCATTTCTGTCTAACATTTAGGGATAATAATAATAATAATAATAATAATAATAATAATAATAATAATAATAATAAGAAGAAGAAGAAGAAGAAGAAGAAGAATATGTCATATGACCTTATTTAAAGAACTTCTATAATTTGAAGTATATTACATAAATTTCTATTGAAAACTTTGATTTCGATAACTGGTAATCCATATATTTAACTTAATCCTTTGAGTTCAGACCACCGTTTTACCGGTGGTAGAGAAAAAAGACTTAATTCCCAGTCACCGGTTGAACGGTTGATAAACACTTGCCTAATCATTTGCTATTTTGTACGTCGAGCTTATTAAAGCACATGCTGGGTAGACTGGAAGACAAAAAAAGAATTGTGGCGATAAAGTGAAAGTGTGCATCCATATTCTCTCACTGCTAAGTTTAATGCTTATAATTTTTTTTTTAAACTAGTTTTCTATTAGGTTGGTGCAAAAATAATGTCGTTTTCTCACATAGTAACATTATTTTTGCACCAACCTAATATATACCGTGAAACAGTACATACCAATTATTTGTGAATTTTGACTCAGGAGCTCAGGCAGAAAGGTTACAATTGTTCAGAAACGCAAGGCTGAAAGGGTTAAGCCTGCGATTATAACTATACTTTTCAAATTGGACCTGTTACCCCAGCTTCTAAAAGAGCATACCTAGTCAAAAATTGTCTCTCATTCTGACATAAAGCACAGAGACAAGAAAATTGATAGGTCAACACACGTAGATATTTGGAATATTTCAATTTCATAATGTATTTTTATCTAACTCAAAATCATTTTTCCCATGACCAAAAATTCAGAAAGCAGATTGAATGAATATATAACTGTTTACATTTGTTACAGCATTTGTTACAAAACCCTCCTTCTAGCGTAAAATCCCTCATTATATATACCAAATTAAAACGATACATCGCAAAATGAGTTTGCTTAAAGAATTTGACGAATGTTCATTGCAGTAATATATGAAGGCTGAGATAAATTTTGTTTCTCCCTAGGTTTTTTCTTTAAAACCCATAAAACACAAATATATGGCTATTTGTTCAAATACTTATGGGAAGTACGTAAAATAAATTATGAGAATATTGACGATCTGTGTATATGCCATATTATCAACCTTTTTAAATTCGTCTTCCCTACGACGAATGTGAATATGTAGATTTTTAGGTAGATTATACAAATTTCAAGATGGTTCTTTTCATATGACGATGTATTAATGTTGGTAAGCATAAATTTTTCAAACGTTTGTTCATTACTACCTCAGCATTTCAGTGTGAAACTTGTAGATTTATTTTGATTTTCATCACACAAGGATAAGAAATGACAAACGTAGATCAGGATATGTTTTTTCTTTAATAACAATGCATTATATATTTTATTAAATATTATTTGACGAATAGTTTAACGAGAATCATCCAGATATAATATAAGAATATAATATTTTGTAATATTTTATCAATGATTTTATTAGATATTACTTTCTACTGGACGAAACTTATATATATATATATATATATATATATATATATATATATATATATATATATATATATATATATATATATATATATATGTATGTGTATATATATATATGTATATATATATATATATTTATATATATATATATATATATATATATATATATATATATAGATAGATAGATAGATAGATAGATAGATAGATAGATAGAAAAGGTTAGATACAAATGTTTAGATAGATAGATAGATAGATAGATAGATAGACAGACAGAAAAAGTTTAGATATAAATGTTTGAATAGATCCATAGATAAGTAGCAGCACAAAACTGAGACTGGAAAGTAAATGTCCATAAATAGATTCATTAATCTCAATGGTTAAATTATGCTCCTGTCCCTTTGTAGGAATACTATAGCATTACGAATAGTTAACAAATATATGTAATGGATTTCTTTTCAAACATAAAATTAGAAAATCTCCTTCTTTTCTTAACAGTACATTTTTCCCATAGGCGCTAGTAGATGTCATTAAGAACATTTCATCAATGCTTTTTATCCCATATATTAAAGATTCCATTAAACATCACTTTCTATTTTTCTGTTATATTTCTTATCGTTGTAAAGGTTGTTGTGCTTTTTATAAGGATCACGTCTTGCAGCCACTTCAGCAGCTAAACATTTTTACTTATGACGTATTTCGTTTACCATAAGATTTATGCATCTAACAATTCTTAAAAGACTTTGAAATCTTTCAGTGTAAACATTAATTTCGGTTACATTTTACCCAATTTTATTTACTAGTTAACATATCCACTTTATAAGGTTCGTACAAAACCATCCCTTTTAAGAGAGGTACATGTGGCAACTGCTCTGACGATTTTTCCTTCCCTGTGCTTCGGCTACATGAATGTAAGCGTGCTTCTAGATCCACCCGTTTGCTGTTGATATAGCTAGATTCAATCGCCATTTCTGAACCAAGAGTTTATTTTCTCTCACTTCCTTCCTTTGGAATTCCCTTCCATTTACATTCTACCCTGATTACTAAAATCTTCAAAAATTTAAATGCAACGAGAATCACCATCTTTTATCTTTTTGAATACCGTTCATATTTTGTCCTTCCCACAATCCTCCATATTCTCAGTACTTTTGAACGACAAGCTGATTCTGAAAACAACGATGGCTTACGTAAATGCGAAAATCTTCAGTAAATTGAATGGAGCACTTTGCCTGCTTGACGATTGTTTACGTTTGTAAAATTACAATCCACTAGATGTCACTGACTCCTTCTGTCGAGTGAAGATGGCTCAATAGTAGAATGTCTGACTCACATCAAATCCTTTGGCTTTCGAACAGGCCTTGAGGCATTCGGTTGTCTAGTCGCACTGAGGAGCTGTGATACTACGAAACAGTACTGCCTGCGAATGAAATATGCACACAGATGCATACAAGTATCATGAACTCTCCTTTCGTTTTCGAATAATGAGTGTCGTTCAGTTCCGTTTTTGGACAAGTAAATGTCCCGTCGCCTTAACATTCTTGCCAGTGGTTTTGTTGCTCAGGTGGATCAGCAAAGAAGGAACACAGAACAAGAATATCCACAGAAAAGTATTTTTTTAGAGTGGTGAATGTTTGTGTAGAACCCGCCACACTTATTGGAAGTGCTGATAAGAAAATATTTGCCACGAAGGCAATGAACAACACTCCTCAGGTTTTATTATCACGGAGTTATACATCGCCGATACTAAAATGCACAGAAGAGTGCAGCGCTTTTCGATGTGAATTTCACGTGATTTAAGCCGCTTGCTAAAGCGGTTTACAGTGTTTGGCGCGTGGAGATATAAGGGATGGGTGAAGAACGTTCATCTTAATAATATGAGCAGCAGTCGAGTAACAAAGGCACTACTTGTACCAACTACAACCTACAAGTATAGAATATATATATATATATATATATATATATATATATATATATATATATATATATATATATATTACACTGGATATAGGAATAAGCAGTTCGTCATCAATGTGCAAAATATTGCTACAAATATAAACAACTCTCATGGGACCTTACCCATAATAACATAATGGACTATTCCATACTTAATAAATAGTGCGCCTCAAGAAGAAGCAGAGAGTTCAGACAGAAGTCAGGCGACCGGCAGAGCGGATGATCGGTTGAACTCTCGCCTTCGGCCAGAGAGGAACCCGAACGAGTCTTCGCCAAAGGGCGGAGTCTCTTTCGGGGAGGTTATCCGACCCTGAACCCGTTTATACGGGTTCAAAGGGCATATTTTTGGCCGAGCCCACTGGCTCGGAGATCCGACGTTAAACCGGCCTTGTGCCACATGATGCACTCGTGAGGGGGGGATGACTAAATAGCCTTCAGTCCGAAGTCGAGCGACCGGCTGACCGGCTGATCGCTTGAACTCTGTGCCTTCGGGGGTTGGGAAGGAACCGGAATGAGGCTACGCCAAAGGGCGGAGTCTCTTTCGGGGAGGTAAACCGACCCTGAACCGGTTTATACAGGTTCAAAGGGCATATTTTTTGCCGAGCCCACTGGCTCTGTGATCCCACGTTAAACCGTCCTTGTGCCACATGATACCCTCGTGGGGGGGTGACTAATTACGGTTCAGTCTGAAGACTGGAGTGAAGTCCGTCAGGAGTCTGTCAGTCAGAGGGAGTCAGTCAGTCTAGTCAGAGGCAGTCCGAAACAGAGTCGCGTTCAGACAATTACTACCAAACCTGATTGTTTGTACTAACAATTTCTACTTCTCTGTATATATTCCTGTTTGTAATATATCTGTTTTATTCCATATCCGTGTTCGAGAGTTCTTCTTTATTGGTTGGTTCTACCTTGGACTATCACCGTGGTGCAAGGAACCGGACCATATCAACTATTATAAGAGAAAATTTTATTATAATTATTATTAGTGCTATATATATATATATATATATATATATATATATATATATATATATATATATATGTCTGTGTGTGTGTTCTACTTAAATAGCGTACTTTATTGAAAAAGCAAACAAACAATGGACTCAAATCATGA
Organism: Acanthosepion lycidas; assembly: GCA_963932145.1. Taxonomy (NCBI): domain Eukaryota; kingdom Metazoa; phylum Mollusca; class Cephalopoda; order Sepiida; family Sepiidae; genus Acanthosepion; species Acanthosepion lycidas. The sequence continues at coordinate 6,454,316 of OZ010582.1, forward strand.
AAATCTCCAGAAAGAAAGACATATTTAATGTAGTTTACGCGTATTTTACTCTTTTTGTAATTTGTTTTCCTCGTCAAATATAATGATGCACTTGCGTAGGATTTTCATCGAATTATTTGGAAAGCGTAAAAAATAAAATGATTAATTAATTTTTTTAAAAATATTCAGTGAAAAGAATTTAAAAAAAAAGTATCGCTCAAAACATTTGTTCAATGTAGAATAAATACGAAACCAGAACTTTCCTCTAAACATTTTTGTCTGAGTCATTTGGAGAAATTTAATAGAGAATTTACTAACTCAACGATAATATAGAGAGTGATATATCATTTGTTCTTTTACACGTTACTATTTTCAGTTTATTAAAGTATGCTTATTCATTTCTTTCATGTTTGTAGTAAGTAAAATTCTTGTTTTATCTTAGATATATAGTTGAGGATGCCAGTCTGAATTTGTAACCCGGGTGTAATCAATAACTTTCATTGATCGTTGCCCTGTATACCATGGCATACAGTTGTTGCTTGAATCAATGTTCCATAATTTTATTTACAAATTGCATAAAAATTGTTACCATATAAATAAGTAAATTAACAACGACAAAAATCATTTGGTAATATATCCATATAAGTATCTAATTAATCAAACGTTTGGCTTTTCGCATATCGGAATAAATAACAACTGACATACCTGATACATAATCTTTGAATTTTGAATGATGCTGTAAGATATAAGATTACATATAATAACCATTATTATCAGCAACGAAGTGTCGAAATTGGCTAAGCCTGTGTCGTTATATAAGACAAATGATTAATCGTAGTTATGTTTCACAAGTATGAGTAAAGTACAAAACGAAAGGAAACCACAGAGGATAAATATAATTAATCTACTTAGCAGCTTCTCATCTAAAAGGAACACAATATCTGAATGCAGTTTAAGAAAATATCTAGATAAAATATTGAAATTATTTTAAGACTTTCAAAATTTTATCTAGATTCTGTTAGCCATATAAAATAGCAAATATATCAAGAATAAAGAACTTAGCTTTACCGCTAAAAACAGCATTGGTAACGTTCAGCAAGAAAGGACTGAAACACGAATATGATACTCAATACTAAGTTGCTACAGAAATGTAACTTGCACATTAGATATAAGGGAAAATAAAATGCATAACAGAGATAGCGCATGAAAATAACGAAAGAATGATATCCTAGCTATCGCCCCAAGATAAAATTTTCAATGGGGCGTCTCTGATTTTACAAACACGTTGATTCTGTTTTATTCCTAACATTAATTTTGACACCTAAATATGTTAAATATCTGTTTATTTTGGAGTTCAGATCTCTTGGATCCATTTTACAGGATATAAATTTCAGAAAAGACAGAGTAAAATCACTGAAGAAATAATATAAAGAAGATAAACAAAGAAAATAGTGTCGAAATAATATATGTATAATCTATCCTCCATTATGGTTGTAAAAATTTGGTCGTCACCGCAATCTTAAATCGCATCGAACCCAAGTATTTCCAAACAACGATATACTCTTACGATATTTCAATTAATTTTTAGCAAGTTTAATTAAGTTCAAAAACTGCTATTCAAAAGAAACTATTTGTTAACCAGTGGAAAGGGAATATAATACTTAAAATCTGTATATATTTAGAAAGCTGATAAGTGTTCACTTGAAGGAGATAAAAAAAATCGACATGCAATAGAGAATGATTAATAGCTGAATTTGAGTTCGAGGTAATTAGAACAAAATTATTTAGACAGAAATTTATGAAATGAAACTAAAACTGAACTGGAAAGACTATTAACTGATATTTACTTGAGATTTTTCGATTGAACTCATTGTAAGAATAACTGAGTGACAAATACCAAAAGCAAAATCTTTAACCGAATTGAAAAAGATCCGGTTATATGGTGTCGAGATGAATATAGAAAAGAAGCAAAAGCAGATAAAAAATACACTTGATAAATACTTATGCATATAGACAGCGCGGAAAATGTCAGTGTAAAATCCCAGAAGAAATGTTGCAATTTGAGCGAGAAAATAAAGCATATAATAATTTCCCCCAAAAAATATAATGCTTATGAGGCCGGCGAGGGAAATATCTCGGTAATTATAACCAAATAATAGCAAAAAATAAAAAGAACGTATAAACATGAAAAATGTCTTGAAACACACACACACACATATATATATATATATATATATATATATATATATATATATGTGTGTGTGTGTGTTTCAAGGCATTTTTCATGTTTATATATTTTTTATAAATATAAACATAAATAATTGTCATATGCACACACACACACATATGTGTGTGTGTATATATATATATATATATATATATATATATATATATATATATATATATAGAGAGAGAGAGAGAGAGCTAGAGAGATTACATTGATATGTGTGTAATTATAATAGCCTATATATATTTATGTATATACATAAATTTATGTATATATATATATATATATATATATATATATATATATATATATATATATATATTAGGTTGGTGGAAAAATAATGACATAATAATGTCGTTTTTTAACGTATTTTTAACGTCATAAAACGACATTATTACCTCATTATTTTTGCACCACCCTAATATATTTATGTATGTATGTATATTTATGTATGTATGTATATATGTATGTATATAATACAAAAGAGAAAAAAATGTATAAAAAAAGAAGGAACCAAGAACATGTACGTTAACCGAAAACAATCGTCTCGCATGCAAGTCCAAAGAAACAAAAACATTTCCCTGATGATCCTCTTAGCTGAGACCTTGGTAGGTTTGTCTGGCTCTCTAAATTTAATTATATATATATATATATATATATATATATATATATATATATATATATATATATATATAGTGGATCTCCTGGATGGGGGCGCGATGTGAAATGACCCGGGAGCCAGCAAAATAGTATGAGGTCAAAAGAGGCCCACTAACATTTTTAAATTAAAGAAGTGAACTCTAACAGGTGAAACAAAATAGACAACAGTACGAGGATAGTTAACATTCATACAGAATTTATTTACAGTGCAAACCTGAGTGGCCGTGGTTACTTCGGCTTTTAATTGAAGTGAGGTCGCAGTGGACGTGTCTATGACGAGAAGCTGAGGTCTGGTTGTTCTGGTCGTGTCGATGGTTGGACTGAACGTGTCGACGACGGGTCGTTGATGTGCAGGCGTTCCAGAAGTGTCGACGGTCGGATGGTGGAATGTTGAGCTGCGGCGGTTTCGGTTGTGTCCCTGGTTGGACTGGACGTGTCAACAACGGGAAAATGAGATGCCGTCGTTCTGGTCGTGTCAACAGTATGACTGGACGTGTCGATGTTCAGAATGTTGATGTTCGGTCGGAGTGGTGGTGTCGATAATACGAAGTTGAATTACGGTCCATCCGTTCATATCGACGGTAAGACTGGACCTGTCGACGGTCGAAAATTTGATGTTCGATCGGTGTAGTCGTGTCAATGGACGGGAATTCATCTGTGACTGTTCCATTCGTGTCGACGGTTGGAAGTTGAGGCGCGGTCGTTCCGGTCGTGTCGACGTATCGGACAAGAAAATATCGGTGACGAGATGATGATAAATGACGAGCAGGATCCTTATCAGGGACGGTAGCTTTACAGGACCGGGTAGGAACCGGAATCTGGCGTTGCGATGTTGTGCTGGAGCTGTGACATTGTTGGTCAGCAAGCATGAACAGAATGCCGGGAGTAGTAATACACAAGTATCCAAAAGTAAGAATAGAAGTAAAACGCAATCGTATATGGCTTAACTTTTTATATGTTAAATTAATTTGGTTTCAATATACTTTTGTAGTAATCTCGTATTAGTATTAGTAACATCTTTAAGTATGAATTGGTATTTGTTGGTATTTTGACATTTGACACTGATTGGTTATTATTATTTAATATGAAGAAAATTTCGTCATCATTTGCATATAATTTTATCAAGTAATTTAATATGTTTAATTTATTTACAGTTTTATTAAAGAAGCTATTTATTTAACAACTATATAAAATTATGTAGGAAATTCACAAAGCTTATAACTTGTTTCTCTCATTTTCCTTGGAAATGATACTGTCTAGTATATAAAAATGTACCCATTAGCATTCGCTCCAAATTAACGTCTGAGCTCCCAATGACTGCTAATCTAAATGACCCATTTACATAAAATAATTTCTTAATTATTGCTACTTCACTTAGTTTAAATTTAACGCAGGTTATATTCGATTGGTTACTCTGAGTAATGTCCACAAAACTTATAACCATGGCTTTTTCTTTTTTTCCGTTAAAGAAGTGATATTTTGCTTTTAAACTTAAATAAATTGTCAACTCGAGAGTAATATGCAATTGCTTGATGAGATGCATTGAAATACATGGATACGCAACTGAAATTGTGTAAGGATTTTGACATGTTTTCGATGTAATATGTTTATATATATATATATATATATATATATATATATATATATATATATATATATATATATATATATATATATATATATGCGCGTGTGTGTGTGTGTGTGTGGAGTTCTCTTGATGTACATTATGCATCGATATTAATTTAGGGCGATTAATTACCATTCTACGCTTCTTATCTGATTGAGAAATATAATGCTATAAATTTACATATGAGGTCTTTCCCACCTACTAAGTAAAGAAAAATGATAATCCATGAGTACTTGCTGGAAAAATATCTCAAACCAAGAAAATCAGTGTGAATTAAGAGATGTTCAGACAGATTAATGAACAAAAATCCTAATATATATATATATATATATATATATATATATATATATATATATATATATATGTCTGTGTTTGTTTGTTTGTGTGTGTTCGTGCACGGATGTGTGTATATGCATATATGCATATGCTCGTGCTGGGTTTATGTATGCGGATTTATGTATTGATAAATTAAAAAGATCTAAATTAGAGTAAATCATGTCTTATTGCTCAAACAGGGTTTACAGCCAGACATTTTCCCTCGTCTGAATCAATCGATTTTATGATTGAAGTATGCGACCTGAATTCAAAACTTCTTTATTCAATAAATCTTTTATTCTTTTTACTGATTTATTTTCAATCTTATAATATATTGACAAACAGACAATTACAACAAACCTGATATATTAGAATGAGACTAGGAATTTTTTAATGAAAAAAGAATGAAAGAAAGAATAATTGAATGAATGATAATAAATGTTTTTTGATATCACTAATTATATATATATATATATATATATATATTTTGGTATCACTAATTATATATATATATATATATATATATATATATATATATATATATATATATATATATATATATACATATATATATATATATATATATAAACAAAAATCGTTGTTGTTATCGCCGAGATAAAAAAAAAATGCATTCCAGGAAGATCCAATAAAAATTTGCATTTTCTGATTTTAATTTGTCTTTTCAATAATAAATGATTGAAGATAAATTATTATATCCTATTTTCCTAAAATAAATACAAATTAGATATTAATAGTCTTCGAATTTCCCCCAAAAGAATGAAATTCCAAAAGAATGCAAAAAAAATGAAAGAATGAACGAACGAAAAATATAAGACAGAAAAAATGAATGAACGAAAGAAAGAACAACTAAAGGACAAAATGAAAGAACGAAAGAATGAGAGAATGAAAGAAGGAGAGAACGAAAGAAGGAGAGAATGAAAGAAGGAGAGAATGAAAGAAGGAGAGACGTATGAACGAAAAATGAGTAATGAAGGAAGTAGATAAATAAATTACAAACGTATGAAGGAAAGAAATAAAGAAATTAAGATTAAATGAAAGAGTGGATGAAAGAGGTAAGAAAGAATGAATGAACGAAAGAAACAAATGAAAGAAAAAGAAAAAGTAAAAAAAAGAGGGAAATAAATGAATGTAAAATATATAAATGAAAGACATAACGAACGAAAGAAAGAATTAAATAAAAATTATGAATGCAGCCAATCGAAAAAACGAATGAACGAAAACGACAGAAACAGAATGTTATCTCACATCGAAATATGAAGAAATTATATAGTACACAAATCGATTGTCCTGGAGACATTGCTATTCAATGAAGTTGTTGAAACATACGAAAAAATGTCGAAAACTGATGTGAGATAAAAGCCTAAGTGAAAGTGAACAGACAAATATAAATAAATATACTTATAAGCAAATATATTCTATCTAATTTATACATTGATGAAAAGCAAACGTAATTTAGATGGAAAAGGCATATGTATATATATATATATATATATATATATATATATATATATATATATATATATATATATATGAAAAACAAACCACTTTAAGGTACCATTACGATAATTTATTTCACCTAAATCCTTTTTTAAGGATTCAGGATCATCAGGTAAAACTTCCAACAACGAATTGAGAGGAAAAATGGGATTAGAAATTGGTGGGTAGTGTAATTTTTGTAATTTAATAGAGGTGGTTGAGAGTGGTAGTTAAACAGACAATATAAAGTATAGGGAGGGGTTAATTTTATATCTCTCTTAAGTATGTTTTATATTGGAGTAGGAGGAGTGACAGAACCTTGACCTCTTTAGATGGTTAATAAAACGGAAATGAATTGTAGAAAATGTATACAAGTGAGTCTTATGGTAAAGAGAGAGATAGGGGGAGGGGGAAAGAGAGATGGAGTTGTTATAATTTTGTTTTAACAAAATTATGTAAAAGATAGTTTACAATGTTTGATAGAAAATTCGATGTCTGAAATTTTTTTTTTTTATTAACATAAATCTTTAATTTTTTAAGTAAATAGTTTCAGGACTAAATATAACTATTATTGTAATAAACATATTTATCTAGAACATAAAGAAATATTTAAAATTTTAATAGTTTATTCACCCGACTAATTGTATTTCCACAATATAAAAAAAAATAACAATAACATCTATTTTAATATTTAAAATTAATTTATGAATGTAATTTATTTATTATATTGGTAAACTAAATTAAAGATTAGGTTTCATTATTTAATAGAATTTGAGGGTAATATTAATTTTCATTTATTCATATATGTCTCACAAATGTATTCATGTGAATCCCTACATACATACGATCATTAAAAAGTCCAAAAAAAAAAAAAAAACATAGAAACACTTGAGATAATTTACACAAAAATTCATTTATCCTCGTACATAAACTATATATACATTTTACAATCTTTATCTATATTTTAATATTTGAAATATATATAGATTTTGGTTAAATTCCACAGTTAAAATTTAATTTTATCAATGTGATTTCGGAAGTGTTTCATTTTAAAGGAATTTAGCTAATATTATTACTATTATTAATAGTCAAAGAATGGTATATTTAAATTTAAATTATCAATTTAGAAATGAAACTCAGCTCAGAAGAAAACAAAATTTAAACTATAGAATATTACAAAAGAAGGACATTACAAATTAAGAAAATATATTTAAAATGTCATTAGAAAGACCCAATATTTCATTTAAAATCAATTTATGTACGTACGCACATATATACATACACACACATACACACACACACACACACATATATATATATATATATATATATATATATATATATATATATATATATATATACATATATACATACATACACACACACATATATACATCCACATATATATATATACACATATACATACATATACAATTCATATATCCATATACAAATCTATATATCAAAAAAGTAATCTAACCATTTAATCATCCGTATATATATATATACATATATATAGAGACATACTCATATACACATACAAACCCTTAAATACATATACATTCATATATAAGCACAAAACCCTACATACAAAAAAAAGATATAAAAAGAATACATATATACATATATATATATATATATATATATATATATATATATATATATATGCATATATATATATATACATATATATATATATATACATATACATATGTACATTTAACAAATATAAATTCTAAGGTAATTACGTCTATATACATATATAGATTACAAGTAGTTAAATCCATAAAAACACACATGTTTAAGTACATGTACACACACATATACTCGTACATACATATATAATATACATATAAATACAAAACAAACATAAAAACATTTATACATATACATCCACACCCATGCAGCATACACGTTAAAAAATATATATATTCAGTATTCAAACATGCTTCATATTAGTATATTTATACTCACACATGTGTATATCTATTTATACATATATATCCATACTACCATACATATGTGTCCACAATATAAATACATAGCTACCCCTATCTATAATGTTCATATATATATATCTAAATAAGTTCACATATAAAAACAAATTAAGTTCCACAACACATTTATCAAAGAGCACAGTGTCAGTATTTTCGTATATTCATTTAAAACAATTTATATTTTCTATTTATATATCTACACATACTTTGTTAAAATGAGGTGATTTTTATGCCTACATTTACAAATCAACTCATTATGTCTGTTCAATAGTATGCCCGGAGCCTTATGTTTTATAATTAGTATTTTTTCCATAATGCACAAATTGCATCGGTCTCTGAAATTAATCGGTGTTTTGGCTCTTGAGACGATTTTCCATTCTATTTGTGGGGTTAATTTGTTTTCCAATAACTCCCAATAGTGCTTTGAAAGTGTAGTTTGGTGTTTTTTTGATTCATTATAAAAGGATTGGCGATGGTTGTAAAATCGTTTTTTCCAACTTCTCGCCGAAATTCCTATGTAGATCTTATGTTCAATATTTTCTTTGGAGAAAATCGTAGCTTCGTATACTATGTTTTTGGACAAACATACTCCTTCTGCTAGACAGACAGATCCTTCCCTGCAGTTACAGGTAGATTTGGTCTTTGAGCTTGTATTAGGATCTTTTTGAAGTTGATTATAAAATTCATTTAAAATTTTACTATTATGGGAGCTAATAATTTTTTCCATGTTGTTCATGCAGGAATAACTAATTTTTAAATTCATTCTATTGAACAACTTTTTTAATAGCTTATCTTTTTTTAAAATGTTTATCTATTAGTTTAAGAAAATATTTTCCTATATTAATGTTCGACAGCTTACAGAAGGGTGGGTTGAACCATATAATTTTCCTATTTCTATTTCTAGATTTAGAAGACGTGTCGCTAGTAGATTTATCTATATAAGTGAGTGTTTGTTTGAATTTGCTTTTTAATAGGGCTTGATTGTATGTTGATTTATTTTGATCAAAGATGCTTTTACTAGAGGATAGTTTATTTATTCTAGTATTTACAGTGTTAGGGATCTGTTTCTTAATTGCTATAGGGTGCTATATGGGCGACTGGTTCTCCTTTTGGAAAGGTTTATAAGTGTTATTTTCAAGATCAAATGTTACGTCTAGAAAATTTACTATTTTCAGGTTAGATGATATTTCTATTTTAAAACCTATATATTTGAAAGCCTTAATTATTTTTTATTTATTATATATATATATATATATATATATATATATATATATATTGTTATGGGACCTTACCCATAATAACATAATGGACCATTCCATACGTAATAAATACTGCACCTCAAGAGGAAGTCGGGGGTCCAGCCTGAAGTCGGGCGACCGGCTGATCGGCTGATCGGTTGAACTCTCTGCCTACGGGCGGGGAGAAACCCGAAGGAGGCTACGCCGAAGGGCGGAGTCTCTTTCGGGGTGGTAGATCGACCCTGAACCCATTTATACGGGTTCAAAGCACATACATTTGCCCGAGCCCACGGGCTCGGAAACCCCACGTTAAACCGGCCTTGTGCCACATGATGCCCTCGTGGGGGGTGACTAAATACCGTTCAGTCCGAAGTCGGGCGACTGGCTGATCGGTTGAACTCTCTGCCTACGGGCGGGGAGAAACCCGAAGGAGGCTACGCCGAAGGGCGGAGTCTCTTTCGGGGTGGTAGACTGACCCTGAACCCGTTTATCCGGGTTCAAAGGGTATATTTTTGCCCGATCCCACGTGCTCGGAGATCCCACGTTAAACCGGCCTTGTACCACATGATGCCCTCGTGGGGGGTGACTTAATACCGTTTAGTCCGAAGTCAGGGGACCGGCTGTCCGGCTGATCGGTTGAACTCTATGTCTTCGGGCGGGGAGGAACCCGAACGAGGCATCGCCGAAGGGCGGAGTCTCTTTCGGGGAGGTAAACCGACACTGAAGCCGTTTATACGTGTTCAAATGGCTTATTTTTGGCCGAGCCCACGTTAACCCGGCCTTGTGTCACATGACACCCTCGTGGGGGTGTGATTAATTACTGATCACTCTGAAGTCTGGAATGAGGTCCGTCGGAAGTCTGTCAGTAAGCCACAGCGAGGGAGTTAGTCGGTCGAGTCAGAGGCAGACCGAAACAGAGTCGCGTACAGATAATTACTACTAAACGGGATGGTTCGTACTAATACTTTCTACCTCTCTGTATATATTCCTGTTTGTAATATATCTGTGTTATTCCATATACGTGTTCGAGTTCTACTCTATTGGTTCTACCTTGGACTATCACCGTGGTACAAGGAACCGGACCATAACATATATATATATATATATATATATATATATATATATATATATATATATATATATATGTAAACTTCAAAAAACTGCGTCTTAGAAACATGAATTATGAACGTAAATAATGCATTATTACCTTCATATCTCTCTCTCTCTCTCTATATATATATATATATATATATATATATATATATATATTATGATACAGATTATATTGTACCTATACATTTTACGAAAATTAGTTATAAAAATAAAGTATAAAAGAAAATATATTAAAATAATTGTTCGACATAAATCATTTCAAAATGTTGTCATTGTTTACGTTAAAATACGTTTCGTAAGCAGAAAAACCCGATCAAGAAAAATCATCGAACATTGTGTGTTCAGAAACAGTAATTATCGCTTTGCTAACCAGATTCTCCATTTTAGCTGAATGGTAGTGCATGTCAGTTCAAATGATTGGATTCCTATCGGAGAACGCAATATTTTCTACGAAATTTCGCGAATATTCAGTCCGGTCAATATAATTAATACTGTTTAATTTAAAAAAAATAACATTTCTTAAAAATAACGAAAAACAGAGACAGACACACGCACACACATATATGTATATATGTATGTATGTATGTATGTATATATATTTGTGGGTGTGTGTACATATTTGTGTGTGTGTGTGTGTGTGTGTGTGTGTGTGTCTTTATGTACATACGTTACGTGACCGAGTAGTTATAAAGTTCTTTTCCCCGTTTCGAATTGTCGATTGTCAAAAAGTGACTTTCCGAAGTGTTCGGTCTGGGGGAGGAAGTCGCTTCGTGCAGCACATTTGGATAGTCTCTGAAAAGTATACCCCACGGTTTGACTTACAACCTGTAAGTGAAATTGGGAAGACCGAATTCTTTGAGCTAATAAAATGTCACCTGTCATCGTGACCGAGGTTCTGCGTCTCCTGGGCTTCTTCAGACTCTTGGTCACGATAGATAACGCACACTGTCCCAGCAACTGTACCTAACTTCCTCTCAAAATAGATGTAGTATAAACCACAGGTGAGCTTTGTGGGTATTGATCAAAGACAAAAATACCTGATCATGTGTCTATAACAAGGATTTGCTAGTCATCCTAGTAGACGAGCATCACGTGTAAACTATTGCAACAAATGAACTAAGTTCCAAGAGAAGATCCGCCATTTAACCTGAACCAGATACGCGAGAGTGCTTGAAAGTTGTACAATAGGCTATGATAAGATTTTAGCAACCATTGATTACAGTAATTTCGGCTTGTTTAATAACTTATTTTTCAGACAATACCGTATTAGTATCAAGCTACTCTAATCAATGAAAATAACTGACTAAAATTTTGCAATGATAGTTCGCGGAAGTAAAAACATTCTGAATTTCAACGAGGGCTAACAATAGGATGACATCAGTGTGGTAAGTCAAATAAAGAAATTGCTAGTTTTTGCTAAGTAAATCATAAGATAGTTAATAATATTGTCAAGAAATTTAATGAAGGCCATTGTCGTGTGGAACAATGTTCAGACAGACCAAGCATCGTGTCTGAGTGAACGAAAATGGCACTGAATAGAGAAGTCATCAGAAACCGTCGTCAGACTGTCAAAGATGTCGCCAACAGCATGGAACTGTCACCATATGCGATGAGAAAGACGCTGAAAGAATTAGGCTAACAAATAAGTGTTGCAAGAAAGAAGCCTTTGATTTCAGAGGTTTACAGTTACAGGCTTAAATATTATGAAATTTGGACAGATGAAAGTAAAGTCTGCCAGGGTTCGAATTCGAGACAGGTTTATGCTTGGAGAAATCAGAATGAGGCTAGGAACAATGAGTGCCTGCAGGCAAGCCTGAAGCATGAAAGGATCTGAGTAATGGCGTGCGGTGCTGGCTGGTTTCGATGGAAATCTGAGCTGATTCTTGAGGATCAGTGGTTTAATGTTCTACAATACTGTCAAATATTAGAGAAAGAACAACTCCCACAATTTGAAACCAATCAGACTGTCAAGAATGTCTACTTTTATCAAGAAGATGGAGCGCCATGTCAGGCGAGTAAAGTAGGAAAGGCCTGGAAGTAATCGCAAGGAATTAAGACAGTGCCATGGGTAGACTAAAGTCCTGATATAATCCAAGAGAACACGTTTGGGAGCACCTCCACGGAAGATCTCAAAGGCGTGTAACCAAAACCATGTCAGTAGCAGCCCTTAAAAACATTACTAAACGAGTGGCAATATGTGGATCAAATGATTGTTGATAACTTGATCAAATCTATGAAATATTGAATATAAGCACTGAAAGTAGCAAATAGAGGACCTACACTATACCAGTTCCAAATACTGTTTATTTATGTTTAGTAGGGATTACGGAGTTACATTTTAAAATTGGATATAGTTTATTTCTCCTGGCTAAACTCTTTTCTTAGGCCACAATATCTGTGGGAAAGAAGTTGTATATTAAAATACAAGCATTCTCCATAAACATTTTTTCTCTGTATAGTAACCCTTCGAACGTTGGTGTTCTTTGGTCTCTAAATTTCTGTACTAAGAAAGATAATAAAAACGGTAAATGACGATGGAATTATACAGAAGAATGTAGTAAAATTTAAATATTTCTTTTAAATTGTTAAGACAGAATATAATTTAGGAAATTTTGTTTTAAAGTAACTTCGAATATTGAACAAATAAACATTACATATTATACGTCTGATACGTTTATACTCATTATGCAATTTATTTGTCCGTGTTTTTTAACGTTGAGTCTTAAAAATAGAAAACAGATATATATAAGATTACTTCTTTTGATGAAATACATGCCAGCCCCTGAACCAATTGTATCAAAGACATATAAGTATACAAAGGATGTAGCTATTAAACCGGTATGGCATTTTCCAGGCTCACAGTGAATGCAACTCACTAAAGATACTGCCATAAGGTAAAGCTTTCTGCCTACATAACGCCATTCTTTTCGGATTGCATGTTGCTGCTTTGATATCAGAAACTACAAAAGCAGAAAATCTAATAACTTAGAATAAAGTCGGCATAATGCGCAAAATATAACGTCGGCAGCAATAGAATCCGACCTAACTTGAGAATGGTTATCATTCATTTCTTAAAACACCATTAGGTCTCAGCGGAATGTATGTATTCTTTGATTTTCTGCAGCGATATTGTCCAAGATTCCTTCTTTACCTCCTATGCTATTTGCAGTTCTTTCTAAAAAATAATGATCCATACATATAACAGAATAGAGAAAAGTAAGAGTAAAAATGGAAACAAATAACAAATCTAGCTAATGTAATTATTAGCAATTATATATTTTAGGATTATATAAGTCATTATGTTTCAGATATATTTTGCTATTTTTTTTTTCAATTCTCAGGTAAATAATATTTACAGTGTTAAGACTATGTGAGGTAAAAGTGGAATATATGTTTTCCATGAATATGTCTCATAGAAAATTGGTCTTTGTTAAACATCTAGGATAAATTATCAGTATTGTTACCAAAAGAATATCGAACAAATATATAAAAAAAGATTATTTCCCTCACAAATATTACAACTGGTAGAGCAGGTATGACTTATCTTCTCTATTTGTAATCCATGAGAAATTCTTGTTGATACCTAAAGACGAAGCCATTTAAATTCAACAAAGTAAATCTGAATATATTCAAAAGCTGTATTCTGGAAAATAAGGTCATTCATGTAGAAAGATAATGCAGAACACTAACTTTAAAAAAAAATTAGTTAAAATACATGCACAATCGAAAGTTAAATAAATTTATTAAGCCTAAGCCGTGGGTGTGATGCAAATGACTGGTAGTCAAAACCTACAAAGTTCAGAAAAAATAGAAAATCCTTGTTAACACAGTGAATATTATCAGACATGGGTTCAGCATTGTTCTAGGGATTCAGGAGAGAATTAAGAAACGGATGAAATATAAGCTTCACGAAGACGTTTAAATCTGATAAAAGGTGGAACAAACTTGAAACCTATGTTAATTCAACGGTTCACTGTGTCGAGATAGACAATTTTACTCTCCCAATTCTATCCTACATATCCATAAATCTGTCATTCGTCCATGGTTAGAATATTGCTGACATTTATGGGCCGTTGACCCTGCTATATTGCTAGATATGATCCAAAGAAGAATCAGCAATATTACTGAGACTGTTCTTGCAGCTCATTATCAGTCACTTGCCCACCGCCGTAAGTTTGTTTTTCTGTGCCTTTTTATAAATACTTTCATGTTAATTGTTCGCGTGAAATCTTCTCTATGGTACTTAGACTGTATGAGTTTAAGCGTAATACTATACTGATGGCGAGATCAAAGTTAAGCTAGCTAGATGTAGATGAATCTTATTTGCTAAGAGGTTCTTAACTCGTATTTCTCATCTATGGTTCTCCCTCCCGGTCCCATGCTTTTCCAGCCAACTTTACTATCTAATGTCCGCCTGACTGTGTAACACATTGTGTACTAGTGGCTGTACTGCCTTGCAGGGGTTGATACTGATTAAAAAAAAGAAAAAAAAGAAAAAGATAAACAGGAACTTTCAATACACTACAGCGTCAAACAAGAGCAGTTTTAGATGTTACACAGAAAAACCGAGTCCTGCTGAATTGGCAGGGGACCAACAAAAAGCCTAAATAGCTGAAATTAAAAAGCCGATTGCCAATGACACAATTTCGTCAATTTATATCTGATATAGTCGCAAGTTTCCACCTCCTGATAGACTTTCATATTGAAGGACTTTAAGAAGAATGTTTGGGGGGAGTACTCCACGTTTATCTCCCTTATCGAAAATGGTATCTGCCTACAAGTTTGGACGTCAACACAATTAGAAATCATTTTATATAAATATATATATTATTTATAAATATTTTCTTTATAACAGACTTAAATAACGCCGCAGCAGGTAGCTACATTTGTAGTTACTTGCGATTAAAAATTAAATCATTCTTTAAAGTTAAATTTAAATATCGAACAGAGTGAATGTTTAAAAAAAAAACAATTCCTTCTTAAAAGTAAAATGTTAATTTCAGGTTTCTTCGCTGTTGATTTCAATATCGTCATAAAATACGTAAATAAGATTATGTCGAGTACAGGTGTCGAATAAAGAAAAAAAATTATGATTTCTAAATTCTAATAACTTTTACGTATATAAGAGGCTAAAAGAGAATGCTGAAAATCGAAATGCGCTCCGCGGGAGGTAGTCTAAATTTCCCCTGAAAGACGGCTCATAGGATAGTACACACGCAAACATATATATATATATATATATATATATATATATATATATATATATATATATATATATATATATATATATATAAATGATCCTGATCCAGAAAAAGAGTTGAATATAACTTCTATTATAGAACATATCAGTGAATTTCAATTGAGATCCAAACAATTTACCGCATATATATATATATGTGTGTGTGTGTATATGTATATGTGTATGCGTGAGTGTGTTTGTGTGTGTTGTTGATGTTGTCTATCTATCTATCTATCTATCTATCTATCTATCTTTCTCTCTCTCTCTCTCTCTATATATATATATATATATATATATATATATATTAGGTTGGTGCAAAAATAATGACGTAATAATGTCGTTTTTTTGACGTTAAAAATACGTCAAAAAACGATATTATTACGTCATCATTTTTGCACCAAGCTAATATACATATATATATATATATATATATATATATATATATATATATATATATATATATATATATATATGGTTTACGATGTGTTATAATTGTAGCGAAATTGCACTGCTGTTAATCAAGAGCTGAATATGAAGAAACATAGTTTTCTTGGACTTAAGTCGCATATATACATGACTGTGAATCGTTTGTTTATGTCAAAGATGGGAGAAAAATTGGTATTTCTTGTGTAGATTTAATGCTGCTTACATTATTATTCCAAATAATTCCTGAAGTATATGTAGTAAAATGGAGAGATAAATCTAAATACAAGCGTCAATATTTTCGTCAATGTAGGACAGTCTTCTCCGTCAGTCTGAGAATATTTAACATTTATTCTGCTCGTCATTTAGTACAACTGAATCTCTCAGTGTTAATTTAGATGTAAGATAATTCCTGACTACGCATTTCCATCCTAGATCTAGAAGAATTGAAGAAGTACCATCTGAATTTAACTTCTTCCCTTGACGATATATAGGTTATTACAATATTCGACAGAGCGGAAATCAAAGCATGCAGTGTTCCTTCCGGTAGGTCGGTAAGCATTGGTGTATTTGATTTGCATGTGTCTTTATTTCAGCGCTTTTTATAAATGTCATCAAAGATAAAATGTTTGTCTCAGGCAAACAGTTGCGAAATAGTTTCTTCTATATGTAGGAAGCAAATAATTACTAAGCGAGTTTTCTATTGGATATTTCCACAGGAAAAATAAATCGTCGTAACACTTTGATGATTTGAAGCGTTTTATTATTTATTTATTGCTTTCCAAATGCGTACGACAACGAATGAATGAGTTATCTGGCTTCAACTGTAGTAAATCATCAAGGGTACTAAGCCGATTCAAGGAAAAATTGTATGTTTTTTTTAAATTTAAATCAAATTGGTTTTGTGGTTTTAGCTATGGCATGAAAAAGATAGTTAGACGGTTGGTCAATACTGCGATTGCTTATAATAAAATATATATGCATGTGTGTATGCGCATCAACATCAAACCTGCAAAAGAGTAGAAGAAACGTAAATATTAGGTTGGTGCAAAAGTAACATAGGTGAGAAAACGACATTATTTTTGCACCAACCTAATATTATCATTCTGTCTGCCGCAATTGTTTCTCAAAAGATTTTTTAGGCAAATGTTGAATCGGTAAATATGATCACTTATGAGCATAATAATTGTAGATATAGCGTCTCTCTCTCTCACTCACTCTCTCTCTACACACACACAAACATATATATATATATATACATATATATATATATATATATATATATATATATATATATATATATATACACACACACACACATATATATATATATATAATTATTTATTTAAAAATATGATTCCATGATTCCATCGCTACATAAGAGTTCTCATGTTTACCTACTAAGTTCTCTCCTATTTTCTATATATATTTTACACACACACACGCACACACACACACACACACATATATATATATATATATATATATATATATATATATATATATATATATGTATGTGTGTGTTTACCTGCGCCTAATCTCGGATTGTTTATGTGTGTGTGATTGTGTGAGCTATAATGGGTAAACCTATATATATGTATGTACATGTATGTGTGTGAGTGTGTCAGCCCAAAACGGACACAGAGGAAGATTTACTCTTCCCACCACAAAAGATAATTAAACACAAACAAACATAAATATATTCAAATTTATAAAAACAGGACGGTCCTAATGGTCACTAAGAACCTTTAATCTTTCTAACGTTTTTATGTTTTTTATTGTGACATACGATCAAATATGTTTTCTTTATTGAATTATATTTTGAATCCTTTTTAGAACCCTCGAAATTTTAGTCACATATTCTGCATTTCCTATGCCAAGTGTGTGAAAATAAATTAGAGAAATTTCAGTTTCATATAACAGTCGAATGTTAATGAACCTTCAATAAATATTCACAAATGAATTATATATTTTGAATGTTGTTTTTAAAAACTTGGTAATATATATATATATTTTTTTTTTTACATCTGTTATTTTAATTTTATGTAATTTCAAGAAATTCATTTGTGTGGTGGTTAATGTTTATATTAATTTTAAGGAAAAGTTCTTCAAGAATTTAATGATATTTTTTGTCAAACAGGACCACAATTTAAGTAGACAAGCTCTGAATCGTAAGAAGAATCAATAAATATAAGAGATTATTTATTTGGCAATGTATTTAATAGATTTTATCATGGACACTATTGTGTTGAGTAAAAATATTTGCCGTCAACAATGAATGTTTAAAGGTACTATTTTAATTCAAAATATTTATAATACTGCATAAAGTTTTAAATATGTGTCAATACTGTATGCATTTTAGTGTTTACGTTATCTTATTATTAAGCTAAAATTATGTACTAATCATAAATGGAAAAGCTTACTATAATTCATCCATCACCAGTATTTTAAAAATAATTTTGAACCTTTTTTTACGTAAGTATGTATAAAGGTGGCGATTTTAGTAAATACGAACGTCCATACTAGACATTTTTTGAAAATAACAGCCGTACCTATACGAAATTAACCATTTATTGGAAATTTTGTAATATTTCTTCAAACGGCGTCTTCGTAATTAAGGGATAAAGTCAATGTACTTGAAATACCAGAGAATATTTTCCAACATTTTATAGATCACTGAGTATTTAACAATTATATTAAAAAGCCGTTCACGTTTAATTCCTGTAATTTTTACAGTTATGTTCCCTTTACTTAAAACTGCCAAACATCAGGTTATCTACAATTGTATCAACATTCTATATAAACACAATTCTTCCTGTTAAAAATGCCTTTCTGCGAAATTTTAAATTAGGTACTAATTGTTTAAGATTATTTAAATTTCAAATGCAGTTAATCTTCAAACAAAGTGTCAGCAAATTTTATCTTAATTTGGAAAAATATTTCAGTAAAGTTAAACATGCTGTCTTTACAGATTTGTCCCTATGACTAATTTAACACTAACATTGATTTCAATATAAAAAAAAAACAAAGTATTCTAATAAAATGAAATTAAGTTTGAAATATTATATTTAATGTAATTAAACTAAAATAAAATCTTCAAGATTTTTTTTTAATTTTTAAAATACATGTTTAACATAGGTATCACTTTTTGACGTCTATATATAATACTTATATAATAGCAAAATGGTACTCAATGTCTGTGCAAAGCAGTTATTCTAACAGCAGTAATCTAAGTTCAAAATAGTTATCGAAAGTCGATACAGAGTTTCTGGATTCCAGCAAAAATGATTGTATTAGTCACAGACCATATATTTATGTTATAAATCTAACAAACTTTTATAATACTATATAATTAGTATTTTATTTTATAAGACTAACAGGCTGAAAGTGACAAAAATTAAAATATATGTCATAATTAATACAACCATATTTTCTGGGTCTTGAGGCGGGAGAAATAACAAAACTCGAAGTCGTCTATTATTTTACTTTTTTTTTCCGTATTGTCGTTTATATCCGAGACTCTATCTGGATGAGAGCATTAGTCTTTGACCGTTGGTTATTAGTTAATATTAATAGTTTCCACTAGTCTAGTGGTAGAGCACTGTAGTGTCATAATGTAAGACTTAAGTATATAGATAAGATATATTTGGATTTCGGGTTTCGCTTACCTAATGAATAAATTTATATTATAAATTTAAAAAGTTACCTTAAATTAAGAAGAAAAAAAAATACAGAAATCTTAAATTCAATCAATACGCAACAGTGTAATAAAATGAAAAGATAATTTCAGGAAGAAAGCAAACAAACACTTGCTGCCCTGTGTGAGTATAATTTCGCTCTACCGAAAACTCATTTTAATATTTTTTTATCTATTTTCTTAAATTCTTTGTTTTCTTTATTTTTTATTTTTTTTATTTATTTTTTAATCCTTAAATTTTATTTTATTTTTCGTTTCGAAAGACTAATCAGAAAAAAAGGGAAAATTGAATGTCTTCGGCTAGATGCGAAAGTGTCTCGTCAGTATTCTCATGATTTAGTGGCCGACTATTCTTGCTTGATAAATTTTCTGAACTTGGAATTGTTTTCGCCGTTCTTTCTCCTGTTGTTCTTAATTTTTATTGAAAGCATGCTTCCCAAGCCCACTATTTGGTGAGGGCGGTGGATTGGTCGTTGATTCCCCCCCCACCGGGTCGATGCTTGGACTTAAGGTAAGCTGTACATTCACTTGTTATCACGAGGAAGAAAGCGGACTAACACTCGCCGCCACGTATGTTGGGGCATTTATGACATACCAATAATTCCAGATATCCTTATTTTCTTCAATTTATTTTTAGATTAGTCAATGGGACTTATACTAAGTTAAAACTTGATGTTGCGAAACGGTAAATCCAAGTGTCAGCCAGGACTCTTTGCAAACTACCTCCCCCTCTCATCGTTCCCTCTGTTTTTGTTGTTGTTCTATGTGTTATATGTAATAGGAGTAGGTAGGCTTTTCTACCGCCCGGTCAACACTCCTCCACCTTCTCTTGGACATGAGTAGAGGCTTACGCCTTGTTTCTTGTTTAGGAAGGGGTTCCCTATACTCTCTCTATCTCTGGCCTCTGTATCTCCTGTTGCCTTTATCTATGCACTACCCTTCTCCTCATACTTTCCTCTATCACTCCTATCTGATCTTGCTCCAAATTTTTCTGTAACCCCTTGCGCCTTAGTGGCTTCCCGTCTTGCTTGGGATGAAACGCTTAAAATATAAAAAAATAAATTAAAAAAATGTACCAATCAGGTAAGTAATTAAATTACGGCTATTCGAGAAAAATGAAGGTGTTAAAAAGATGAGATGGAAGGATTTTCTTTTTCCTTATGAGATAACGGGAAACTTCGGCTTTAAAACTAAAAATTGCTCACCTCCATAAACAAAACCGGTGAAACTCGAGGAAGA
This sequence comes from Acanthosepion lycidas, assembly GCA_963932145.1. NCBI lineage: Eukaryota > Metazoa > Mollusca > Cephalopoda > Sepiida > Sepiidae > Acanthosepion > Acanthosepion lycidas. The sequence continues at coordinate 6,475,567 of OZ010582.1, forward strand.
AATATTTAATATAGTAAATATGATAGGATTTAGAGAGGTTAGCAATAATTTACAAAAGCGATTAAAAGAAAATGCGAAAAAGATTTTTTTTTAAATCAAATAGTCTGTATATTAAAGGAGATAAATCTATTGTGATGTCCACTTTTGCAACGAATACGTGTTGTCACTTTCTTAATGTTAGTTGTATTAAAAACTTTCTAATCGATTATATAACCATTGTATGCCGTTGAACAATATTGGTGTCAGGCTCTTTTGAAAATCACTCGCACTAACAGTACCTGTTTTATAATTCCCATTCGAATTGTAATCCGTATAGCGATCCGAATAAAAAAATAGTATAGTGAACAGAGTAGAGAATAGCTATCCGTATATACCAGAGGATAGATTAGAAATGGAGATCAGAATAGTAATTGAGGGTAGACTAGAAATTACCATTAATCTAGACTTGCGACTTCCTATATATATGTTTACCCTAAGGTCACGTGATCTAATTATTTCTATAATGGGATCACCTGTGTTTGCGCACTGGGTATCTATGTTCAAACGCAAGTGTCGGCAGCTACAATTTATATCTATATGACAATATTCTCAAAACGTTTATATTCTTGGGAAGGACACTTACGAAAAAATTGCGAACTGAAGATAGAAACTAAGATCGAAATTAATAATAAAGCTAAGCAAGTGAAACTAAATATATAGCGGCTACTGAAAATGAGTCAAAAACGTACAATAATCATAAACTGAGTTTTAAACACAGTAAATACGCAAACACTACAACGCTGTCAGCATATTATTGGAAGATTAAAAGAAAAACATTTATTCCCCTGAAATTATCTGAAGAATTTATAAATAAAAAAATGTAGGACATGTAAAAACACTAGGGATAGATGTAAGCTTTGCTTTGAAGAAAAATTTGTGATGCAAAAATATTTAATAAAAAAAAGTTAATTAGCAGCTGTAGCTATAACATAAAACATCCATTATGTCAAATACTACCGAACATGCATTTTGGTGATTTTTTTTTTTACCGATTTAACTCCTAAAACATGTACCCCATCCTTAGGATAATTTCCTTTGCCTATTTTATATTTCCCCTCCGTAGTTGTGGTTATCGGTTGGTTTTGATGAAATGATTTTCAATGAATTTAATCCGGGATGGCTTATGGCAACACACGGGTCATATAAAGTCCTCCCAGTCTTTTCTTCTTTTCTGTCCAAGTCGTCTGAAGCTCCCGTGAGCGTGAAACTAGAGTGACGACAAGAATCATAATTTCAGAGAATTTAACATTAGTAAGCATTTGTTTTTTCCTTTCTTTTTTTTTTGCAATCTAGGCTTTGAACACTTTATTTGACTGCGTAGATAAGTTTGGTTTCAGACATTTTTCTCATAACTTTTTTCAATATAGACAGTTTCAGTCGTGACTGGATAAGAGTTTTAGGTTTGGTAAGTTGTCCGTTGGTTACAACAACGAATATATCTTCTTTAATATATATATATATATATATATATATATATATATATATATATCAAAGTGAATATTGAAGTCAACAATCAGAGGCGACAGGCTGTTTCATGCTAGACGAATTGGTCAGGCGGTCTGACGATTGCGTCTTGCGTGAATCAGCCAGTCACATTTAAGTGTTGACTTCAATGTTCACTTTTATATCTATATTTAGTGACGCTATATCTCTGATATTGAGCATTTTATCCCATAAATATACAGCACCTTAAAACTATATTTCTGCATATATATATATATATATATATATATATATATATATATATATATATATATATATATATATATATACATATATATATATATATATATATATATATTAATTGATTCATCGAGTCTGATAGAAACCTCAGTAAGCACTGGACGGCCGTTTCGTCCTATATTTGGGACTCATCAGAAGTGCGCATCCACTACCGAGGGAATCGAAACCCCGACAGTTAGGTTGGCAAGCGAACACCATACCAACCGGGCCTCGGTGACGAAGAGATTGTAAATCAGACTCAATGTAGCGCCACTCACTCCCACATTCCGTGGTGGAACTCAACTGAGATTCTCTCTGACCATAGGACTGAGCCTCCTGAAGCCACGACTACTCTCACCAAGCCGCTCCAACTGGAGCATTAGAAGCTGGTTCAAGCGATGATAACACAAATAGTAATGAGGAGTGGATGCGCACTGCTGATGAGTCCCAAAATATAGGACGGAACGGCCGTCCAGTGCTTCCTGAGGTTTCTATCAGGCTCGATGAATCAATTAATATAATTATCAAATCCTCCTCATTACTGTATATATATATATATATATATATATATATATATATATATATATATAAACACACATACATACACACACAGACTGTTTGTACTATGCTGCAATGAAAAAAAGGGAAAGTGAAAATAAAAAAAAGAATAGAAAATGGGATAAAAAGCGAATATATCACAATAAAATAAAATGAAAGAAAATGACGAGAATTAAATAAAAATAAAACTATTTTTTCATATATATATATATATATATATATATATATATATATATATATATATGTATATATATATATATATATATATAAGCACACACACACACACATATATATACATATATAATTATATTTGTTTGTATGTGTGCATCTCATATATATATATATATATATATATATATATATATATATATATATATATATATATATATACACACGTTTTATTAGTTTGTGACTGGATATAAATCCAGGGAGAGCTCAATGTACACTACAAAGCATTATAATGATAAAGAGAAGATGAAGACTATACTTATCCATTTCGTTTATAATTAGGGTGGGAAAGAAATATCTGGGTATTGGAAGCTTTAGCAGCCTGACCTGCCTAGATATTTCTTAATTTCTGGTACTATATATATGTGTTTATCCATTTGCTTGACTTTTATGAAGTGGTTCCTAGTACAAGTAATAATAAGACATCACAATAATATTGTCAGATGTAATAGGTGGATACAACAAATGACTCTGGAGAATTAATAGACATTGTAAAACAAATGCAAAATTTAAGGAAAAGCTATGGATTATGGAAATTCTGATAGTGGAGTCTCTGAGTTGTGGGGATCACAACAGGGAGATCGCTGGCTAACTGATGAAGCGTACTTGTTTTATTTTCTTCCAAATAGACACCCGGTTCACAAGAAATATCGTACCAGCCTTCACTGAAAGGTTGATCAATGCTCGATAACTTAATAGTGTTTTAGCAAGGGGCAATGGGAAAAATCATTTTCATTCTCTCCCACCACAGTATTCCTGTCGAAATTATACCGAGTTAGCAGGCTCGTTAACAAGCCAGCAGGTTTAATAAGGAGACCTATCAAAGGGCTGATAAGTTCGTGAGTCAACTACTAGGTTGTACTTGTTGCAAGTTTTTTTTTGTGTGTGTGCGTGCGTGTGTGTTTGCGCGTGTGGAATAGAAGTAGATAGACTTTCCTACCGCTCGGTCAATACTCCTCCCCCTTCTACTGAATAAGAGTAGAGGCTCACCTCTTGTTTCTTGTTTAGGTATGGGTTCCCAGAACTCTTCTACTCCTTCTCTCGGGCCTCAGCACTAGTGCAGTCTCTGGTAATGTCTCTTCATTCTGAAAGTACACGGTTGAAATTTTTCTGGTTGCTATTCCCGACTGGTAGTTAGGAGCACTAACTCTTGCGTAACGTCTTGAGCGTCCGCTCTGATCAACAGTTGTATAATACTGGGGTGCCTGTAGTACCATGTCGTGCTTAGATAAGTGTCCCTGCATTCACCTCCGGTAGGCAACCCTGAGGCAACATTATGTTGTAGGCTGCGCCAGCTCCTTTTCGACCACGTTACAGTCGATGACCGGCTGCTATTCTACTTCAGGCTTGTCATTTTCACTTCCAAAATTACCTAATATTACAAATAACGATCAAAAAGCAAACCTAAACCAGCTCTTAAAAAATCACTTAAACTCTTTAATGTTTACTTTTCTAACGTCCGTGGCATTCGAACCAACTTCAGAAGTTTGGAATCGTTCTTCATTGAGACGTCTCCAGATATACTGGGTCTCTGCGAGATCAACCTCGACTCGTTTATCCAATCCTCTGACTTCTCGATCCCCGGTTACCTCCATCTCCTTAGAAAAGACTCTCAAACACATATCCACATCTTTAGAGTTTACATTAAGGACCATCTCCCATTGGCTAGAGAGCTTTCTTTCGAATCTCCAGACCATTCATACTTGTGTCTCCGTCTATCTCTCCTGAACGCTGTAGGCTACTTCTTCTACCTATATCGCTCTCCATCCCCTGAAGACTGTGGTGTACTCGAATGTATTTTCTACATTATAGACAATGTTATCTTTCACCATGTGTTTGCTCATATATTTGTGTTCGGGGACTTTAACATCCACCATAACAAGTGGATAAAAACTCTATAACTAACATTGTTAACATACAAACCTTTACCCTTTCTATTTCTCAATCAATGACGCGAATAGATGACTTTCCCGCACATTTCCCCAAGAACATGGGCGGTAAGGCTTCACTTCTCGATCTCTTTTTCTCCTTCATCCCTGAGCCCTGACGCGCCTCGCAGCTCTGCAATCTTCGCAACTCTGATCATGCTGTAGTGTCTGTCAACATCTCCTACTCCATCCCCAGAAAAGAAGGTCCTACCAAAAGAACATATTTCTGCTATCAACGAGAAGACTGGGACTCGTTCCGGGATTTCCTTCGCGATCTCACCTGGAATGTGGTATTTATCCTCCCCGTTCAAGAATGCGTCTCCGAGGTCTCCTCTTGCATAAAAGCTAGAAATGAGGCTTTCATCCCCACTAGGAAATATAAGGTTAAATTGGTTTTCTGCTGCTTGCTTAGCTGCTTTTGCCCATAGGAATCACTTCTCCCACCTGTATCGTAGTGACATGTTAGATCGCAACAGACCTCTCTATGTCTCAGCCCGTAGCGAGTTTGCAAGTGAGTCCTCAAGGAAGCAAAGTGACTATTTGCCGATAGAATGAAACAACGTATTGGATCTCGCAAATTCAGCTTCAAGGATTATTAGCGTCTCTACAAGAGCGTAATTAATAACAGCAAATCTTCAATGCCTCCTACGTTTAACCAATTTGAGGTCCTGATCTCCTCCGTTGATAAGGTTGAGTGCTTTGCTCGGAAATTCTCTTCCAACTCAAGGTTCGACTCATCCAGTGTACCCACACATGATTTCCCTCCTAGAACTCTATTGAGCGATTTGAACATAACCCCTTCATTGGTATTGGGCAACATTTCAAAATTAGACTCCCATAGGGCTAGCGGTGGAGACGAGACACCAGCCATTGTACTGAAGAAAAGTGCTCCTGAAATGGCCCCTGCCATTTCCAAATTATATAACTACTGCCACAATGAATCTTGCATTTCAACCTGTTGGAAGCGCTCATCTAAAAATCTTTATGTCCTATCTAACTACCGTCTTATCAGTCTCCTATCCCTCTTTGGTAAATTCTTTGAAGCTTTAATCAACGCCGAAGTGGTTAATCAACATGTATCCCATGATCTGCTTTCAGATAAGCAATATGGTTTCCACTTTGCCTATTCTACAGCGAATGTGCTCACGGCCATAACTGAAATTGTTTTCGAAGCACTCCAAAATAACAGAGAAGCTCGCGCCGTGGCCTTAGATATCTGTAAAGCTTTTGATAGGATCTGTCATGCCGGCCTCCTTCGTTTAATATTTAAAACCACTCAAACTTCAAACAAATGAAAAGAATGTCATACTTTCCTGCAGAAAAAAATGCTAGAACTAATGTAAAAAATGAGTGAAATAAAATATGATAAAAATAAACAAATATAATTAATTCAAGGTATGATATAGTCTGAAATATTTGGTTTTAAAATAACAAAAACGGGAAAACATATATCTTTCTCCTTTTTATGCACCTAATTGAATATATACAGAACTTAACCTGTCTTTTTTATTCTAAAAGAAGAAATATTTTGCTTACAAACCGATATCAGTAATCGTCCCATAATTGTTAAAATCATTGATAATATTCGAAAAGTGGTTTGATATTGAATAGATTAGATAATGTGGATATATTTCTGATAATATATAAGAGACATTCTTATTGGAGCCTCCACCCGTATACATGTGTAGCTTCTATTGCCACTGAAATATCGAAAATAATAATAGCCATTTGTGTCCATAAACATTCCCGATTTGTTTTCTAAAGCAGTTATTTAAATTATACACACGATTATGAATATCTCGTTTATAATACGTTTATACTCTGATATTCTACTTAAATCACATTTGTAGAGGATGCCTGAGTACATTAAATTTTCAAAGCTATTATTATTGAATTACCTTATCATTTCTAATTTTCTTCTGCATTATTCCACGCCGTGTAATTGAGTTCCTTAAAAACTGGATTAAACTAATAATAATCCAAATGCATGCAAAAATGAACGCGATGCATTTAAATTTTGCAATGTGAATTGATAATTATAATGACAGAAATTAGACAACCACCGCGTTTTAAGGTTCTAAAACATGTATAAATTATATTTTAGAAATAACAGAATTGGTGTGTAATATAAATAACGTAAAGTAAACATATTTTCAACTCTAAGCAGTAGATAGGTTTTTTTTTAAAGTTTATCAAGGTCTCCATACTATTTACATTATTCGGACTATTTTCCTCATCTTTGTCGCAATATTTATGCAATGTTTCGGCTGTTTTACGCTCTGGCCGTCTTCAAGTGGTTGGAATGTCGAACTGAACCTTTATTTAGCTCACTTGGGTACACTGTTCTAGCTCCACGTACCATGTTTGATGGATGTCAGTTATCAGTTATCTCTTGTTAATCCCCCTCTACAATTTTCCACTGCCTTAACCGGGTATTGAACTCACACTCTTTGGGTCCTGGCACTAGATCTAACTAACGCCTTTATCCTTAAGGACACATGGCACAGTGGATAAAGACGTTAGTTAGATCCAGTGAGAGGACCCAAAGGGTGTGAGTTCAATACCCGGTTAAGGCAGTGGAGAATTGTAGGGGGTGGTTAGCAGGAGATAACTGATAACTGACAACCATTAAACAGGGCACGTGGAACTAGAACAGTCTGCCACAGTGAGCGAAATAAAGGGTTCAGTTCGACATTCCAACCACCTGATGATGGCCGGAGCGTACAACAACCACAATGTTGTAATAAATATAGCGACAAAGATGAGGACAATAGTTCGAATAATGTAAATAGTGTACGTAATAACACATCTAAGAAATATGGAGATATATTGTAGGATCTGTATATCACATATGTTTGCATTCTAGCCGCATCTGCTAACATCCAGTGATGTATCCCTGATTTTGTTATATCCACCCATCTATATATTAGTCAGTAATTAATCTTCTGGAAAAATCCATCAGTGATTTTAATTAAGAAACAACGATTCAGTACAAATATCTCCCTTTGGATAATTAACTCGCAAATATACACACAAATAAAAAAAAGCTATAAATGAAATCTTTGTAAATTAAAGAGGGAAATCGGCAGACAAATGAGATACAATTATGAAAATAAGTAGTGCGAAATATTGACGCCTGAATAAGTATTATATCTCGATTGACTATAAAAAGAATGGAAGAGAATAAATGATTTTTCTAAAGTTACATTGAAAATAACTGATCTCAGATTTCAAGTAAAACAGAGTATAATTTGACAGAAATACAAATATTGTCCTACTCATGGCAATGCTTACTAAATGGGGATAGCTATATAAAGAAAAGGCAAGTTAGAAGGAATGCAAGATTACGAGGATAAGGAGGCTTGATAGCGATTGAAGCTTGACTTGAAGTGTTTAAAAATCTTGTGTTTAGGGAAACATTTACAAGGGAGTTTGTTCCACAAAATTCATGTAACGCGCTTTGTCATTTAGGACATCAGAGGACGAAAGTAAACTTTATGTTGATTTGATTACATTTGAGCGAAGTAAAATTTACATTTTTGGAGATGTATAGTGAAGGAAATTCAATTCTTGTTTCTTTTAGATTATGTTTTTTATCTCTTTTATTATTAAAGATGAGGATACTATCTTCAACGAATTCAAGAAAAATCATCGAATATCCCTAAAAGACAGTGAATTTTCAGCAATATTCACAGGCAGGCCACAATATAGAATAATACAAATGGAAAAAATCATATTATTGGGATAGTAATAATAATATTACATCATGAGTCGTCGGTTAAATCATCAGATAATTGTTATTGTATGGTAAAAAGGGATATTCTCTGTTATTATTCCGCACATTATTTGCATTATTATATCCATAAGAACGTAACATCCTATTTGAAGCTTGGAATAGAATAGCTGACAGAGAAGGAATGTCAAAAAAAGCTTTAATCCCAGAAAGAGTTTTATACTCCTAATTCATAGTCAACATTATATAAACATACTAGCAGGAGAGCCAGGCTTTGCCGGGGATGTAACAGTAAGAGATAGATCAAGTATCGACCATCATAAAGACTGAAAAATAAAATTGACAAAGATTATTGTTTAAGGTTGAGAACACGCATGTCTTAATTAGTTTTTATTACTTTTTTTTTTTTTTTTACGAATTGGTCAAACCCAAACTAAAAAAAAACATTGTTTTCAATCGTTATGAGTCTATCGATTGAATAGAATTTTATTATAAACAATTGTCTTGTAAATGGAATTTTTAAACCATTCTGAATGTAAAAATAAAGAAAAAAGTGTGCATGAAACACTACCTGCCACAAAAGAAGTGGAGTTTTGTTGAAATCGGTTGAAAAATGTAGGAAATCCGATCCAATATATAAACGTACAGACACACACACACACAATCTGCGTTTTATAATAAGTAAGATTAACATATGTTCCACGTAACGAATCTACAAAGTATATATATATATATATATATATATATATATATATATATATATATATATATATATATATATATATATATATATATATATATATATATCAGGTATCAGTGTAAAAGTAGAAGAAAAGCGAGTATTTCTCGTATTTCATGTAAAAATGTCCAACGTTAATTGAACCTGCCGGAGATTCTCCTTTGTTTCAAGGAAAGTTATATTTAACATTCAAGTTTCAAATAGGCCGGCTTTATCTGCTATGTCACCAGCGCCATCATATATCTCACAAACGGAAAAATGTGAGACAAAAAAAATGAAAACTGAGTAGCTAGGCCAGAAGCTGAGGCAATACAATCAACTCATGTGTCTTGACTCTCGGCAGGTAACTGTCTGACTAGCAAATTTCCTCAATCTATGAAATGACGTCACTAAGAGTCGATCACCTGAATCGAAGAGAAATAATATATTTTGCATCGCTACGGTTTGACCCACAAAAACATAAAAACGAACATGAAATATTCATTAAACTAATACACAAACACTTTCACCGACAACAATAACTCCCCGCAAGATATTAAACAAAAACTTAGTAAATATATGCTACAGATGAAGCGACATCATGATACAAATAATAAAATAATCTCTGAAACATAAAAAAAAAACACCCACATAAAAAAATAACCCCAAAAAACACTTGATTTGTTTCAAAAATTAAAATTGCTGGCAAAGGAGTATAATATATCAGGCTACTGTTTTAATAGTTTTTACAGATAACGAACAAATAATATATATAGCAATAAGTGAAGAGCACTCGAAATAAGGAAACTACGCTCACAAAGCATACTTTAGAGATAATAAATACGGGAATAGCACAATGCGTTCTAAAATATATATGGGAAATAAAAACAAATCACGCGAAAAATAAAAATAAAAATTTAAAAAAAGGAAAATAACATCAACCTTTTGTTTGGAGGAAAAAATAAGCATAATCAGCTTCCCAGACTAAAACAAAAGAAAATGAAAAAGCAATCAGAATTTATCACAAAATGCAGAGACGAAAACATTTTTATTATATTGCTTAGAAATCTTGTTAAATACCATGAAGAAAAATATAACTATATACACTATACAAACGAATATAACATACTTTACAAAAATCCAATACTTTAATATAAACAAGTAAATAAACACTGGAAAAAAATATATGAAATAATAATCTAAAAAATAATCCTAGTAAATAATAACAAATTAACAAACTATGGATGCACACATAAACACAAGTAAATATAATAATAATAATAATAATAATAATAATAATAATAATAATAATAATAATAATAATAATAATAACAAATAAGAACATAATAGATAATAGATAATGACTAAAGGTTTACAAACAACACTATAAAATAGTTTCAAATAATGTCATTAGAATACATAATAATCTTCAGAAATATGTGAGATGCAACCGTTACCGCTTACCCAAAACATGAAAATAATAACGCATCCCTTCTTACCCATACTGCACCATTGACAAGCATACAAAAGAGAGGAATCAAAAAAAAATTCATATGTCTTGAAGATTGCTTTCAAACATGAATCAGACTGTCGCTGCTCACTATAACTTGAATTCAATTTTTTGTTTAATTTTCGTAGGCTCTATAACTGATATTTAGCACTTTTACTCATAGATATTGTATATCTTGAAAGCATATTTTTATTATATATATATATATATATATATATATATATATATATATATATATATATATATATATATATAATGAACTACAGAATATCTCTTATCCTCAATAATGAACATTGGCTTAAGAACAGTTTCGTTTATCACTTTGATATATCTACGGAATCATTATATTCTGTAGTTACTTCTGAAATAATGAATTTGTTCATTTTATATAATCGAAGTGTTTATGATGATGTTAGTGTTGACTATAAACGGTTATATATCGACAATGGTATTATGTTGGCAAAAATTTCTACTAAAATTAGGGTTGACAGTTTAAGGAAAATGATATAATAGAGATCTAAAAATCTTAAATCTTGAAGTTAAAACCACTACTAATGTTAAACAGGTAGACTTTCTGGGTGTTTCGCTAGATCTTGTGAACGATGTATTCAAACTGTATATGAAGGCCAGTGACAACTCATTATATATTCATCCAAAATCTGACCATCCTCTAACTGTAATTAAATATATACCCTCCACTTTAGAATAAAGGATTAGCAATAATTCTTCTAACAAAGATTTTTGTAATAAGTATACTAGTGTTTATAAAATTGTCTGAAAATATTGGTTGTAAGTACACATAAATAAAATATAGAAAATATGTTAATAATGGTCGAAGAAAAAAGAATAGGAAAAGAAAAAAATGACCCAAACTAAATGAGTGTGTATTAAACTAAATTAACCAAATTTTACTAAATTAGGACCGAAATACCTCCATTTAACTGATAAGAATTTCCCCAGAAGTAATCTACTCAGTAAATTATTTAACAGAAACGCACTAGATGTAAGCTATAGCTACACCGATAATCTAGAAAAAATATAAAATAATGAAATTTTAAACATATATACAACCCCGAGTAATAATGTAAATTCCAATGTATCTAATGTCGATAACTGCAGTCTTTCTAAAGACTTCCCACTGCAAAATAATGTCAGACCAACTCTCTTGTTTACTTAAGCACTATTTCTACAATGTAAAGTCCTAATGATGAAAAAAATTATATACGATGTAATAAGAATTCCTTTAAAACGAGGTGGTACCAACATAACCTATCTTTCAACAATATCACTTATAAAAATAGACATATCTTTCTTAATAAATTTGGAATTTGAACAAGGTTAACAAAACTCTTACGGTTAAATGGAAAGATTTTAAAAACCTAGAAATCGGAAAACCTTAAATGAGCGTTGCATCTTATGCTTACACAAGAAATTACAAATTATTAGATTTGCTGATAAAATTTCTCTAATTATCAAAAGAAGTGTCTTAACTGTAAATTGTAGGCATAGCTTAAATTTCATCTAAAAATAAGGTTAAGCATTGAATTTGGTAGTACTGTTTCATATGATCGTAATTAGTAAGTAAACTGTGTGCCTCTTCTATAAATGATTAATTTATTTGTTTATTGGAATCTAATAGAGCTATGTATTGATGTTTAGTTGGCATTATCAACACCTTGTATGAATATTACACATTTATCTTACGTTTAAACATTTACGTTGCATTTAATGGTTTCTTAAAGAAGCCTTTTTATTAACAAATATAAAATATGTTACAATTAGTTGTACGTTTGATTAGATTCCTACTCTTTCTATTTGCCTCTTATAAAATTGAATAATTTACAAATATTTCATTATTATGATTGATATTTGTCACCCGGTTATCGCGAGTATCAATTTCTTGTCTGCCACTCATAACCTTGTCTAGGATTATGTTTCAAACCAAAATTTACCATGATCAAATTTCGCACTTTTTAGGTTAATTTTGAATTTAATGTAGGCCTGAGAACTAAGAGGTTAATGAATGTAACCCCCACCAATCCTGTGTTGATATAAATTTTAATTTTGAAATCTAAAAATAGTTTTTCACTCTCCAGTTATTTACCATCGAACTAGTGCTGAAACATGAAAGCTTTTGCGATTTTAACATATTTTTGTTTTAATCTCATTTAATAAATAATATTAATTTTTAAATATTATAAAAACACAACTACAGTCGTCAAAAAAAACTAAAATAAATAAATTATCTATTATAAAAAAATTAAAGCGACTATCCTCACCGTCCAAAATAATAATTCTCTTGCGAGATCCAAATTGATGAAGAGAAACACTATTTACGAAATCACATATCACTAAAGGAACTTTTTTCCTGACCAATGCAAATTCGTATATAATTATATTGGCTATACTACAACACGCTCTGTACATAGTTCAATTAGGTCTCATTTAGATATATATGGAGACTTACCACGCTCTCTCCGCATGTAAAAAGGGTAAAAATAATGGAAGTATTATTAATAAAAATGAAAAAAAAAGCTACAATCATTAATAGCAGCTGTGAGCATCGCGACATTCGCGATGAATCTGGTGTAAAAATCTACCAGTTTTTAGAAAATTAAACATGACTATAACTTTTGATACATACGTAATGCAATCCATATATTCAGGTAAAATTAAAATAAAATTCATCTTTACTAATGGCTAAATGGGTAGCCCCAAGCGCTTGGATATTAAAACAAACGTAATGTTTTATATAATTTATGTTCTGAAAAGAAAAATAATATAACAGCATGAAAAATCATATAAAGAAAACTTAAGCAGAGAAGATTGTCTATAACGAAAATTGCACAAAAGAGTGTGTCGCTCTATATCAATACGTATCCTCGAGTTATTGTAAATTACTGGCCAGTGAACGGTTAACTTAGCTTCGAAAGGGTAATACCACCTCTTTTGTCAGGAAAAAAAATCATTGACTCCTTTACCATTATCAACCAATGGAATATGATCCTTGTTAAATTCAAACTAAGAAAAAGGAAAGTTTTTCTTACAAATTGTTCATGACAGTAGATTGTCAACAAAACGATTCCATATATATATATATATATATATATATATATATATATATATATATATA
>OZ010582.1:6494135-6521635 GCA_963932145.1 Acanthosepion lycidas
TCAGAAGAAAACAAAATTTAAACTATAGAATATTACAAAAGAAGGACATTACAAATAAAGAAAATAAATTAAAATGTCATTAGAAAGACCCAATATTTCATTTAAAATCAATTCATGCACGTATGCACATATATACATACACACACACATATATATATATATATACATATATACATACACACACACACACATATATATATACACATATACATACGATCATTAACAAGTAAAAAAAAATAAAAAATAAAAAAAAATAAAACCATAGAAACACTTTAGATAATTTACACAAAAATTCATTTAACCTCGCACATAAACTATATATACATTTTGCAATCTTTATCTATATTTTAATATTTGAAATATATATAGATTTCACAGTTAAAATTTAATTTTATCAATGTTATTTCGGAAGTGTTTCATTTTAAAGAAATTTAGCTAATATTATTACTATTATTAACAGTCAAAGAATGGTATATTTAAATTTAAATTTTAAATTTAGAAATGAAACTCCCTTCAGAAGAAAACAAAATTTAAACTATAGAATATTACAAAAGAAGGACATTACAAAATTAAGAAAATAAATTTAAAATGTCATTAGAAAGACCCAATATTTCATTTAAAATCAATTTATGTACGTACGCACATATATACATACACACATACACACATATACATATATATATATACATATATACATCCACACATACATATATACATCCACACATATATACACATATACATACATATACAATTCATATATCCATATACAAATCTATATATCAAAAAAATAATCTAACCATTTAATCATCCGTATATATATATACAGAGAGAGAGAGAGACATACTCATATACACATACACACCCTTAAATAGATATACATTTATATATAAGCACAAAACCCTACATACAAAACAAAATATAAAAAGAGTACATATATACATATATATATATATATATATATATATATATATATATATATATATATATACATACATATACATATGTACACTTACCAAATATAAATTCTAAGGTAATTACGTCTATATACATATATAGATTACAAGTAGTTTAAAACCATAAAAACACACATGTTTAAGTACATGTACACACACATATACTTGTACATACATATATAATATACATATACATACAAAACAAACATTAAAACCTTTATACATATACATCCACACCCATGCAGCATACACGTTAAAAAAAATATAAAAAATATTCAGTATTCAAACATGCTTCATATTAGTATATCTATACTCACACACGTGTATATCTATTTATACATATATATCCATACTACCATACATATGTGTCCACAATATAAATACATAGTTACCGTTATCTATAATGTTCATATATATATATCTAAATAAGTTCAGAAAAAAAAAAATTGTAAGTTCCAACACATTTATCAAAGAGCACAGTGTCAGTATTTTCATATATTCATTTAAAACAATTTATATTTTCTATTTATATATCTACACATACTTTTTTAAATTGAGGTGATTTTTATGCCTACATTTACAAATCAACTCATTATGTCTGTTCAATAGTATGTCCGGATCCTTATGTTTTATAATTAGTATTTTTTCCATAATGCACAAATTGCATCGGTCTCTGAAATTAATCGGAGTTTTGGCTTTTGAGATGATTTTCCATTCTATTTGTGGGGTTAATTTGTTTTCCAATAACTCCCAATAGTGCTTTGACTGTGCAGTTTGGTGTTTTTTTGATTCATTATAAAAGGATTGACGATGGTTGTAAAATCGTTGTTTCCAACTTCCTGCAGAAATACCTATGTAGATCTTCTTATGTTCAGTATTTTCTTTGGGGAAAATCGTAGCTTCGTATACTATGTTTTTGGACAAACATACTTGGAAGATTTACCTGATGATCCTGAATACATACTTGGAAGATTTACCTGATGAATACATAGTTGGAAGATTGGAAGATTTACCTGATGATCCTGAATCCTTAAAAAAGGATTTAGGTGAAATAAATTATTGTAATGGTACATTAAAGTGATTTGTTTTTCATTACATTATATATATATATATATATATATATATATATATATATATATATATATATATACATACAAGTATGTATCCGCACCCGTGTGTAAATACAATCATTCGCAAATCCAAAAATAACACAATATTTTCCTTCCTATATAGTATTTTTTCTAAATATATTGAGTTACATTGAGATCGTTTCTATGTCTACATTTAAAAGTTAACTCGTTATGTTGGTTCAGTAATATATCAGGTTCATTTTACTTCATCATTAGAATCTTCTTTTTATACACTGGTCACCTAGGTCTGTGAAATTTATTGGAGTTCGAGCCCTAGAGACGATTTTCCATTTTACTTGTGGGGTTAAGCCATTCTCAACCAAATCCCAATAATGTTATGATAGTGCTGTTTAGTGTTTTTTAGATCCATTTGTGAAGGACTGGCGATGGTTATAAAAAAAGTTGCTTCCAATTTCCCGTAGATATTCCTATATATATATATATATATATATATATATATATATATATATATATATATATATATATATATATATATATATGTATATATATATATATATATATATATATATATATATATATTTCTATTTTATAGTTTCCTCGGGGAAAATTGTAACTTCGTATATCACGCTTTCTGTCATGCATATTTCTTTTACTGGATAATCGGAACCAGGCTTGAAATTACAGGTATATGTTTTCTTTTGGTTTGCATTAGTAAAACAATATTTAACCAAAATAAATAATCAAACCCAATTAAAAAGTAAATTTAAACAAATATTAAATTATATAAATGAATCAAATAATAACACGTCCACTAAGTCCAAAAATATGAAAAAGAAGATTATATGGTTCAACCCGCCTAATATCAATAGAGGGAAAAAAACTTCCTAAAAATAATAGACAGACATCTTAGCGTAGATGGATTATTGAGAAAGATGTTTAATAAAATGAATTTACAAATTAGTTATTCATGCATGAGCAATGTAGATCATAAGCTCTCACAATAGCAGAATTATTAGAAAATTTCACAGTAATCAATTACAAATTTATCTTAATGCAATGTGTGTATTTGCAAATGTAAATGAACGTATCTATATATGAGATTCACATAAGTGTATATATGGTATATATATGAAAAAAAAATAATATTACCTTCAAATATTACTCTAACTTAATTTGAAACCTAAACTTTAAGTAAGAAAGATTACGCATCTAAAATAGTTACAAATTACATTAATGAATTAGACTCAAACTGATAAAGATGATACCTTAACAGTCATTTGCAATATTAAAGGATTACTATTAGTAAACTTTTATATTTTAATTTTTTTAATGTTATATTAAATAACATTTACCGGCCTGAATGTCCGATAAATGTTCATAGAAAATATTCCTCCTTGGACAGGATTCGAACCTGCATCCTATACAGAACCGTCATTTACGCTGACGTGCTTAACCGCACGGCCACCAAGGATCGTTCGGTAAGCAAGATTATAAGTAGTAAATTCGACCTTGGTAAATGTTATTTAATACTGTTTATTATAAACAGAGCATTTACTTAAATACTTGTATCTATAAAAAGAACGTTAAACATAAAAATGTCTTTAATAAATATATATATATATATATATATATATATATATATATATATATATATATATATATATATATATATATATATATATATATATATATATATATATATGTGTATATTGACTAGCTAAAACATGCCAGACAACGCCATCAGAAAATATACCTGTTACTATGACCCTAGATTCTCGCTGTTGAATAATATGTGAACTCGTGTGCAGGTGTGTGCCTCAATGAGGTTGTCGGAATCCGACGGGAGTTTTCATCATCATGATTTGTCAAGAGCTATCGAATTACTGATTTTATCCTCTTTATGCTGTTAAATATTTATAATTTACTTCTGTCTTCCACTTTCAGTATCTTAGACACTCGGTTTGCATGGTAATATTTGCAAAGATCATTCGTCTTCTTACTGATGATATTAGCATTATCTCTAAAATATTTAGCTGTATTTGTATGATATTCTGACGAACCACGAGAATGGGGAAGAAATGATAATGGAAAATTCTTTGGAGACTTGCAAAAGATAGACATGGCGAAAAGAGAGTTCTGCTAATGTAGTTATTTTACTTTTATGAATAATGAGCCCAAAAGACGATTTAACTAATAATATGATAACTTTCTTTTCATTATGACAACATTTTTGGACGTATACAATACAAAGAACAATATTACTTAAGATATATATATATATATATATATATATATATATATATGTGTGTGTGTGTGTGTGCGTGTGTGTGAAAAGTGTGTGCATATAAATATAAATACAATATATATATATATATATATATATATATATATATATATATATATGTGTGTGTGTGTCTGTGTCTGTGTGTACAATATTATATATATTATTATTTATATATTATAAGCGCGGTACATATTAGTTAAGGAACTCCCCGTAAAAATCCTTGGAAATTGTATGGATCCGTCTTTAATGACGCAACAACAATCCAATAAACAAATGACAAACTAGGGACTTGGTTAAAGAGAGTTGATAAGTCCGGCTTGCCAGGCCGATTTAAAGCTTGGATTTATCAGCATGCCATACATCCCAAAATCTTATGACCATTGTTTTTTATGAATTCACAATATCTCATATAGAACAATTAGAAAAAAGAATTAGCACACGACTAAGAAGATGGTTAGGTCTACCGAAGAGTTTGACCAGTGCTGCTCTATACTGCAATACTAATACTCTGCAACTTCCTTTCAGAAGTCTAATATAAGAATGCAGTCACCAAAATTAGAACAATAACGCACTACGAGGTATCCAAAAATCCAAAGTTGGTTGGAGCAGGCATTGAGTAAGTAAATGGAGAGCAGAGAACGAATTACGTGTCGCTAAAGAAAGGCTCCGCGAAAATGCCATATTAGGCGCCGTGGCTACTGGACGAGCGGGCTTAAGGTTTTTTTCCTACCATTCGGATGGACAGAGCTAAAGGTAAAGAAAAGAACCTTTTAGTACAAGAAGAAGTATCTAATGGTGAGGAAGAGAAAAGGGGGGCAAAGATGGTTGGACTAAAGCAACAAGTTGCGTGGACCAATTGGGAATCCATGATTTATAGTAAAATCAAATGGTCGGATATATGGAATAATTATATCAATATAAAGTTCCTGATCCATACTGTATACCACACCCTTTCCCAGTCCTACCAAACTCGAACTATAGTATGAAACAAAATCGCCCTTATGCCAATTGTGCTCGCTTCAAGTACACTAAAGCTGTATTCTGTTGTAAGACAGCACTAACGGAAGGCCGTATAGATGGAGGCATGATGAAATCTTAAAGGATATAGCAAAGATAGTTAGTATGGCCATCAGCACTAATACTTTAAACCTAGATAAAAGAGCTGTAGAGTTTCATATTTCTGGTGAGACCCCCCGCAAAAAAAGGACAAGATCAGAGCAACACACAGTCATTGGCAACAGACTGGGAATTAAGAGACGACTTAGAAACAAGACTAAAATTCCCTGACCACATCGTGCAAACATCATTACGCCCAAATAGAGTATTCTTCTAAAACAATATTAATAAAGTAATAATGTGTGAACTGACAGTGCCTTCGGAAGAGCAAACAGAGGAAGCCCACGAACGGAAGATGCTAAAATATGATAAATTAATTTAAGTTGGTAAAACAAGCTGTTTGCCAATCGAGGTGGGTGTAAGGGGTTTTGCTGCAAGGTCGCTATGCTAATCCATAACTGATATTGGCTTAGTAGGTGCTAACAAAAGAAAGGCGATTCGGACCATAACTAATACAGCAGAAAGGACAGCAAAATCGTTATGAATTAAGCGTGATAGCTCTTGGATATTAATGTAACAAAATATTTAAAATTATCAAGTCGGGTAAATCTGCAAATAAAAATTATTAATGTAGTTGTAACATGGAAATGATATAAACATCATTTTTATGTTTAAATACACGACGTGAATTGTACAGGTACAATCAACGAATATATAATGTCAATTTGTAAATTGTGTTATTTGCAAAAAGAAAAATTATGTTAAACCCAGTTTATACGCGGTAATTTTAAGTTACTATTTACCTTTTAGTGGTTTCGGCGCGACACATCTCGTACGACTTTTTGTCTACTATTCTCATATTTTTTTTTAAATTGTATTTTTACACGAACATTTCGAATTTTGTATATTTTAATCGGAATCATAACACGTAGATAGTGTAGTTATAGATTTTTTTTTTCTCTCGATCATCGCTATACATCGTTTGTATATTAATATTTTATTTTATTAGTTTAATTGTCATCGGTTTTAAGTTATACATACATACATACATACATATATATATATATATATATATATATATATATATATATATATATATATATATGATATGAAGCTTCTTTATTACTTAATATTTTATTTTAAAGGACATAAGAATGTATTGAAAGCAGATCACACTTCTTCCGTAATTCAATTTAATTTCAAGTGTATTTATTAGTTTATTTTATTTAAATGACTTCAAATTTATAAATAGTTTGAATTCAATTTTAAGGAATGTTATGGTGTTTTTAAGTATTTTTTCTATTATTGTATTTTATTTTTTGTGTACAGCAAAAAAATATATATATATACGCCATGTTTATGGAAAATTATTTTCATTTTGCAAATGCATCCATTTAAAGTTAACTGTCCTGTAATAATGTTAAGAAAGAAGCTAAACGATAAAAAAAATGAGTTTAAGTGTTGACTCTAAGTATGGCGCCCTCTAAACGAAAAAAAAAAGCACAAAGAAAATAAAAACAGCAAATATTTAGAGTACGACACTACACAATACTTAGGGAAAAGGGTTAAATTTAGGAACATTAACATTACCTACTCGGATATCCATTGAAACTGCTATCCACGGAAAAGAAAACAAAAGAAGCCAGTTCCCACTGTGGGTCATTTAAAAGATATTTCGCGCAGCGGATTGGTTGTTGCAAAGATCCAATCGCGTGTGCGAAAACGTTGTCTTTCTTAGTCTAATTCATTAAAATGCCAGAGTAGCTGTTAGCGTTTAATTTAGAGGTGAGCTCAGGGATTGATCTCCCCTGACTGGGTCGATTTGGTGATGGAGAGTATGATGTTTAAAGACCCGAAACTCCCTGATGACCAATTCAAATAACTTCACTGACGACCCCCTCGGGTATCTACTGAAGAGCGTATGTTTGAATTAAATCACTCAATATCAGAGATAGAGTTAACGTGTTTGGTTGGAGTGATGTGAGTTTGTGACCCTGTGTTTCACGCTTTAGCGATCGTAAGTAAAAATGATTATTTTTTTTTAATTTTGGATTTATGTAGATTGCATTTATTGGTGATATTATGTAAGTGTGGGTGAAAATCGTCGTCGTGATGTCACTCATGCCAACGTAAATATATGCTTGACCGGACACCCATTGTGGTACGCAGACACACATACACATGCACTCCTCCCTCGGGGCTCATACAAATATATATGGGCAGTATGGGGCTTGACATATATATGTAAATGTGTGATGTTGTCTACATACATACGCATTTGGTTGCTGAAATTCAAAGATTGGATGGGTAGTGAATATTTCTCGTGAATCTATCCATGTCAAAAATCAAACCATTTTTCTTTTTTTTCGCTAAATAATATTTCCACGCACGCACGTATATACGTGTAGTAGGGTCTGTGTAAAATTATGATAGGTAAAAATTGCTTTTATTTTTCAATTTATTAAGGCTGGTTTGTTATTAATTTAAAGTTGGTTGTTTGCTTGTATTTGATGACTGCGTATATGTAACTGGTAGAAATTGCAGTTCGTAAACCTTATTGGTTTTTAAGAAGCTGAAGATATAGCTGCCAAATTCAAGATTGATAGAAGAATAAACAAAATAGCTAGACAACAAGTTTTCCTGACGGCAAATGACCACAAAACCAGCTTCGTTGAAAAACACACGTTCAGACTAATTAACCAGGCGAAGAGTAAGATAGGAGAAATCAGTAAAAACATATTGGAAACTATCAACATCAGCCTAATGGAAAAATTAGGTGTCAACCAGTGGAAGAACACCATAGTTGTCATAGAGTGGTTTAAAACGATAGAAAACGAAGAAAATCCACTTTCATCCAATTCCACATAGTGGATTTCTATCCATCTACCACGAAAACATATTAAATGAAGCTATACAACTGACACAGCAACATGTAAAAATCACGATCGGAGATATAAAAATAATCAAACATTGCCGCAAATCTCAGCTGTTCCACAATAGTGAACCATGGGCAAAGAAAAACAAATCCACGACCTGTTTGATGTAACATTGGGTAGCTACGATGGACCATTATATGAATTTGTAGGCTTACTCAACCTCTCATACCTGACCAGAGTCCTGTAGAGAAAGGACACGAGATTTTACCGTTATGACGGTCATATCTTCATAAGAAAACCCAATGGCCCAAAATTAGACAAATTTAGTAAGAAAATAGTGAACGCACTAAAAAAATATTGGATTCAAATAGAGATAAACTCAAATGAATACCCATATCAATCAGTCACAGACTATCTTAGAACTCATCTAACAAGCACATTTTCCATAACAAAAAAAAACACTAACCTACAAAGCACTAAAAGCAAGTGGATACACGCAAGAAATATACAATATACACCTCCACAGACAAAACGCAAAAACAG
The DNA here is from genome assembly GCA_963932145.1 of Acanthosepion lycidas. NCBI lineage: Eukaryota > Metazoa > Mollusca > Cephalopoda > Sepiida > Sepiidae > Acanthosepion > Acanthosepion lycidas. The sequence goes on from OZ010582.1 coordinate 6,502,939, forward strand.
AAAAGGAAATATTATCTTATTTAATCCACCATACAAAAAATCCGTCAAAACGTACAGAGGTAAGACATTCCTAAACTTAATAGAAAAACACTTCACTGAAACAAACCGATTACCAAAAGTATCCAACAAAAATAACGGTAAAATCAGTTACAGCTGCACAAAAAACTATAACAGAAATAATAAAAAAAACACAACAAAAATGAAAACCTACAAAAATGAAACCAAACATCCAAAAAAAAAAAAACATTCAAAATTGAAAAACATCTCCACTCTAGGAAAATTGCTAACATATGAATAAAATATTTAAAGCCAAGGTAAGTGCAAACAACAGCACAATATACTACATCGGTGTCACTGAATGCCCATTCAAAAAGAGGAAAAACAACCACAAGTTTTCATACACCAACAGAAAATCCTTGGACTACACTACACTATACACATATATATGGCAGCTAAAAGACAGAAATATTACACCAATAATAAGCTGGAATATATTGAAAAGAAACATTAAAAAAATGAGTAATATGCCTATAAGAAAAGTAGCAATAATACCAAATGTGTATGTATGTAGACAACAGCACACATATACATACATATGACAATTCCCATACTGTCCACATATGTTTATGTTTGTATGAGCCCCGGTAGGCGAGCGCGTGTACTTCAATGGGTGTACGGACATGCATCTATGCTTGTGTTGGCATGAGTGACATCACGACGATATATATATGTAAATTCAATTTATCTGATTAGTCAGGGGGAAACAAATACGCTGGAGAAATAAATTATGAAAATGTTTTCATTGAATTAATCGCTCTGATTTAACAGAGCTCTTTGGATTTCATCTTCCTTGGGAATATCCATACGGATTACGAAACTTTTATTACATATATATATATATATATATATATATGTTTGATAAGTATATTTGATCAATTCCTCGAGCTTGATAGAAACCTCAACAGAATGCAGAAAGCACTGTACGGCCATTTCCTCCTATATTTGAGACTCATTAGCAGTGCGCATCCACTACCGAGAATCGAAACCCTGACAGTTAGGTTGCCAAGCAAACATCATACCAACTGTTCTAGTGGGCCTCAGTGACGAAGAGATTGCAAATCAGACTCAACATAGCGCTGCTCTCTCACATATTCCGTAGTGGAACTCTTAGTGAGTTCTCTGTAACCATAGGACTGTTCCCCCTGAAGCCACGACTATTCTCAGCAAGCCGCTCACTCTAGAGCAATAGAAGCCGGTTCAAGCAATGATATACACAGATATAAACTATTAGGAGGATTTGATAATTATATTTAATTAATTCATCCAGTCTGATAGAAACCTCAAATAATGCAGAAATCACTGGACGCCCGTTTCGTCCTATATTTGGGACTGTGCGCATCCACTACAGAGAATTGAAGCAAACATCATACCAACTGTTCTAATGAGCCTCGGTGACGAAGAGATTGGAAATCAGAAGAGGTTTCTATTAGACTCGATGAATTATATATATATATATATATATATATATATATATATATATATATATATATCAACATTTAATTTTATCTCCTTCGCGTACACTTGATCAACTCATCTTTTCATATACCATTGGGAATTAAGAAATTCAACTGTATAAATGATGATTTACACGATGAATTCCATTTTAATCTCTTCACGTCTAATGATAACCCTTATCTAGTCTATATATCGTCTTAATAGGCCCTTATTTACGTTTGACTTTTACACCCTCACAACATAGTCATACAATAAACATCTATCTAGTTGGAATCTTGAGTCTTTTAGCAGTGAACAACAGTATAATACATGATAAGCAATCTTTATATAGTATCGTCTTGTCTCTAATTTCCCTTTTCAATTAAAATCGTCCGGAATTACGGTCTAAAAATAGGCCATGATTTTATCAAATTTTCTAATACAATATATAAATATAAATGACAACATGAACCTACTATTTTTAACATTTATACTGATTCATTGTTACAGAATTATTAGTTGGAGTACTGGAAATAGACATTTACTGAAAGTAGATCAAAATAAAGCTGATATTGGTTAATCATAGACGCCGCCATTATGTTTTCAATATTATATATTTTGAACTACAGAATATTGTGCACAGCCATAAGTCTATACTTGAAAATAAATGAGCAGTAATGTTTTTACAATGTTTTGTAAACACACGCACACACACACTCGTGTGTGTGCGTGTGTGTGGATGCATATATATATGGTACTGAAAAGTTTATTTCGTTTGAGCCTCCTGGGGAGGATGTGTTAGTTTGTAAACAGTGAATATCACTGCTAATAATGCAAGACTCTTCGGTAAAACGAATCCAGTTCTCTCAGTCACTGTGTGTTTATCTAAAAAAAAAAAAACTTAAATTAGCCTTCATCCCTGCCGTGCGCCAAAGTTTTAGGGGTAGAATATCCGACTGACGACAATTTAGTCGGTTTTCGTTTCCTAACTACAGGCAACCGGACGTCTAGCCTCACTGTGCATGACAATATATATATATATATATATATATATATATATATATATACATATATATATATATATGACCGAGGATTGAGATTATTTATGAAAGTGATACTATTTTATATTTACATTCGCTCTGAATTTCTGATATTCTATAGTATAATACTAATATAGCATAAAATGATATATATATATATATATATATATATATATATATATATATATATATATATATATATATATATATAATATAAGTGAACATAGAAGTCAACACTTAGAGGCGACAGCCTGTTTCATGCTATATGCAATCGTCAGGCCACATATGCTGTTATTTTTCTCGGCTATTTATATATATACGGGTTAGTGGTGCATATTGAGTATTATATTATGCCGGTTATTTTACCGGAACTCGTTTGTTTATTTATTTGGGTCAAATTATATTGCTTGTTTTTATCTTTTATTTTTTTGTTTCTTATTTTATTTATTTATTTATTAACGTAGTAATTTTTTTTTATCACTTATTTAACAGTTTTCTTTTGGTTTGAGAATTTAATTAAAGCTATTTGTTCAATTTTGGGGTTGATTTTTGTAGTTCATTCTAACTATTATTTTGGCGGGAACAGTTTTTAATTGATTACCTTTATTTGGGATAGGTTTGTTTACTTATTTACTTGGATGAATTTAGGTCCATTTATTTTACCTGTATATTTTCTCTTTTCGGTTTTCGATTTTTAAGTCACATAGTATTTATTTATTTTTTATTTCAATTTTTTTTTTGTTTATTAGTATATTTATTTGTTTTTATTTTATTTTTTCCGTTTTTCATTTTTTAGTTTACGTAGTAAAAATTTATTTTCATGTCTGCATTTTGAAATGAGCTCGGATCTTTTATTTAATAATTTATTTTGGTCGGGGAAAGTAATGATAGCTATTTTTTCCTCCAAGCAAAGTTTGCAAGTTTTTGATTGGTTAGCGTAGGCTGATGATTTTTTCCTTATCTTCCAAGATATTTTTGGTGTGATGTGCGTTTTGTTTTTAATTTCCCAGATATACTTAGAAAGCATTGTACTGTTCGCATATTTACTATTTGTGAAAGATGATTTGTGTGTATAATTTCTTTGTTTCCAGGGTCCTTCAGTTACTCCTATGTATACTTTTTCTTCATTATCTGGTGATTTTATCGTGGCCTGGTATATTACGTTGTTTTGTAAACAATTTCCGTTTAAGGGACATTCGTTCTTTATTCTGCAGTTGCACGTGGGTTTCATTTTTTCGTGTGGTTTGTTGATAATTTTCCTATTGTGCTTTTTTATTATCTGTGCCATGTTCTCGGTGCAGCTGTAGCTGATTTTTACTGTGTTTTTGTTGAATATCTTGTGTAAGGTGCTTGATTCTGGGAAGTTTTTGTGTAAGAGTTTGAAGAATATTTTTCCTACGTAAGATTTTACGTTCTTGCTGTACGGTGGGTTGAACCATATGATATTACTTCTCCTGTTGGCCTTTTTGTATTCTGTGGTGAGTATGTGAGTATTGCTGGGAATCCGCTATCTTTTAGGGCCGTTTCATAGTCTTCTATGTTCACTTTTATATTTACACACGCTCTATCTCTGATATTGAGCAATTATTCCATAAATATAGCACACCTTAAGACTATATTTCTTTATATATCTATATCTATATCTATATATATATATATATATATATATATATATATATATATATATATATATATATAGATGCTCTCAATTTGGAATGGAACAAATCTGTATAATCCGGTATATTTTACCGTTCGACTACGAAATCGTCAAAGCTCCGACGAAAGGCTCTATTTTCCATTTTTGCTTCCCGTCGGACAGATGCAATGTACGTTTTTTTTAAAAGTAAACATAAAAATGGGTCGTCTGTTTAAAATACAAATTTGCACTATAATATATTTTGAAGTAATACCAATGTCGGATTAAAAATAAATCCATAAATCCTTTCAAATTTCTTTGTTTAGGTTTCGGATACGAAACTTTGCATAAAATCGTTTTCCTTTTCGATATTAATATTTCTGATTATCAATTCTTCAGAATTCCTCGTGATTTTGATAATAATCATTAAGTGAGTTATTTGCAAGAGAAATAAAAAAAAATTCTTGTTGTTTAGTCCATTTCGGCAATGAAAAAAAAAACTAACGGCGTACAAGTACCCAGACAATTTCGTCAGGTAAACTCCCAAAAGAAAGAACCTATAATATATAGATATTTATCTACAAGTCCATAGCAGAATCATTTGAGACAATACGAAGCTTCCTAACAGTAAACTTTAATGTAATCTACATATCCAATTTCGCCTGAATATATGTGACGAGGAGTAATCAATTAATGGGGAAACTGATCATACTATATTCTCCCATGCCTTATTCTTACAGTCCTTGAATCAGGCAGGCATTCTTTACTGTCTGCGACGTCATAACGGAATGTCAGGAGGATGATGAGGTTATTCCTCCTCTTCGCTAGAACTGGGTTTAATTCTACTGAGTTTTCGTAATCTTCTACGAATTGTTTGCTCGTCCTCTGAACTCTGAATTATCGCTAGGTTGGTGGGCTCTTTTCTGTGAAACTAATGCTGGAGCCGATTCTCTTAGTGAGACTGTGACTTCCGTCCATCAGGTTAACTGAAACAAGCACACTGTTTTTTTTTTCCTAAATGTTCCATTTGATTCACCAGTGATTGATCTTATTCAATCGTATGTGTCTTTTTAATAATATCACTTCAGATTTCGAGATCCAAGATGGTCGGGACGCACCAGTCGAAAAACAAACAGGTAAAAACTGAACAAAGTTCTTATATGAATTTTTTAGAGGATATATCGGGATAGGGTGTCGCGAAAATTTAAGGACGTAGTCCTTTAAAATCCAACACGATTCTTTCATAAGGTTGTGTAGCTTTTATTACCTTGTTGATTTTAGAACGGTAAAATCTAGGTTTATTTTAAGCGCAAGTTTTACACCAATCGGTAATTTCATTCACAAATCACTGAGAATGGAAGTTGTTTTGATGCGTGTAACACCTGAGTTCATTTCATTTTTCTTTTTATGTACATCCTGAACAGTATTACTGAAAGATCTTCGTATGATGCTGCACCCGTGAAATACTAGTAAACTGGTGCTAACACAGACACGATGAGATAAGTGCAGTTGATTAGAACTTTCTTTGTAGTACGTACTCTACGGGTTGCTAACCCAAAAAATAAACCCTATTCTCCAGTGAAGATATTCGATTTCGGCGTCAGACGCGTTGGGTTCAGTAGCAAGTTTCTGTGGACAGAGACAATTAGGCATTATCAAAATTGATAACAATGAGAGTTCATTAAATTGTAGAAGAAATGTTTGAGGTAATACGAATTTGCATAACAGTAAGCTTTAATAAGCTCGGTATGTACCCGAAGCCTCTCCACAAGGTGGGATGCAGCACAAGGCCAATTTTACTATAGGGCTTTCCAAGCGCGTACACTCGGTCAAAAATTCCTCGTACACCCCGCATACACTGGGTCGGGTGTCTGTCTAATTATCCCCAGACCAGACTTCTTCGCCCGAAAGCAGAGAATCTGATAAGCTGATCTTTTTTAAACTCTGTATATCAGCAGAGAACTTCTAAATATATGTGTTGAGGACAGATCCATTAATGGTGAAAACGGATCTTACCACTAAGACAACTCGATATTCGTCCCCTCTTTTAAAGATTTGTCGATCCACGGATGTCTGCCATCAATTATCTGAAAGTTATTCCGCAGAGTAGGAAGTTTCTCTATAAAAATAATCAATTATCACATTTATTTCTTTTGACTAAGGCTTAAGTGCAGTTCGTGTTTACCAGACCTACATATGCTATCGGAAGGAGAGGGAGTTAATTAGCTGCAAGATGTTATTTATGTCGATACTATTAGTTACGTCGAACCACTACAAAGGCATTATCTCCATTGTGAAAGAAACCAGTTAACACAGAAGATTTCCATTCTTTTCTTTTATACAGAAAAAGCTTTACTCACTTTAGGTATTTGCAGTAATCAGAAAATCCTAAAATAAACTTTTTTTCCATACATCTTCAACGTGTATTGTATAGATATAGTGCAGAATAAATTATTCAAGGGGATGTCATAAAAATATTCCACAGGTCCTTTTCAGTATCTATTAAAATATTGATATATTTCCGTCGTACATTTAAATATTTATTATTGATTTGTCTTTCAGAAGAGAGATGCTTTACTGCCATCTTGTGTATTAACTCTGATAGATTTTACCGAATTGGTCGCTCTGGTATTGTAGTGTTTCAGAAAATGTGACAAATTATTTACGTGCTTCTTATTTTTCGCCAGTTTCAAACTGGAACACGGAAATTCAAACAAGTAGATAATTTCATATAATTTTAACTTCTTTCTTTAAGATAAGCTGAACTGCTCACAATGTTATGAATAGATTTTCACATGCAAATATCTTCTGATTTATACACCAACAAATTATCATAAAGAAATTGTGTCACAAATTCTGAAACAGATTTAAAAATGAATTTTTTGTCTCCAGACAAAACAAAAAAACAGGTTTTCAAAACAGTAAATGTTCAACAACATTTTATTGAATTGAAATATTAAGAAATAACAACTTCCATTTGATTTACGTCAGTTGTGATGGAAAATTTGACAGTATTTTCAAAATTGATGTGAACCCGATAAAATAACTCTATATTGCCGTTAACTTTAGCACATTCACTCTTTAAATGTCAATCAAGTGTGTTGCATATCGGAATTTCACTGATTACACATTCTCGTTTAGAATACCCCATAAAAATATGTCAATTCTTTCTTCTTTCTACTAAACCAGGTTTAAACATTGAAGGCCAAAAAATATACTTGATGAGATTTCCTATGTAGTTATAGCTTGCGGACACGCTGTGTATTTTTACTATTCAATAGATTATTGCTGTAACATACTGTAAATGATATTTTTGTTTGACTATTTTTTTGTCCAGTGAGGACGATGAATATATTCGTTTAAATAATTTTGTAAGAGAAGACTGGCTACTTAGAACCCGTGATAATAACGATATAATTTTGCGATTTATCAGACAACGAGGCTGCTAATTCAGATTAGAAACGGAGAATACTATTAATTGCTATATTGTTGTAAAAATATCGACAAAAACCATGTGGATGCTTTTTTACATAAGTATTGAGATCGAAACGACAAAGTAGTTCTTGTGAATCAAAAGAAATGTATATCAAGTATTTTGAAGCCAGTAGAATAAATAATTCAGAAACAATTGTAGGGAAACTTATCAGTCACATGCATCAATTCATTTTACAATGCTTCAGATTTTATCATCTAAAATCTTACCGATCCCCACTGACTCACCTGAAAGCCTAGTGTGATATTATTCAGTAATCGGGAAACACGCACTCAACAACCGAAAGCACATTTCCTCTAATGGACATGGCAATCTGTTTATAAAAGTGCTTAATCGATAGATTATCAGTTAACGTTGAAATGAGACAGATGTATTTGACTCGCCTGACAGTCGATCAGAGAAAAGCGGACTACGATCGATAAATCTAATTGTATCTTCTATCCGCCGTAAACAGTTTTCACAGCAAGAATCTCTCGTCCACTCATGAATTATTTACTTACTTATTTGCCTTTACATTTCATTCGTCCAATTTTTGGTTAGGTAAAGATATTATTTGTTCATTGCACTCGTTGACACTGATTGCTAACTGAAGCTTTTCATTCATGTTGCGGAAGATCACAAAAGTCATTTTCAATCTCAGTTTAACATCTAGTTTCACATACAAGTGCTGAACAATACATTTTAACGTTAATCATCGGAAATTACGTGGTGATAAGAAAAATTTAGAAGGTAAACCAAGGTTTAATGACTGGTGAAAGCAAATCCGAACAAGAAAATATAGTAAGCCAAAATATTCAGCATGAATTTAATGGAAATAATAAAAAAAAAATATTTAGACAGTTTCTTGCATAAGTTTCACACACTGTTATAATAACCATATAGTTGATAAAATATCGAAGTAACTTTAGAAAATATTATATATAATTAAAATAATATTAACGATGGAAAAATCAATACTTTACAAAAACCAACCATGCCATACCCGCAAACTAAAATAACAACTTCTATGCAGTTTAATATATCAATATGTATAACCAACTCTGAAAATAAAATAGAATCTTTACTTATTACAAAAAGTATCATGATCAACAAAAATGATTTATCGGAATTTCAACTAAAACTATTTGCTCTGAATTTGATACGTATTTGCACATTGTCCCATCATAATAGTAATAATTCAGAGATTTTGCATATTGTTGGAACAGTCACTAAATTTTATCGCAAATTAACTTGACATTTCCCTCGTTATAGTTCGAGTTGAATATCTTCCAAAATTAGATTTCTGATTTAGAAAAATGGAAGGTGACTGTAGTCTCAATTTGTACAGAAGGACCGTCACAACGGGCCGTCATCCATCGACTGTTCGCATCAAAATCGACATGATATATAAGAACATTGAATATACTCAGTGAGAAAATAGAAATCTACAAGTAATTGATAAATTTTACTGCAAAACGGGCATGGCTAAGACTCAAGAATCGAAAGAAATTACCATCATCATTGTAGATGTGAATGCGAAAGTAGGACAGAAATGAAGAGAGAAGAAGATGAGACCAGAAGTGCGCAGCAAAGGGCCAAATATTATCCGACATCTGCTTTCACCTAAGAGGTTTGTAATAAAGGAGGAGAAAGAAAAAAGAAAATCGACTCCATAACAATAAGTAAGACATTCAGACACACATTTTTTCACTGTAAAACATATCCAGTGCCAACTTTCGAGTCATATGTTTCAGAATAAAAATATGAAACTATCAAAGCAACACCCAACTTACAATATGAAAAATTCCTGAGTGACACAAAATGTGACGTAATATCTACTGACAGCATTACAATAATTTAAAAGAAAATTCATATGGGTACATATTATGAGAGGAATGAAGGACAATGGAAACTACACTAAACAGAATGAAAGAAAGACGAAATTTTCCTCCATTAGAAATAAGACAGAAAATAACGCCAACGTACATAATATAATACATTAAACACAACAATTAGTAACGATGGTAGGCATAGAAAAGAGGACTGGTTCAATGGATAGTTTTCAAAGATAGAAAGAATGAGTAACATATATGAGACAAATACGCATAAAGAATAAAAAACTGAACAGGGAAAATAATATCCTCATTGATATAATGCATAAGTTTAGTGGGAATTCTGATAATGTTATAAGAAAAAAATAGTTCAAAGATGAAACGAATGCGTTGGAGATTTTTTCAGGAGAAAAGAGACAGATCTATAACCGACAAATATATAGACGTTTATAGAGAGTTTGACACTGGCCAAGATGAACCATAACACAACAGCTGGTCCAGGTGTCTCTGACAATGTATGGATATTTTATATTCAAATATATATTTTATAATTATATATACAACAGAGTTGATACACTGGAAGATTTTAGTAAATATGTTTTCATAGCCAGATATAAATGAATATGAGTTGCATTGAACAATTAGATTAGTTAGGAACATAAGGAATCTGTTCCGAATTCTGATATGAAATTTGACTAAATAAATTACAAAGGCAAGGCTCTTTTATACATTATATAAAATCATTTGATAAGGTAACCAATGAAGATCTTATTGAGACGTTAGCGACTTGAGAAAACACACAATGCAGAACTTAAATATTAATTCCACGAGTCAACACAGAATAATGCAAACAATAAAAAATTAAGATCATTTGATGAAATATATACAAGTCTTTTGAATGGAACAAAACAAATTGTCTTATGATGCTTTAAAGTTCAAACAAATGATAATATCAAGATAAAAAGATTATGATTTCGATAGTTCCATCAGCTATAATCTCAAACTATTCAAATGTAATGTCAATCGACATCTTTAGTTGCCTTGATCTACCAACTATCCTTCTCCTCATCCTTTCCTCTATCACTCCTATCTGATATTGCTCCAAATCTTCTGTAACCCATTGCGACCTAGTGGCTTCCCGCCTTGCGTGGGGTGAAACGCTTAAAAAAAAAAAGAAAAAAAAAAGTAAAATTTAAAGAAACATTTTCACATAATCAACTGGATCTTCGAAGACCGGAAAGACCTGAATATAGATTTGAAAGTAGATCAAGTATTTGTGAATTGTAAGAAGTCAAATATAGCTTGTAAGCAATTGAGGTAGAGGTAACTATTGGCTAATGTCTAAAATAAATCTTCGGTAAGGGAAGAGTACTGAAATGACGGCTTGTCAATTAAAGTCTACTATAAAATTCATTTGTTACATGAGTGAACTCTTAGAGAATAATTGTTACTAAAATATGGAGTTAATGATTTTCTGCAATTATAATTTTTAATATGTGTGTGGTGCAATATGTCTGAATTTGTTGTTGACAGATAAATACCTTTAGATTTATCAATTCCCCCCCCCCAAATATTTGTTTAATAGGTGGATCAAAAATTGTTGGTTACACAAAAAACTTGCAATGCAATATGCAGACGTAAAAAAAAAAATCTTTCTCAAAATCCAAAATATATTCCGGCTTTAAATAACACTCAAAACTATAAAAAAAAACCATAAAAAAAATCAATCAGCTACAAAAAAAAAAATATTGATTTTCTCCGATTGGTCAGCAGAAATGTGACATGAATACAAGGTCATTATAGAAATCTTGTTGACAGGATTAGTTACCTTCAATGGCAAGTGAGGTCAGGGTGCAGAAGTGTGTCCTGGTGGCGTGTCTATCTTGAAAAGCTGTGAAAATAGCCGGAATATGTAATTATAAATTGGAAACCGTTCAGGAAACGATGTTTCCTAACGGGAAAATGGTAAGTTCAATTGAAAACATTGACAAATTTAACGGAAATAGAAACTGACATCTGGTGTGTATAATATATATTCATTAGATATTTCAACTTAAGAACAGTAATATGAGTAGGCTTTCACCGTTTCTGTCACAGTCTAGACAGTGATATCAGACCGAGGTTTATAAGGATACAGACTGGAATATTTTCTAAAATTTTGAGTTAGCAAACACAAAGTAATTAATTTCAATATAAATTATCCATATTTATCAGAATATACATAGATATCCCTACTTTGATTGGGTTTATTTGTTTCAGAATATATTTTAAATTATTTATAGAGATTATTTGAATGAAAAAAATCCATATACATCCATATACACGAGAAAGTTTTTACTCGCTTTGTGTGAAAATTTGATTGGTACTGATAGATGGAATACATTTACTTCAGTTATCTTAGATTCAATGACGAGGTTTTTAATTTAGAAATTGTTCGGAGATATACAACCGCTGAGAGGTAATTTTACGAAGACAAAATGTGATCGTGAATATCTTTAAATATATTTTGGGATGTACACACACACACACACACACACACACACACACACACACACACACACACACACACATATATATATATATATATATATATATATATATATATATATATATATATTACACAGAAACACAAGCACACACACACACACATATATATATGTATATATATATGTATATATATATATATTACACACACGCGCACACACACACACACATATATATATATATAAGCGCAAACACACAGACATATATACATATACACATATATATATATATATATATATATATATATATAGATATATTACACACACGCACACACACACACACACACATATATATATATATATATATATATATATATATATATATATATATATATATATATATATATATATATATATATGGTCAATCATTTTTTATGATGGGGCTTACTTTAATCCTGTTTTTGGTTTGTAAAATGCAACACATATATTATTACAAAAACAAAGTGAAAGATTTATACTAGATAATCAGAAGGATTTGATATCCGAAAGATACTCTTGTACAGGTTTTGCTGGAAGGAGGAATTACCTGTAATGTGGTTCTTAGTAAAATATTCTTGGTTTGTGTTTGTGCTGGTTAAATAAATAGAATCAGTAAGTGCATCAGTAAGGCTAGATTTTATAAAGGAAATTTTAATTTCGGTAACTTGACATATGTGCTCGTGAGTTCAAAACCTGCTCAATTCCATGTACCCTCATTGTGAGAAACCGACTGAAAAAGTGAGTCTCTAAATTTTCCGGCAATAGGTCGGTGTCGTTTTTTTTCATTGGAATCATGGGAATTGATTTTTATTACTTCAGGTGGTCATGAGATCACAACAAATTCTTGCAGACCGAGAGCAAGATTTGACTATATATATATATATATATATATATATATATATATATTAGGTTGGTGCAAAAATAATTTCGTTTTCTCACATAGTAACATATGTTAGAAAACGAAATTATTTTTGCACCAACCTAATATATATATATATATATATATATATATATATATATATATATATATATATATACATATTATGACAGGTTTCGTCCAATGTGAATATATTATGACAGGTTTCGTCCAATGTGCACTTTGTCAAAGCAAAAAAATAAAACAAAAAAAAAACGAAATGAATTTAATTAAAGGAAGCATCTAACAATAACAAAAAACATAATGTTCTTAGCAACTGAAGGAATGTAGAGAACGCTATTTTCATACATTTAAATGAAAAAATTCGTCAGTTATTGTCACGTATTGTCATTATAGCCGTGTTGGCGGATTCAACCATTTTCTTTTGATTTTACGATATTGTTGTGTACGTTTGTTTTGGAGAAAAGTAATCTTGTTAAGAAAGATGAAATAGGGAAATCGCCTGGGCGTAGATTAATATTTGGGTAATATTCTATGGCGGCACTCTCTAGAATTTTCCTTCTGAAAAAGAGAGTCTCTAAATTTTCCGCCAATTTTGCTTTGCCATTTATATTCATATATAATGTCTTTTCTGTAGGTTAACTCCGAGAAATTTTAATTCATATATATATATATATATATATATATATATATATATATATATATATATATATATATATATATATATATATATATATGGATGACGTTATATATATATATATATATATATATATATATATCGAAAAATATACCTATTGATATTCACCATCAGATTTGTCTTCGTAAAATTACCTCTCAGCGGTTGTATAGCCCCGTGCAATTTCTACATTAAAACCTTGTCATCGAAACAAAGATAACTGAACTCACTGCTTCATTCCCTAGCTATGGGTTAAATAACCTTCTAAACTCTGCCACATAACACGGGAGGAGAAATACTTTTAAACCGTGATGTTACCAAACAGGAAATATTTCCCAAGTTGTCGAGACAATTCATAAATTAAAAAAAATGAAGCTGTCACGAACAAACGTCATCAATGTCTGAAGGGATATATCCTTTTTTATTGCAAATCCACTACATATTTTTTAAGTTCCGTCTTTAAATTTACTATAACTTAATATGGACTTTTATATTTTATTAAATATAGAAAACGCATGTTAATTCTTCAAAGATGTAAGATAGTAAAAAATGTTTCGATCTATCAGTGGCGATAAATCTTTCATGTGTCAATCAACCAGCTCTTTAACACTCGGTTAACTCGATACAAGACATTTGAAAGGGAGAACATCATTTTATGGATTCCTGTAAATGGTCCCAGAAGTCGATGGAAAATCGAGTTAGCAGAAGCTATAAAGGAAGGCTATTCAGTACAGGCGTTTATCTATTTAGATATCGGATGGATGTCATTCCTTATTTGCTGCACTTATAGAATATCCTTATCGCATCCGGATCCGAAAATGCCTCTTAAACCGCTTTCGTGTATTAGTAAATGTCCAAAGCGTATTCAACAGACACGTACGAGTCACGACTTACAAATTAATAGCTCATTTGTCCAAGGTTGTTCAGTGTATTGACATTCAAGTATAGCTTGTATTATATTGATTAGATATAATGTTTTGCGTTGAATTCTGCATATAGTGTACTTAGTTCAATTACATACGCTTCTCTGTAATATTTTGGGTTTATAATGAAAGAAAGAAACAGCGTATTTACACAATTTAATCTATTCTAAAAGTATGTTTTGTACTTTTAATGCATAGCCTTCTAACAGCGAGATATCTCGCCTTTTTTTGGTCTAACAATCAAGGCTAAAATTGCGAATTTGATCGTTATTTTTAAAGCAAAATCTTGGAGACTGCTGTCTTTCATAACGAATGTTAATATTTGATCTAATACATAACTTTCTCCACGCAATTTTATACATCTCAGCTTTTACTTGTACTTAAATAAAACTGGAGTCGGGTTTTTAAGGTAGAGATGTTATATCATACAGACAATTGAAACAATATTTTTATAGGAATAATTTACTGATAATCTAACGCTGAAACAAAGTATTTGAAAAAGAAAGTTAACTATGATAAATTTGCCCCCTGACCGTTAATGTCAGCATTTATCACAAAGTCATATTGATTGATAAGGTGTCTAGATTGAATCATAGATTAATAATCTGATTTTATTGTCTTGCATAGTTCTTCCGTTTCATTCTATACTTTCCCATCAACTGAATTCTTTCATATATTTTAAAATCACATTTCTTATAAAAACAAGGATTGATACCTGAGGAAAGGGCAAAAAAAAAAATGCTTAAATGCATGGCCAATACGAATTACATCAACTTGTAAAATTCCAGAAACATTGTATTTTCATTTTTCTTTTTCACATTTATAATAAATGTAAATATTTGATCTAATACATGACTTGATTCTCCACGTAATTTTATACATCTCAGCTATGTCACTTGTACATAAATAAAATGCACATTATTCCACTATAATATGTTGGTCGTCTTTCTTCTTTTCCACGGAAATGTAAAAATTAGTTTTATACAGGAAAACATTTTTATAACACAGATGAAGATATACATTCGCAGAGAGTTAGTTAATCAAAATGGATCAGAAATCAAGAATTAACTTAAGTGGAAACGTCCCCGTGACCATATATTAATTGCAAGTTCAATCTCTGGGTTGGACAATGTGTAAATTGACAGAGTGGAAACGGGGTCAGCAATAACTGAGCAATACAATATAGGGCTTAGACATTATATAACTGTACAACGACAATATAAAGATAACAATCTAACCTCGTTTATTAAATAAAGGAGCAGGCCAGAGATCACAATGTCCGATACGTGTCGCTGACAACATCAAAGTTGCAGACAATAGTCCGCGTGTAAATAATGTAAATATTTCCTGCAGATAACTGAATTTACCGATAGAAAAATTGTACGAATATAAGATATACTTTATAACATCATATGACCATTATGTACATATCGATGTGCCTGATAATTATATCAGTGTTCATTCGCTTTGAATATGTTGCTTTGAATCAAGTTTTAGCTTTATATAATTGAGTTTATTCTTTTTCATACATTTTCACAAAGAAATAGATTTTTATAACAAACATTTTACATCTCATAAACATGGCACTTATATTCGGAACTAAACACATTTTTGAAGTATTTCACTTCATTTTTTACTTAATAACATTAAAAGACTAAAATTTCTGCTACAGAAGGTATGGGCCGCCGGTTAAATTATTCAATATCTCAGATTTTATTCATCGCATTTCCCCGTCAACACAGTCGATTCTTTGTAGATAACGAAAGATGTTCTCAGGCTAAGTACATACTTACTTTACATAAAAATATTTTATCCGATGAAATGGATACTATTTTAAAACGCAATTTCGGTAAAGTCGTTTTCACACACGATAATATCAGTTTCATTTACCAATATAACTTGATATAACAAAGTCCGTTTGATAGTTCCAACATACATAAATTTGAAAGAAGCAGAAACATTCATATATATTTTTGGAAGTGTTTTTCTTAACTCATCATCCGTCAGATATTTGATATAAAGAGAAATTTCTTCCCTTTGCATTTGCTAAATCGTAATCATCATCAGATAAAACACCGCAGCCATTCAAGAGAATATTTACTACACGTTATTAAATGATACATCATGAGAATGAGAGTGCGAAAAGTAATATTTGACTGAGCCCTGAATTAAGAAGATATCAGTTTTTTTAATGTTTGTTTTTTTAAGAAATACTTGGCGGGATCATATCAGCAAATTATCGCAAAATAATTCGCTCGAACCGTAGGTTCGATCCTGATATATACCTCGACCTTCAACTAAGTGTATTTAATCAGTGATATATTTAAATGAAGGTGACGTCAAAAATATAACAGTTTCAGTGACATTTGGCCGCATCTTCTTAATTGGATTGTACTAGTCGCATTCCATATGTACCGCAGAGGAAGGTCATGAAGTGCGTTGTTCACTTCCTGACATGTTGAGATCCACTTTAAACGAATACACGATATTTTCGCCGCCTACAACCAACTTTTAAAATGTCAAATATCGATAGGGAATGGATGACGGGATCAGGTTTTGTTGAAACACGAATTTTCTGGACCTGAAACCGCATATTGTCTGTGAATGTAGTCATCAACAACATCGTCATAAAGATTAGCAAAGCAGAAATTAAATTTATGAATACGAGCCGACAACGAAGAAATTCGAATGCTTATACTAATAAATTACTTGAAGTCTGAGAGAAAACTCCCACCTTTTGTCACTCAACTCTGTTTTCTCATCTAAATATCAGCTACTTTCATGGTACTAATAAAATGTAATAAGTGAGAGTAAACCTCCATATATTATTGATTTTAAACGTTTTACTGTAATCTAATGGCCATGTCTTCAAATATTGTATCTGAAAGCGATTTAGCAGGAACAAACAATAACTGTAAATATTCCATATCAGCCAGAAAATGGGCACTTCATGATGACAAGACGGTCATTCGTCGAAACGTCGTGTCTATAATAATACCTATATCAAACACGAGAACAATGTTTCAAAATAATGCAAGTCTATTGACCATTTCTCATACGAGAAATGAAATACAAAATCCAAGATATTATATCACAGCAATATTTTCAACAATTCTTCGTTAAAATATCATATCATAGCAAACGTGATTGTAGGATTTTCATTGTTAATATTAAATGATGGCATCAATACACTGGCTATTTTTTTTTATTTCTGATTTCTCCTCTATACTAGATTGAAACATTGCATAATTCCGTTTCTAGTCCTGGATATGGCGATAGACTACATCCAGCAGCAATGATTTTGACCGTGATATTGGAAGTTTTGAGGAGCTTGGAACCACCTCTTAAATGCTGAATCGGGGTGGTAGCAACTGCTAGTGTCCCAGCTATGGGCAAACTGGGGACTCCCAAACAATGAAAATATAAAAATTTCATTTCATAGAAAAATATGTATTAGGTTGGTGCAAAAATAATGTCGTTTTTGACGATTTTTTTGATTATCAGTCACCCATTTATCCAACTTTTTTGACTTCCCTATTTGCCTTAAATGGCGAACGACCGTTGAGTGGTCGACCTCGAGTTCAACAGCAACTTCTCGTGTGGTTTTGCGAGGATCGGCTTCAATTAAGGCTTTCAAATGTTCGTTATCAACCACAGTCGGCCGGCCGCGACCGTCTTCATCTTCGAGGCTCTCGTCACTATTGCGAAATTTCTTGAACCACCGTTGTGCCACACGGTCGTTAGTGGTTCCTGGGCCAAACGCATCATTGACATCACGAGCTGTCTCGGCAGCTTTTCGGCCTAGTTTGAACTGGAACAAGAAAATCGTGCGGATTTGAATTTTGTCCATGCTGGCGAAAAGCCTGCAAAAAATGAATGAAGAGATTGAGAACGGTAACGAATAACACGATTTGATAGAGCGAAAAACGCGCTTCAAAATGATATATAACATGGCTATAAATGAATTAATTCAGCAATCATATATAAAAGTAACATATGTGAGAAAACGACATTATTTTTGCACCAACCTAATATTTTTATATAAAATCTTAACAAAGATACATATTCATAGAATTACCAACAATACATATTATAGCAAAATCATTAACAATACATTTTATCTGTAGCTGAAGCCATAAAACACTATTCAAAATATTTAGATATGAGAATTTAAAAAAAAATATGTATGTCGCTAAACAAAATCGACCATTTAGTTCCTTTACAA
>OZ010582.1:6526635-6669135 GCA_963932145.1 Acanthosepion lycidas
CGACAATTAATCGAATGAGGCTATGCTGAGAATAGAGAAAGAAGTCACAATTTAAAGTTTGAACGAAAACATCGGAGAAAATATAACAAATGATGGAAACAGGATATGCACACAAATATGAAGGGACATAGAATATTAAAGTCTTAAGGGACGTAGGAAATGGACAAGATAAACAGGACCAACGCAGGGGTCAAGACGGTAGACGGGCAGTTTTGGTGTTTTCAAAATTACGGAAATAATAAATGAATTATTTCACGGTGTAGACATAACCCGAAAACAACAGTAGATCCCTTTAAGTGATTTAGAAGCCTATGAAGTCAATTGTAATTGAAATAGAGATCCATCAACATAATGAACTACAAAAGTAAACTTAAAACTCAAATGTTGATGAATAGATAGACTACCTTAATCAGAATATTATGGGGTAGGAACAGTGCGGTTGTGTTTAGACAGTGGAATAAGGAATGTTATTTTATGTTCATTACGATAACAGGAACGAGAATACAAATGAAGAAATCGGTGTCCGAATTTCTTTTTTGTAGAATATCTACAAGTAATGCACAAGTTATGAAACAAGGATCTTTTTGAATTGCTAGGTAAGATTGATTTATTTCGTAAATATCTTAAACTAATTCTGAATTTATCCTGGGAACAAACCACCTCCATATGGATGGAAAACTAATTCAGTAATTCCACAAAAATAGAAAGGGTAGTAAGACTAGTGTGTCATCTAATGAAGTTTTTTTTTCAACCTTTACAGCGAGGTTACCATGAGAGGAATACAAGACTTAAGATGGTCTGTCATTGGCGGAAACATTCTGAACTACATGAGATGAACACAGAAGACACACTGATTAACTGAGTATTGAACTCACACATTTTAGGTCCTGTCACTGGATTTTACTAACGCCTTTATCCACTATGCATTGAGGACACATGGCACAGTGGATAAAGGCGGTAGTTAGATCCAGTGACAGGCCCCCAAAAATATGAGTTGAATACCCGGTTAAGGCAGTGGAGAACTTTCAGTGGGAAATTAATAGAAGATGACTGATAACTGACATCCATTAAACATGGCACCTGGAACTAGAACAGTTTACCCCAGTGGGCGAAATAAAGGGTTCAGTTCGACATTCCAACCATCTGAAGAAGGCCGGTGCGTACAACGGCCGAAACAGTGTAATAAATATGGCGACAAAGATGAAGACATTAGTGGGAATAATTTAAATAATGTACATAATACCTCATCTAAGAAATATAGACAGATACTGAAGTACGGAAATATAAATAAACGTGAATTACTTAACAAAGGATAGAAAATGTTGCACTTTAAAAAAACTAAGTAAAATATTAACAACGATATATATGTTCTTATAAACAAAGGAATGAATGCTAAACAGTAATATAATATCAATCCTCCTATCTGGCTGTGAACAATTAGATAAAGAAGAAACTTGAGGCAAAGTAACAGAAGGACACTGAGTATACCATGGACTAAACATGTGAGTAACGATGAAGTCTTAAGGAAAATGGGGAAAAAAGACAATTTTAATTATAATAGTAATGTGATGGTTGAATCAAAAGTGTATATAATAAGAGAAAGAGGGCTTGGGAAATCGACACCCACGGAATATTTTGTATGCAAGGGAGGGGAACAGAGGAAAACAAAGATTGAGAAACATAATGAGTTGTTTAAATGGATGGGAGAAAAGGGACATGGATATGGTCGTGGAGAAGAAGAAGAAGAAGAAGAAGAAGAAGAAGAAGAAGAAGAAGAAGGTGGTATTAGATGAGGACGAGAAGAAGAGGAAGTGAAAGAGAAAGAAGTTGGTGACGTAGAAGAAGTTGGAGGATGAGGTGGAGATGAAAAAAAAAGAAGGTAGAGAAGAAGAAGAAGAAGAAGGAGGAGGAGGTGGATGTGTAGGAGGAGGAGAAGACGAATAAAGAACCCAAGTGAATGGTTAATTCCTATTTTTGTAAAATTTACCAAGTGTATCAATCATTCACTATTTCCAGCATCCAATGCTAGATATTCAGATAAAAGTAAACGAATAACATCTGGATAAATGTAGAATTAGATCAATTAGTTGTAGTTTGTAAAATTGCACACCAATTTCTGTATTGAAATATCTCATTAAACTTGCCTCCTTCTCCCATTTCACTACACAGTGAATTTCACTATCATATTAATATTAACTCATGTTCTATTAAAAAAAATCGACACATTTACTCATTTATATATTTGATCTGCTATCCCCGATTTTGTTTATAAGGTTATCACTGTTTGATATTCGGTTGTTCTTTCTTAATTTCGCTACGAGTATTTTTATCCTTGTTTTAGTAAAATGGTGTTATGTGAGGTGTTCTCCTTCCCACATTATTTTATTCATCTAAATCTTTGATAATTATACAAATAGTTAACTGCAAAGAAATTGAAAGGTACAAATGATATCCTAAAAAAAAAAAATTGACAACACCGAAAAAATAAACCGTGTGATTAAATTGTTGCGTCAGTCAACACTATCATGAAAGTTTATTTTTGAATATTTGATATAATTCACCCCTAAACCTGTATCTATTTTTCTACTCTTTGAAAAAAAAAAGAGGTTTGAACGAATTTGCGTACAAATTAGAACACTTAGCAACGAAATTTCAAATCCCCAATGAATTTATAAAATGTTTAATTTCTACTTTGCCAGTGAAAATTAGAAATATTCCCTATACCTTGATGCAAATAGTTTATCATATCGTTCTTTTTTACCTCAGCGTCAACATC
This sequence comes from Acanthosepion lycidas, assembly GCA_963932145.1. NCBI lineage: Eukaryota > Metazoa > Mollusca > Cephalopoda > Sepiida > Sepiidae > Acanthosepion > Acanthosepion lycidas. Next base: position 6,529,412 of record OZ010582.1, read on the forward strand.
AGATCCGCTAATTATTTCAAATCGCTAGTGAACATATATAGTGTGTAAATTTTACTTCGCTAGTAAAAATCAAAAATATTCATTATGTCTTGATGAAAAGAATTAATTATTTCTTTCTGTCTTGCCCTGAATATCAGATCCACTGATTATTGTTTCATATCTCACACATATATAGGCCATTATATATACATTATAACAGCCGTGATATTTTGTCTATAAATTGACCATATTTTCCTCTCTGTATTTGTGTTAGATTTAGTACAATCCTATTATCGATAGAACTGCATTTACCATTTCACATATCGGCTAATGTTTATGAATGTATATATTAAGCTCCAATATGATTGGAAACGCAAGACCCAGAAGCAATTTCTCTCCTATTATGAATATTGTTCGGAGATTATTACAACAAGAAATGGACATTCAGAAGTTATTTGAAGATTTTCTAGGAACAGATTGACAATGACTTATCTGCAAATCAGTGATTTATAAAATTCTCTATGGAAATTCCTCGTGAGGAAATACTTCCAGATGGATTCAATCTGCGATGGGAATGAATCATTTTGAAATGTGGATGCACATTTGTTTTAAATGTAATAATCCGACGATTGATAGACATTATTATTCTCTTTTTTTTATCACCACTCGAAGTCATTTTTCTGGTAAAATTCTCATTATTAGAAATATAATTAAAAGGATAATTATAATATATTCGCTTCCTTACAAGTAAATATTCGGCAAACATTGACCGATCACCTACTGCTATTGGCTTTTCTTCATGACAGGAATAAAAATGTAGAATTCGCCTACAGGCGGACAGACTGCATTTTATCTCTGAATTACGTGTCTACCTTCGGACAAAACACAACAAATGAACGACGCGTTGTCTTGGGCATTCCAGCCATGCGGCAGCACCTACCTCATTGAACAAAAATGAGTGGTCGGTGGAATATCGCCTCCAACACCATGTTGTTTGAGGTGACTGGGCAGCGTTTGTCCTATGCTCAAGAGCACGCTATTTGACTCCCCACTTTAAACCGGGAACAAGTAAATAGCAAGTGTAGTATCTGTTCCGGTAATCTCTAATGCTAATATTAACCGTTCACATTTGAGGAAACTACCGGCATTCATTGAACGAGGTGCCAGTACAACGTACTCAGTTCCTGGCAATGTGACAGAAATCAATGATTAGTATGTGTTCTCCCCATCCGTAATTTTAATGGTAACCATAGCCGTTTCCTTACAAGGAAGCATTAGGCATAGCACCCATTGTCCGAGCAGAATAGATACGTTCGTATGGGAATTATCTCTTCAAAATTTCTAGTAAAACTGTTTTTCAAGAAATTGGATTTCTCAAATACACAGGCTGTTATTGCTATTTTCATTATTAATGGGATTTATATCTTAAACTTTTATTTGAAATAGTGTATAACGTTAACATCTTTTCTTCCATCGATATAAGATATTCGTTTTAGTAATTAATTGCCTTCAAGTAATGTAGATTCAATTATGTTTTTCTCTTCGTGATTCTTAAGTGCCACTTTATTAGGTTCGAAGTGGTATTATCCTCGTTAAGTCCATCATCTATATACTTTTTGCTCTTTTCACTATAGTTACGAATACTGCGGAATTTTAACATCACAAAAAAAAGAGAAAAAAAAAAAAGAGAAAAAAAAAAGAGAAGAAAAAAAAGAGAAGAAAAAAAAAGAGAAGGAAAAGAAAAAAGAGAAGAAAAAAAAGAGAAGAAAAAAAAGAGGAAGAAAAAAAAGGAAGAAAAAAAAAAGATTAAATTTTGTTATTTATTGATTTTGTTAATTATTTAATTATTAGAGATTTATATACAATTTATTTTTTTATAAGCCATGAAAAACAAACACTTAAAATAAACTTTTTTCCAACATATTTAGTATCTACTAGCAGCAAGGCCAGGCGTTGCCCGGGCTTGATTCAAAAATCGTGCGACTCATGCAGCAATCACTATCACCTGACTTAAAATATTTTTGTCCTTCCTTGCATTTAAAGGAGTGACCTTTGTCGTGCTGATGTTGCTACATGCCTTACTTCTTGCCTATCTCAAACTGCGAATTTTTTCTAAGCTCTATACTAAACATTAAATCTGTTACTAAAAAAGAACTAAACAAAATGAACACAAAACGATCAGCTTTCAAAAAGGACTCGTAACTGGTAAAACCAAATGAAAAAAGAATGTTAAAAGCTATTACTTTTTCACACCGAACCCAGTTCTGCGGAATCAGAATCAAGGTTGAGTTTAAGCATGCGAATTGTTCCCACTTGTGACGAATGCAGCTATCGATATTTTTTGCATCATAGCCTGCTAGTTAACATTCGTGTCAGTCAACTGTTGGCTCTCACCGTGGCCAGTAGAATCTTCCTCCCTATTTGTGGCGGCCAGCTATTGGCTCTCACTCTGAGCAGTACAAAATGGCAGCAAACTACATGAAAACTGCCGTAGAAGCATGAAAAAATGTATTATTTCCAATATCGATTGGAGTTGGGGAATGCAAAGTCAGTACTGGACTTCCCGCTAACTTGGAGTATGTGCATGTAAATTCTGGTGCAAAATCCGTCGAAAATCGCGGCCGTGCATTCGTTGCACACAGACACAGATTCACACACACAGACACACACACACAGACACACACACGCAGACACACTGCCTTTTTTAGACAGAGGTATATAAAGTGTATTTATAGGTATATATTGGTGTAATAAAATGATTAGGGAGATTTGAATATAGTGTCATATTATTCAATATAACAAAGAAAAAGTGAAAAATTCAAAGAAACTTACGATAAAAATTATTTTATGTCAGAGTTTCGTGAAGCACGTCGTATCTCCTTGGAATTCAAACACTTTTGAATGAATATTTTATAGTTTTTGTTAATAATAGCAATACATACATATATATATATATATATATATATATATATATATATATATATATATATATATATATATATGTATACTTTCCCTGACGATCCGTTTAGGTGAAACCTAGGTAGGTTTGTCTGGCTCACTAGGTCTATCTATCTATCTATCTATCTCTATATATATATATATGGAAATTATATTTATTACTTATATATTATATGTGCGCGGTACTTATTGGAAAGCGCTCAATATCAGATAGAGCTAACATATTAAGTTCGATTGATGTGGGTTTGTTACCCTGAGTTTGCGAACTCACATCAATCCAACTATATATATATATATATATATATATATATATATATATATATATATATATATATATATTATAGCCGGATTAGGTCCAGCTACCTCATAGTGATGGTCGAGCATGCTATAGATATGATCTGGTGCCATCTATGGTTAATCAACGACCAAATCCGCCTATAATTTCTGGTGAGGAAAATATCCCTCAAACGCAATAAAAACGATGTCAACCAACTTCTCACCTGTGACTTCAACAGGAAAAAAAGTATACGTGCCATAGAACTGGAACGCATCTGAAAAAATGTCAAAAACAGATTAAACGTTAGCGGGATTAAAGGGGTTAAATGCCAAAGATCCAGAGGAGGCAAATGCAGAGGAACAAATAGAAACGCATTGTAATAATCCTCATACACAAACAAAGAGAGGAAGGTTATGATGAATATGAGAGAGAAACAGATATGAAAAATACACCCGATATAAATGGGAGTATCCAAACTAAATGTCTTTTGAAAAAAGGAATATAATTCCAAATGAAAGAAAGAACCTTTAAGTGAAGGAAACGATCAATCTTGCTAACCAAGCAATTGGAAAAAAAAATGGACGGGATGGAAAGACCGATGAACCTTACAAAAATGAATCATTTCATATACGCGCCCTCGGCAATGATCGCAGAGACAGTAAGTGAAAAAGTAAGAACAAAATGTAAACGAAACTGAAAAATCCCAGACTGGAACGAAACAAAAGAAACAGAAATAAATAAACTAGGAAGACAATTGTCATTTATGAATGAATTAGATAATAATTCTAAAATGAAAGAAAGAAAGAAAGAAGAAACAGAGAAAAAATAGATAACTGAAACGAAACCTTGATATAACATTTAAGACTGATGTAGCAAAATTTGAAGAGAAGCTGACACCACAAATTCAAGTGAAAGCATAGACAAAAGTTGTTATGCAAACAGAAATTTATTCTTCTGGCAAAACAAGAATCTTCGAAGAAGATGCCAAGAAGCTATATCGAGAACTGAGAAAATAAAATAGAGATAAATGACCCCACCTAATATGCAGGAAGATGAGAATATCTGGTGTAAGATATGGATAAACAGCAAAATGCACAATGAAAGCGCTACATAGATCAAAGAACAGGAACAACAGACACATAGAAAGAGCTAAAAATGTACCGATATCGATATTACTGAAACAAGCCCTGCCATCTGCAAAACCAAAAACAGTTAAGCACCAATAATAGATTGAATAAACAACTTTTGGATAAAATCTTAACACACACTAAGACCTGGCACGGGCATTAAATGTTATAATCTTAAACCCAGAAAATACCCCAAATGTCTTTCGAAGAGAGTAACATATTGCTAAAAACGGAATAGACGCAGAAGCTCTAAGAACTATAGGCGCATCACCTGCCAACTCACAATGTACAATAGCTTCACATCCATCATAACCGATAGAATATAATACTTCCTCAAGAAAAACAATTGAGTCCCAGGACAACAGACGGGATGTTAGGGCGTTACGGGTTCAAGGACCAACTAAACATCAATAAAACTATTATCGGAAGGTGAAAGGAAGAAAAATAATTCTTTTGATAGCATGAATCGACAACAGAAAGTCGGTCGACCTTGTGCCACACTCATGGATGTAGAATAGCCTAAAAATATAGAGTATGCTCAACAACGATCAAATTCATAAAGAAAAGCCTGGAAAAACTGCAAGATGCTACCTCCAAATAGTTCGAAATTGATGAAGAAGAGAAATTGCTTATTCAATTATGGAGAAAACGTTCTGAAAATAATATTATAGTAGAGTGTGTTTGATACCCAAATATGAATTTCATGGAGTAAATAAAAAGAAGGCAATTAAAACCTTACTTAAATCCGCAGTAAAATAGAGCTTCAACATTACTAAATGGAAGTTGAATGACATTAAAAGATTGGACGCCAAGACCAGAAAATATGCCTGCCAAATGAAGATGCGCGATCAAAAATCAAATGTTGATAATCTGTACGCAACAAAACTCTAGGAGACCGAGGTCTAATCAAAATTCAAAAAAACTCTAAAAACTTCAATAATCGGAATGGAAGGCTACCTCACAAAAACAATCAATGTCCTCATTCTGCAAATAGTAAAACACCAAATCCTCTCCATCAACAAAGAAATTGCACAATTCAGGAAACAGATTAACATAACTGAATTCCTACCAACAAAAAACGAAACGAATACCATTTCTGCCAAACGAGTAAATCAGAAAGCAAAACACCTTGTCCAAATGAAATTAAAAAAAAAGACAAACAAACTAGGAGGACTAGGCGCTGCATATATAAAAAGAACAAACACATATCTGTAGCTGATAAGCACCGGATTAAAATGTGAGAGAAATCCTAATTTTTGCAACTCAGCACGAAAACCTCGAAAACAGATCCTATCACTGTCACACAATCAAGAAGAGAACTAACCCGAAATGCAATATCTGCGGTAATTATGATGAAACTGTCGAACATATTATCTCAGGGTCTCCGAAACTAGCAAAAATAAATATACCGATAGGCATAACAATGTAGAAACATTTGTGCGCTAGAAGATAAGCAAGCAGCGCAAATTCGAAATCACTATGATATGGTATGACTACCAACCAGACACAGCTAACCAAAATAACGATGTAACTATACTACGGGACATGCCAATTCAAATTGACAGGGAAAATAAAAGCCAACAGGTCAGATATTATAAAATACAATATATTTAGAAAGTGTATGCTTACTGACATAGCAGTAACATATGAGAGAAGCACATCCATGAAAACTACCAAGAAATTATCGAAATGCAAAGACATAAAGAACGAAATTAATAGAATGTGGGGAATGAAGCTTGAGACTGTATCACTAGTAATCGGATCTCTGTGGCTCGTGAGTAATGGAAAGGACTATTTTACTAAGAGTATCGCAGGTACCTTCAACATACAAGTTGCCCAGGAAATCACCCTACTACAAACATCCCTATACTAAGAAAAGTGCTATAATGACAATTTTCCTACCGGAAAACTACCATAGTTTGGACCCGGCTCTACAAGATAGAAACCAATTAATATAATTATTTACCTGCTGCCCCACGCAGAAAAATGTGGCACAATGCCGAGTTTAAAGTAGGGTATCCGAGCCCGTAGGCTCGTGCAAAAATTCCCTACAGACCACGTAAAAACGGAGTCATTTTCCCGAGACGAGACCTAATAATAATAATAATAATAATAATAATAATAATAATTATAATAATAATAATAGTTATTATTATTATTATTATTATTATTATTATTATTATTATTATTAAAATTAATTCGTTCATTTTGATATTTTTCTTTTTCGTTTCCCTTCTTTGTAGGATAACCCTTAATAATAAAGTATTTCACCTGGTAATTATCACTGAGAATTATACAAAGTTACAACTTAGCATAGTCAGTGCCATGTCTATACGGATATGCTACCCAACTGAATGCAATACTCAATAATGAACTCTTTATATAATCCCCACCTTCATAGAAAGAGCGAGCTTTCAGGCCTTGTTCGACTGTCGTCTTAGAGCTGGTAACTTGAAAAGAATTACCACTTGTGTGTCAAGGATAAAACGCAAAATTTTACGTAACTCAATTACTAAGATTTCATGTCGGATCGACAGTCTCCCGGGTCGACAAGGGCCGCGTACCAAAGAAAGGAACCAGTCTGGATTCGAAAATCTGTCACTGCAAGCAACTCTTCCAAAAACGAAGTGACACTTGGTCAACAAACCCGTGCTATTCCCAACTTTGGATCAAGTGACTCAATGCCAAACCAACTAATAAAAAAAGAAAAAGCAAGAAATGGTCTCGCAAAGTCAGGACTCCATTCTTCACTTGTCACAAAATTACAGAAAATAACATCACGAATCAAACATACTAAATATGGAGAATTACGGTAGGAAGTTAAAAAAGACGGCATCTCAATCAAAATGTACTTTCTAATGCCCGCAGGCACATTGTGCGAAAGAAAATACTCTCAAATGAAGATATAGATAAGATAAAATAGATATAAGACAGCATACAATAACCCAACACACACAGTAAAGAGATGAAAGTAGAAATATTTAATATGACAGATCAGATGATTAAGAAAAACTAAAACAAACGTGAAGAAATAATAATCTCCTACTAAAGAAAATCGAAGAATCTAACTGTGACATAACCAGCAGTTATTCAGACGATGACCTCAAGTACATTTGAGTAGAATTCCTTGGAAAAGACAGAGGTGAAATCATTGAAACGAAAAAGCACGACATCCAATAACTCGACAGAGCAACTCTCTCATGAATATCAGTCAGGGATCACCTCCAAAATATTCACATGACAAAGTCCAATAAGCACAATGTGCAAATGTACAACGCTGCACTGGAAATACTGTTAACAGTAAAACTAATGGGAAACATTACAGAAGTTAACAATGTCATATACGCAGCAGATTTATCACATACTTGGAAGCTTGGGGTCAAAACATCGAAAAAAAATGAACAGACAAAGAGAGCCAGCTTGGAAGGCAAAACTGATGAGCGAAATAAAAGAAATCAGATGTGAGATTTCTATAATAAATAAGCTCACTAGAAACCTAAATATCTCAACACGCAAGGGCAAAAGTTCAAGCGGAAATATTAAATTAAATTCCATCAATCAAGGAAGTCCGAAACAGAAACTGCAGTTAGTCACAGAGAAGAAGGCGATAAGAAAAACTTTGTAGGTTTTATCGCTAAAACGAAATATTCCAAACGAATTTTAAGAAATTTTACATGGAAATTGGGAAAGCAGGTATACATGTAAAAAAAAAATCACTATCTACTGACAAGTTACAGAAAATTTTCGGAGAGTATTTGGAGCAACTGAAAGGAATATAACACAAATTCAAAATGGATCAAAGAATGACAATATCCACAGAATAATCAAAGCATATTGCCCAGACATCGTGATTAGAGACCGGAGTGACAAAAAGTGTCTCCTTATTCCTGTAGACCCATTGAAGAAATACATTGTAGCACATGTCTTATAATTGCAAAATAATTGTACTTCTACGTACAGCAAACACCATACGAATGGCTTTATGTATGTAAAATATATGTTTTTTTTTCAGAAAAAATGAGTATACACCAGAAACCAAAAGAAATATTACTACTACTACTACGACTACTACTACTACACTGCTACTACTACTACTACTACTACTACTACTACTAATAATAATAATAATTTTTAAGTCCACCTCTTTTTATACAAGTGCACTCGCCAAGTGTGTACTTGTATTGCTGCCGGTAAATACCCGGATGTGATACACTGATGCAGCGATACAGTGAGAGTGTGAGGTAACCGCTTTGTAGGAGTCACAGTTGCAAGCACGTAGACTCAGAAGGAAGTCCTACTTCGATACTGAATGTCCCGGACTGTATATATATTATTATTGTTACTAACCGAATTTCTGGATCTACTAACCGTATTACCAATTGTATTATTACGTCAATACATTTATTTGCTATATTTCATTCCTGCGTTTGTCATTCATTTGAGACCGGATTTCATCCCGGAATTCCCAACAACAACAACAACAATAATAATAATAATAATAATAATAATAATGACATATTAAAAAACATTTGGGTGCTCCAACTTAGCTCGATACCAATTTAAATATAGACATGTGAATATAGGGACGATGGTGTAATGGATAGCGGCTCGGGTTGAGGAATTAGAGAGCCCAGTTCGAATTCCAGTCGAATCCATTATAGTCACTTATTTGCTAACGCCCTTAGTAAAGGGATGAATCCTCTTTTTATACCCTCCCCAGACAGACTGGGTTCTATAGCCATGTTTTAACGCAGAAAGAAATGGCAACCTATTGCGAGAAAAAAATCTACCTCGTCTGTTATGTATCTTTCGATACATAATCATGCATATATCACGCATTGCATATAACTGTAATATAGGGAAATAACTTTGTTGGAATATAGTCTAACATTATAAACTTCCTAATTGTGTAAAAAGATATGAACAGAAATTTTCGACAGGAAATGAAAATGTTACAGTTCTCTGATGTTTGACATTATTAAATACTAAAATACTCAAATAACAGAACAGGTATCTGTGATCTCAAAATATGAGTAAACAATGAATTCATAAAGCTATTAGTCTAGACAATAAATGACTGCCAGGTATAAAATTCTCACGTCGATTCTTTCAAATTGTACATACTTATAACTTCTTATGAACAATAAAATGTAAAAGTGTAAACGCGAATTTTATGGATGAAAAAACATTTTTTATACAAACTTAGAATATTGCCAACAAACACTAAAAAATATGTTGGTGGCATGGATTATGTACAAAAATCTTTTGACAGTTTTCTACAAAACTAGAAGGAAAAATGATGGGAAATATGTGGATTCCTGTTGTAAGAAGCTTTTCTGAAGACAGAATGGGCCTATGGAAGAAAAGCGTAAACATCAAAAATGCATGGGACTTCTGTATAAATTGTGCTACATTCCAAGGAGATTCGCTTTTCCCATAACCATTTATTCTATTGCATTATTGCCTTAGATCAAACTAATTAATAAATAAACTATGTTGTAGCATATGTAACAAAACTGTCAATAAGTTACTTTCTTTTGAGGCATTCTTCCAATGACGGCTATAAGACAGAGGCCCTACTCACAAGTTTCTTCAAGGCCCTGTGATGATATAGAAAATGTAATTTGGCTTTGATAAATGGGCGAAAGGAATATTTATGCAGATAAAGTTCTGAAATTGAAGAAACATCCTACTTAAAAACAACACATTATTTAAAGAGCTTAAACCTGAAGAAACTTCAATTGGTATTATGTTAAGGAAATGGGATAAAATATAAGTTAATGATAGAAAACATCAGGACAGAATGCTACAAAGGAAGTATGCTTACATTAAAATGTGAATTTAATGTACGCAACAGAATAGAAAATAATGTTAGCATTATATCTGCTGATGTACAGCTTTATTAAATTAGACCATAAATGAGATCCTGGATATAGATACGAAGATAGGGAACTATTATCAGCGAACTCTATGTATCATCCTAAGGTTTATATAGAATATATCATTTTATGGAATGCTATGATATAAGACAATAAAATTTATAATATAGCGACGAATGGACTTCCCAAGTACATGCATTTAACCAATGGGATCAGATGGTAAAATTATTGTTCAAACACTCAATAATAGAATTTCATTACTCTGTTTCCAATTATTCTGTAAAATAAACGATAAATAAATTAATAAATAAATAATTATTTCGAAAACCTAAATGGATATTCCACGGAGGAATAAAATCTTTGAAATCAAAAGTAAAATTCAGAAAAACAAATCGAAATTGAATAGAAACACAATTCATTTCATGCCAAATGTCCGCTCAGGTTGTTATATAACTGGCAGCCACCTCATTATCTTTCCACAGATAGCCTGAAACCTGAAACTGAAAGATTTGTAGTTACAACACAAGATCAAATTCTACCAATTAGAAATTAAGGCTGTTACAATGTACAGCCAAACTACTGTTTTCTTCGCTAGGTGCGATCTCATCGCATTGTAAAAGCGAAGTTGAATGACATATCTAAATTTTTGAAGGATATGACAAATGACATTTCAGTATATGGCGACACAAAAGCGACACCAGCTACTTGCGTCAGAATATGCAATCTTTCAAGTTTCTAACTATGTTGTCGTTCTTGGACGATTTCCTGACTTTCATCAAGCGAATACAGAAGAGACTTCAGTGCCCTAGCATTAAATTCAATGAAGATCGCGCCGACATTCAATGTCTGCAACAATTTTTTGGAGTGAACGAAATTCTCTGTAAAAATTCAATTTCAAAAGGCAATAAAAGTGATTAGAATGGGATATAGACGTTGGTCAACGGAGAAGTGTGAGTAAAGAGAATTGGTGAAAGAAAGACGAATGATGAGTCTCAAAATGTGAGAGAGGAAATGGGTGTTACCTTGAAGATAGTACTGGAAACGTTGAATAGAGGAGTGAAAGATCAATTTACGGGGTTGAGTCAATTGCTTGATCAATTGGGGTTCCTTTTGGATATTGAAAACATCACTGACTTAAACTCCCAGTAAAAAAAAAAAAAACTTTAAATAGCTGCTGCAGCATACGAAGATGATCTTGATGAAATAGCACTAATTCAAACATTACAGACTGACAGTTGTTAATACAGAAAAGAAAAGATGCTACCTTTGTTGAACCAAACCTCCACTAGAGCTTTACAAATTCTGAATATCTTATGCCGATGATGTGCTGCTCAATTTACAAATAACGTTGTGCTTAGAGTTGGTTGTTGCTGTCTCTGTGGCGTCATGTTGGCTCACTTTCAGCAAACTAAAATTAATCAAAAAGTTTTCTCTGAAGCACAAAGTGTCCGGAACGCCTAAGCAATTTGGCTTTATTAGGGATCAAAAATGAAGAATTTGAACATATAAATATGTATTTTACCAACATGCCCATTCGTATGTCTCGGGCTTATCAATTCAAATAGATGAAATGAATTGGTCTAGTTTTGATATTTTTTAATTCATACATACAGTGATTGTTGATAGCTGTGGATCAAATGAAAATGTATTTAAATACTTTTTCAGGGCGTTTGTATTTGTGCGAAAATATGTGTGTATTTATATTTTGCCTACTTTCAGAAGTATTTTTATTTGTTTTTGTATTTTTGGAATCTGGAAGAATATTAGCTGTATTTTTATTTGTATATCTAATGATATCGCGTCAATAATCGTAAGAACCCTATGTATTTGAATTTCTAAAAAAAAAATAGTATTTGATCCAACTCAGTTTGTTGGGCACTGGTTGTGGTCGGAGTTTCGAGTTGAGCACTTGCAATCCCTACCCAGAACCAAGACCTTGGCCTGGCAATGCTCCTAATGGCATACTTTTCATTTTCCAAATTACACATTCTATCTGTTTACTCATTTTAATTACACATTGTATGTAAATTTAATATGTGTATACACATGCTAGTTTTAATGAAGTTTAAGTTGCTATATATAATCATATAGCATCATAAAAGGATCAACTGTTTTATAAACAAAAATAATGGGGCAGAGCGTATTTATCGAGGAGAATGTATGTTAAAAATGAATCGGTTTCCAAGATACGAAAATATCGTACGAAATATCTGTACATTCCCTGAGAAAGAAATAACGTATCAATAATAGTAGTACTAATGATCTCACAATAATAATTCTAATGTTAATATTATAAATTAATTTGATGGGAAATGTCAAACTTCTCTGTATAATTTCAAATAACCTAAACTTATCGAGTTCTACATTGGTTTGTCTGAAAAACTTTTCTGTCTGTCTGAATTATGTTATCTAGAATAACGAGATGACTCGTTATACCATATCATATTTCATTAGGCACGTTGGTGTCTTTTTAGAATATGATGTTGGTAGGATTCTCGGAATATATTAGGTTGGTGCAAAAATAATGTTTTCTCACATATGTTACTATGTGATAAAACGACATTATTTTTGCACCAACCTAATATTTTATGTGAAAATATCACGTTGGTTTTAGCTCAAAAGCTTTATGAAAATGCTATCTATTACAAGTTAATATAAATTATTTTTTTGTATGAGCAATATTAGGTATATCCTGTAGGATTCTTTATATAGTAATTAAATATGTAATGTTATATCACTTACAGGTATATGCTAATTTAATATATATATATATATATATATATATATATATATATATATATATATATTGATATATATATATATATATATATTGATATAATGATAAGTAAGATATGACGCCAAAAGAAACAAAATGTTGAATTATTGAGTGATGTTAATAGACTTTGGAATGTAATATAAACATGAAATGATCGCAAAATAATCGAATCTAAAAGAAAAATGAAAAAAATAACGTATTAATAAATTCAAAAATATTTTTAATGTTGAAATGCTATCAATCAGGAAATATTCATTAAGCATCTGGAACAGAAGATTTTGTGGCGATTTTATCATAAGAAAATGCGGACATAACATTACAAAGTTATCAACATATCAACGTATTAAACCCTTTTAAATAACACGCGAAAACAGAAATGTGCAAGCTGATTAAAGGAACCGATGAAATATGATCGCTTAAGTGTTATTATTCAAAGATGAATGTAGAGCTATATTGAATGCATACGACGGTTGTTCGCCTTCAGGGAAATATTGATTTAATACAGACAATAGATTATAGATGTAAGGTTTTTGACTATTAATACCGGTTTCAATGTCACCACATGAAGGCAACTGTTAACAATCTCTTCAGCTATAAACCTGTTGGTTAACGTGGTAAAAATGAAAGAGATGTATATGTTAATGGTAGACAGTATTTAAGCAAATTATATATCCGAGATTCACTAAAATGCTATGTTAAAGATGAATCAGTTGTAATTTAACAAAATCAATAAATTAAAGTTTTTATAAATTATATCGAAGATTATATTAAAATATATAAAAGTTAGATATTAACTTATTCATGTCTGTAATAAACTGTGGTAATCAAATGAATCTTCTTACGACGTATAGATTTTGGATCAATTTTCAAATTAAAAGGTATTCGCCGTTGTGTTTGCAAAATACATCATGACATCACAGTTATCATTATTATAAATAAAATGTATATATTATAAGTTGAAATTTTCCAATATATACCTCATTTAATTATATCGCAAAACATTTGCAAAAATTACGCAGATATTGCAAAAATCTTCTCCTGTAATGAATGGGAAGTAACACTAATAGTAATTCCCTTTAACCACGCTCTTCAAATTTGGATAGCTGAGAAAAAGATTCGGATAGGAATTCGCGAGCCTACATTAAATTTTCTTTGGACGAATGGGTACCTTACCTCCACAGAATTTGACCGGTGACCTGAGAAGTAAAAAGAAATATATTCGAAAGACTATGTTAAATCATTTGGAAAATGAATATCTTCTCTTCACAGCTTCTGGAGCTAAGAGGAAGAATTAAAAGAGATTAGCGAACTAATGCAAAATTGCTTTAGATATAAAATGAGGAGAAAAATAAAATGTATAAGATAAGATTGTCTGAAATCATGCGAAAAGGTTCGTTTCACTTACTCGCGACCAGCGTTCAAGTTCGAACGAGCTACTGACACAATTTCAAGCATGTAGATTCAAATAAATTCCTTCTTTTTTTTGTTAAAATTACTTTTGTGTTTCTTCGTTGTTATCAACATTCATTAATTTTCTTGCCGTCGTTAAATCAACTGTTCAATTTAACTCTTAACACCCACGCCACTCTACTTCTTTCCAATAAAATCTTATATAATTTACGTTTTAATGTATTATTATATCATACTAGCAGCATTAACCGGCGTTGCCTGGGTTTATTAAAAAAAAAATCACGAACCTCACCCAATCTGTAAAGTTAAAATATTTTTTTTCCTTAATGCCGCTTATATATATGGCGAAAAATTATAATGACATGAAGTGTGAAAATATTTATAACAGGAGAAATTTGTTTTTAAAGAAGCACAGAAGATACAAAAAAATCAGCAAATGAAGAGTACATTAATCGCAACCGATCTTCGAATACTGTTGAGGAGAAATGCTTTTTGACAGCTTTTGCTCAAACTACATCGAATGAACAACATGCATTGGAAGGAAAAGACATTCAACAAAGACTTCTCCTAGCAGCTGTGCCAAGGCTGAAAACCAACGTTCACAAAGACTATAGAATTGTTCTTTTCCCCTCAGTTTCGACAGCTCTAGTAGCAGGGGTTCTGGCAGCGTTCCTTCCTCATTTAGTTAACTGTTGCTCATTAGTTTCTGCTAACCTTGCACTAGCTGTACGAAAAGAATTTTGTGTCAGTCTAATTTGAGTTTCTTGTTGCGAAGCGTTTCTTCTTGTTTTCATGCGTTTGGCCGTAGTAGTAGCACGTTCAAGGGAAGGATTTCGCATTCTTGGCATTACTGTCAGGCTGTAGTTGGAGGGGTTTGGTTAAGCTTTTTGAATAACAATGAAGTAATCAATTAAAAAGCATAAATATTATACACATTAATGGAAATATAGCCACAATAAATTAAATGCCAGTGGTAAACAATTATAAGCAAGCTCGTAAAGTTAGGATTTATCTAAAATTAGACTACCAAAAAAAGAAACGTTCTAGTGACAAAAATAAAAATTACGCGCAGCTAGAAACCCACTCACTATGAATAAGCATAATTATAAATGAATCGAAAGAGTGTCTTTACATTATTATAAGTGCATTTTTCATAATAAAACAGTCAAAATTTAAGGGCTAAAGTTTCCAAATATACGAGTTAGCAATCATTATTTAAACGCTGATTAGAAGATGATAAATACATAATTAAAAATTGGCACTTACGCTTAAAAATTTTTAATAATATGATTTTTACAAATTTAAATTTAAACTATCAAAAATTCAAAATATACATGCATGAAGGTAGCCTACCTTTTTACTGGATGACAACTTCGATGCGAATGAGATTTTTTGCATTTATTTTATCACATAGCACTAATGAACACTACACGTGAAGCAAAATCGATATTACGCACTACATAAGTCGATCGATCATTGCACGTGGGGCAAAATCAGTTGTACACACTACACATCTCGATCGATCTCGCACACGCGTCTTATAGCTACGTGCACATCTCTCATCGGTGCACACTTTCCTTTCCACTTATTGTTATTTTTCTTAAGGAAGGATATAATATTTGCCGTCAAGTTAGTGCAAAGTAAACAATTTCAGTACCAAAACATGAAATCCATGGGGAAAATTGATATTTTTCATAAAGTATTTATGATACATGGGGTATCAGTTTTGATTTTGAGTTGATTGATATAAACAAAAATTATGTGCAAATTTTCGTCGGAAGGCTGCTAACCACTACAACTGAAAGACTAATGAGGCAGCGAGATTTTCATGGGACATCTTATGTAGTTTTCAAAATCTGATAATCGTTTTCATTCATTTTAAGATTGTAACATACATGTAAAATTCCGTCGAAATCGAAGCAATTTGAAAATTTGGGGGTCCCTTTTGGTTCACCCTAGGGGTTCCAAATTTCAAGACAAAGGGCAGGTTTAAGACTAATAGTAATTGAAATAATAAAGCACATCCTTATTAATTTTTCTTTTTAATCCACTTCATGACCAAAGCTGTAGACGGAATGGAAAATTTCGCGGTTCCCTGCTGGTCCCCTAACTCGTGGGGGTCCCAGTGTTGATTTTCAGTGAATTCCAAGTGACTACTTCAGTTACTCGATATAATCTCAATATGTACTGAAATGTTCGTTGAAATCGGTGAATACTGCTACAAAATACACTTGAAAAACCATTGCGGCATCAAGGGGTTTATAGGATCACCCTGAGACCCCCCCTCCTCATGCATTTTTAAAAATCTGACAACCGATTTCTATTTAATTGTAAAAGCGTAACAAACATGCAAAATCTTATCAAAATAGAAGCAAGCTGAATATTTTGGGGTCCATTTGTGGCACACTGGAGGTCCCAGAGTCGAGACAAACGAAAATCAATAGAGCATATAATAAGCGGGACACTAAGTTACATAGACGTACCAAATTTCATTAAAATCGGCCTTAGGGTTTAGACTTCAAGTCTCAAAGTTTAAAAACGATAAAACCAATGGAAATTCTCATTTAAACATTATATATATCGATTATCGGTTATTGATTTTTGAAAATTGACTATTTTTTTGCCCAGACTCACCGAGTATCGAGTACAATCTATGTTACAAATTTGGTGGAAATATACCTCATGGTTCTCGAGTAGTTCGCGAACACACACCAACAAATACATACACACATAATCAGTTTTATATATATAGATAGAGGATTAATAATGAGAACAGTTTGTGGAATGGACAATATTCATTGTTATCACCATTTCGGACTTTGCGTGATTGAACATACTATATTCTTGGAAATTTTTTCATTTCTTGATGTATAATAATTTCTTCTCTCACTTATATATTATCGACCAAACGATGATGCCGACGCTAGAAGAACAAAATATTTTTTCTGACATTAGTTTTACTCGACTCCGACATTTTTCAGTGCCCAATTTTTATGTTGGTTGATTTTATTCTCTTTGTTTATGATATTTTGTAACTCGGTTATATCGAATTTGATTTCCTATTCAACACGTTAATCAGATTCGTTGTTTGTCACTTGTCTTCTGACGGACACATTTTCTTCTATCATTTTATATACACTCTGCCAATATCATTTCTGTATTGCAAAACGTTTGACAGATTTATTAAATTGTTTTTTATTCTTCGAAAATGTCCTCATCCGGAATCTCGTTTTCCGTTGGAAAATTAGTAATGAAATATTCTTTCATGAATTCAGATAATTTGATATTAAAATTGTGCCATCATTTATTTATGTCTCCAGATTTACTATAATTTTTGTATATGTACCTTATTTCATCATATATAATACGAATTTTTTCTAAAAAAATAAGCAAAATCAGGGGTACGTATTATGCACGGATACAAAATATCATTAAAAAATTGTCGTAAAATAAAATAAGAAATATCATAAAATTAATTTAGAATTACATTTTATGTTTAAAACCATTTTTTAAAAATAAGAGTAGAAAACGCTGGCCGTAATGAAAGTGAAGAAGTACAATTTATAGGGTTTGAATACTAAACAATAGTTGTGTATTATGCGTGAGTAGAATTATTTTCTTACATTTTCAGCACAACATTGCATGTAAGTATTAATGATGAAGGCGTCTTATACATAGAGCATTCGGGGATAGGTTTTGTATATGTAACTTTCCTATAGAATCAGGTGATATTTCTAAAAGTGTAGTTCAGTGTCGTTATTAAATCTGTGTTTCTTTTTTATAAGATAATTTCAGATAATTAATTACATTCTCCTCACAATTAAAAGATTATCAGGATCAATATTACTTTTCCTATCATTTAGTTTTTATTGCATTCATTACTCTTTTTTATGTTATGTCACACCTCTGATTAATTGCAAGACAAACGATTCAGTATGGTAATACGCAACTCATTATGCCATCTGAATTCTGTAAGGTCTTTCTCTATTGGCGATTTTCTCT
This sequence comes from Acanthosepion lycidas, assembly GCA_963932145.1. NCBI lineage: Eukaryota > Metazoa > Mollusca > Cephalopoda > Sepiida > Sepiidae > Acanthosepion > Acanthosepion lycidas. The sequence goes on from OZ010582.1 coordinate 6,547,820, forward strand.
CGGCCATTTATGCTAGGCTTTTCACGATTATACTCCGTCCACCAACTACAAATGACACAAGAGTCACTCTTAACTTTCCTGATATCAGTCAATCTTTCGCTCGGTTTAGTTATGCTAACTGTTTATTTTACATTTATCCCGTGTTTTTTGTTTTGTTTTGTTTATTTTTAATGTGAAATCTACAATTGACATATTATGGCTATTCGTGAACTAGAAGTGTTTTAGATATTATGTATTGGACTGGGTGACATTTCTGTAACATAAGCAAAATAGACAGTCTAATATGAAATCTACAATTTGATGACATAAATAGCAAAAAAATAAAAAAGAACTTAACATCTAGATAGTTTTTTAACAGAGGACGGGAAATGTGACACCAAAAAAAAAAAAGAAAAAATATATACCTACCAAATGCCAGGAAATGTATTAAGAAACAGGAAATTTTTGTTATAAAGCAAAGGTACTTGACTGATATATAATATCAGTTTTCCTATATTTTCTTTACTTAATATATATCACTCTAGCCGTCACCGGCAAAATGTCATTAAGGTTTTTCTTGATATACATCCTAGTACAAATTAATTGAAGCAAAACGGATAATTCTGTTATTTGTTTCATAAATTATCCAATGAAACAAGACCCATTACACATGTTAGTATTTTGTATGTCCATTCCACAAAGTCGTCCTTGCAGATTGATTACAGTTACTCGATTGGATTTAAATTAGGACAGTCTATAATACTCTGATTTACTCACCGGTAAGACTTGTCAGTGTGTTTGTGCAGCGTTACAATTTTCGTATGCCTCCTTGGAACGTCCATCGCAGACAATGTCCATAAGACAACTGACCGACAGTCAAGACAGTTGTGTCTAGGCTTGATGAAAATCTGATGCAATCACAAATGAGGCAATATTTTCAAGGCCGAAAGAATTTCATCTTACGCCTCGAAAATAGCCTAATTTGAGGAAAATATAGATGATGTTTACACCTTGTCATTCCAGTGGGTCTAAAATTGATCTTATGCTGAAAGAAATGAAACTAAAATGGTTGTTTTAATTAATTTGCAGTAGGGTATATATCACTCTTGCCGTCACTGGCAAAGGGTTATTAACAGTTTAAACGTTGTTTTAAAGTTAATACTTATCATCTTCATTTAAACAAATGTTGTTTTAAATTCCTCCTTAACTGTTTTTTGTTTGTTTGTTCTAGACATCACCTACTCTTATAAGATCGAATTAAATTAATTTTCTAATTATTTCATACGTTTAAAACGAACATCTGCCAACTATTACAGCAAGCAGAATATTAGTACATTGTTTTTTTAGACATGACGAAAATAATAATACGGCAAACATAAGAACAAAAATTCTAAAAATGAATTATTCTTCATTATAAATACAGAAATCTTCTCAAAAATCTAGATAAGTTTTAACGTATGACTTCACATTATATATAAAGTGCTTGATAGGTAGGGCCTACTTGTGCTTACTGAAAATTTCCCTGTATTATTAGTATTCTTATTATTGTACCTCATGAATGCAAGGAAGTAAGAAACGGTTTACACTGGAGATTAAACAAAAGCGAACATCTGAATCATAAAGAAATCTATTTCGAATAAAATCTGTTTTAACGAATATCATTTCGATGGTCGCAACTTTCTCCAGTTTTCGCATCAAACTTTGGATTGTTTCCATCTGTCTGATAACGACGGACACGTATATATGCTACTACTACGAATACTGCTATTATTATTATTATTATTATTATTATTATTATTATTATTATTATTGATTAGAATTTTAAAAAATTACTGACAGTAACTGTAATGAAATCAAGGCCTTTCTGAATAGTAATCTGGAGAGTTTTAACTGATTTCATTTCCTAGTTCCTAAATAATCCAATCTTGTTTCAATTTTCGGCGTAATCGATATCATGATTATTATTTTTTAAAGACAATACCTGAATAGATCCATTGGCACGCGAAAACCAGACCTATATGGAAGGCAATTCAAAGGGATCAGCTGCACTTGTTAATGATTTTTATTAAGTTTATGTTTTTAATGCAATTTCTCATTCAAATGTAGATGATCATGGTTCTCCACAACTATCTATTTTTCTTCATCAGTGAAAAAGAATACAGACTTGCGGAAGATGTTGTTGAGATTTGCCGTTGCATTATTTACAGTTTGTTATTAAGTTCTCTTTCTCTTAAAGTGAATAACACGGAAGTTTTTTCTGTGAAATTGAAAACTGGTCTAAGCTGGAAATCGAACGCGGCTCGCCGTATCCTCTAAATCTGTTGGGACTCAATACTGTAACTCCACTTCCACTTTTATTAAGTTCACAGTTTTCAAATCCCATAAGCAAAGCAAATCACATGCTGAAAGCATTTATTCATATATAGAGAGATTTATTTCCATGTGTATTTTGTATTTATTTACAAAGAAATAAAGAAAAGTATTAAAGGGAAATAATGTCTACTTTAAGCTTGTCCGTTAAAAGCTCTGCGTGGTTCATTTCGATAATAGTTTCAGTTGCACTGGAAGGATTTAGCGCAAACCCGTTTAAATAAATTGAACAGCATTCAAACGAAAAGTGAAGAGTAGACATCAATCTTATTTTGTCAGTAACATTTTATTTATTTAAAACGATTTCCAGAAATAAACAGAACAAAAATGTTAAAGTAAAAATACAAAAAAATATTAGAAATGAATAAATCATTGTCTACATGAAAAGAGAAATCACAAATTGACTTGATGTAATACTTATTGATTTTGATTCTGTTTACTTGTTGAGTTCTTTACAGTGAGACTTTTCCAAACTTTTCTATCTTTTGTCATTTCTTTGAGATGTTTTCCCTATTTTGTCTGGTTTAATTTAGGAAGTTTACATTTTGGTAGAAATGTTGTATTTTCATTATTTTGCCTAATATCACAAATGCAATTCTCGATACAGACCCACTTTCATCAAAGGCTTAGAAATGATGGAATGGACAATTCAATCCAAGTGAAACGTTGGAAGTGTGAGAAGAAACGAATGTTCGATTTAACAGAAGGTTGATGGAACGAACTATCGCAAGTTTTACAATAATGAAAGATGATAGCAGAAAGAAAGAAAAAAAAAACAGTTCAATGAAGCAAAGTAAAGAAAGAGAAAAAAACATAAAGAATAGTGGACAAAATAAAAGGTAAGTGATAAGGAACGAAAAGGAAAAAGAAAATGTCGGAATAGTATGAAGTTGAAATAAAGAAAAGCTGTGATATAAAGTAGGAAACAAAATATAGGAAAATGCATCCCAGAAATAATGAAAATAATAATTGTCTATAGTCTTAATAAAATTAAGATAAAATAGCAAAGGGTAGAAAATAGTGGTGAAGAAATCTCTGATGAAAGTTGACCTAAAAGAAAGGACAATAAAACTAAAGTATGTTAGAAAATGAAAGGAAAAAAAAATGTAATGAAAAATCAAATGCTTTCAAAAGAAATGATCAAAGAGAAACATTTTATATTTTCCCTTCATTTATCAAAGTAAAGAGAAAATGAAAAATGCTAAAGAATGTAGGCGAAATATATGAAAACTGGAAATACTATTATAAAATACGATATAAAGAAGAGCAATAAAAAACATCATTGCGTTTAGTTATAAAAAAATGTGAGAAATGATTACAAATTCTGTGATTATTTAATTTCATATTTCTATTAATTTTCCTTATGTTGCCTTTTTATTGGTTTTAACACTTGATAATAAATTATAGAGTATCACTGACGAGAATTATATGTCTGTTTTTTTTTTAATGAAAATTATAAAACAGATTTATTAAAATAATTTTCATAAGTTATGATTAAGTATAATAATTTGAGCTGATATCTATATTGTCAAAAATATGTGTTCAAAATAACAAAGGTATTTATTACTCAAGAATATCTATAGAATATCGAAGATATGTCCGCTCACAATATTTATTATATTGACTAAAGCTAAAATATATAGTCTGAAATATTGTATGGATAAGAACAATCATGAAGAAAACAATAAAAGAGAAAAAAAGAACAGAAATAATATGCATCAGGAGAGGGCTATAGAAAAATGATTTATTCTATCCTTTTTATTTCCCATGTTAAAGGCATCATTATATCCATGGTATAATAACACCATAATTCAAGGACTAAACTGGATGGCTGAGAGGTAAAAGAATGAAAGACATAGACATTTATACTACATACACATGTGGAAAATAATATATCACATATATCTGCACAGCAAAGCAAAGAAACAAAATGGAAGGGTCTTACAAATAATATGGAGATACTTCTGGAGAAATCATGTTTAGGACACCAGATACAAACGGGCCGGATTCATATATGTCTCAGAAAATGACATATTCAACGGAAGGGAAAAAAATTGGGGACTGCAAGCGAAAGATTCATTCTATATCTGGGAAAGATATATTCCCAAATGAATACTGCATCATGGATTTATAAGCTTTTGGGGAGGTACAATTTTCCTCTTCCCCGGTTATAGGGGACAGGGCTTAAGAAATCAACCTTTCACTTGATGCTTTAAAAATAATTAACTGCCGATTTCCTGTATAAATTAACGTCACTTCTGCGGATTTCCTGTGACCCAGGGGACATATCATCACGAAAGCAATATAATAGACTTCTGTATCCCTACAAATGTATATTGGATTATATTATTTTCATAACAAGAACAATATTCACCAAAATATGCTGAAAGGAATTTTAAAGATATATTTGTATTATAAATATACTTATGATTTTTTGTTTATGATTTTGTTTTAAAAACGCCATGCAACTTCAAGAGGGCAATAATCTTCCTTCCCCCATAGATAAATCTTATTTATTACAAGGCCTCTTGAGAATGGATCTCCGTGGCCTTCTCTGGCGTTTTGAATTCGCAGTAATCAAACCAAACGCTATAAAGCTCAATTTAGACAGGCGGTTATTAATTCCAGTGTTATAAAAAAAAACAGGCAAACACGTGTACCCATAAAAATAACGGTTATACTACGAAGAAATGAAGTTGCATAAAATATCACACACACACACACAAACACACACACACAAACACACACATACATACATACATACATACATATATATATATATATATATATATATATATATAGTTAGAGAGAGAGAAATAAATAGATAGATAGAATTACATTTATAGATATTTCTAACTACTACCAGATTTTTTGAGCAAGAAAGAAAAAGTAAAAAGATATTCGACTAACTGACGTCCGACATCGACTAGTATTTAGTCATCCCCCCATGAGGGTATCATGTGACACATGGCCGGTTTAACGTGGGATCTCCGAGGCCGTGGGCTCTGCCAAAAATATGCCCATTGGACCCGTATAAACGGGTTCAGGGTTGGTTTACCTCCCCGAACGAGACTCCGCTCTTCGGCATAGCCTCGTTCGGGTTCCTCCCCGCCCGAAGGTAGAGAGTTCAACCGTTCAGCCGGCCGTCCGACATGAACGATATTTATTTATACATAACGTATAAAATGTGGCACAAGGCCTAAAAGGGGGATGGGGAATGACGGTCTTCTTCTGTCTTAAATCTAAACTTAGCTAGTCCCAGACACGGACCCAAACAAACTAACAATATTCCAATCACCAAAACAACACATTCACTCCTACCTTTCTTACTACGTCCACCATAATGCCTCAAATTCTCTATGAAGTCCTAACTAGTCCCCTTATGTACAAAAATTGTCTGTGGGGGGAGGGTCGATAAAACAACAACTTTTAAAAGATCCCCAAATGAGTATATACAATATGACTTAAGTATTTACAATGAAAAATAAACAAAACTGTGTTAGTAATAAAACCCCCCACAAACCATAAATGTGGCAGCAAAATCAGTTAACTAGACGAAATCCATGCGGGGCTAAGGAAAATAAGAAAAACCATTCATTCCTCCAAGCATTCACACAGACACACACACATTCATACACAACAACAAATACGAAAAAGCACACACACGAAACGAAAGTCGCCCCGCATCCACCAGAGAACTGAAGTCACTGACCACCTAACGAGGGAGGGGATGGGGAATTAAACAAAAGAAAAATAGGGACAGAAATAAAAGGGACCAATGCGCATGCATACCCTAGCTAAGTTTACTAGAAAAAAGGGAAAACTAAAGATTCAAAATCGAAAACCTAGTCTAACCTAAAATCTGGGTGGGTTGCCTATGTTCAACCCTGTTAGGACAAATCCTGTACCTAACCGACATCCAAGTGCCACTCTAGGTCAGCCCCTTTCACTCTACACATTCGCGCAAGATTCACCCACCTTTTGCCAAATTCCGATGAGGTGAGCCGCCGCCTTTCCGTCCTAATCTTGACTTTAAGCTGATGCTTAAAGTACAAGATCAGTTGGGAAGAGGTGAACTTCTCGCCCTCATGGAATCCCTTCTGACGCGTCGTCCAAATCACGACTCTCATAATCCCTAGTAAGCAACAGAACACATAGTGTTCAGCCTTCGTCAATTGCGGCACCACATTGCTACAAACAGAACTGGCTTCCAGGACAAAGAACTTTCCCTGCAGCATGCGAACCATGAGGCCTTCAACAAACTTGCACAACGGCACTACCGTCTTGCACTGAAAAAAGGCGTGACCAATGGTCTCGACTTCCCCAGTGCAGCGACGACAGTTTGGATATTTCTCCAAACCTGCTGAACAAAGTCTCTTGCCGACCCAGAGGGCCCCACGAATCATCAGCCAGGTGAGTGATGCCTCATCGTTATTGAGACATTTCAACCCAGGCGCCCAAGGCCACATCGAGCGAGCCTCCTGCTTCGTAAGACCGAGCTCGTCGATCAGATCATCTTGAACGGACCCCCTGACTAACAATTGATACAATGCCTTACGAGACAACGCCTGGGCGTCGGAGAGGCCATCCGTCGTCCGTAAGAGGAGCTTCAAAGCACTACGACATTCGCGGTAGAAGGCACACTCGGCACGAGGTCTACGGCCGGCCTCCTCCTCGCACGAGTGCACACTTCTCAGGGATGGGAAATGTTTTCGGACATCTTCTTTCCAAAAGGTGCCCACCTCATCCAATCCGCGACACATTCGGTCTAGAAAGGTAATGCGAAGCATATATTGACGAATCTCAATGCTAGGCATACCCAGACCGCCCTCAGAGGGATGAAGGCAACAGATCTCGCGAGTTACCATAGGGGCCTTGTCTCTCCACAAGAAAGAGAACAAGGTCCGGACTAATGACATTAGTCTGGCATACGGGAGCGGAAGCACAGAAAGTCGGTAAAGGAGGATCGGATATATGTGTGAAACACATACCTCCGCCCTTCCCTTCAGGGAAAGTCTCCTCCGAGACCACAGATTAACCGCGATCTCGGCCTTCCCCTGCACCTCCGACCAATTCATTTCCAACTGGAGATCAGGACCGAACCAGACGCCGAGTATCTTGATCGGCCCATCCGTCCAGAGGAAAGGTCCGGGAAGAGAAACTCCCTTCCACGAACCCAACCGCAAGCCCACAGACTTATCGCGGTTGATCTTGGCCCCTGTCACCATCTCATACCCACTGATCTCTTTGCTGACTTCGTCAATCTCGGCTCTGCTCGACACAAGAACCGAAACGTCGTCAGCATAGGCAGAATACCTGGCTGAGGTGGAAGCCCCAGGCAGGGAAATTCCGCGCAGGACCGGATTCGCCTTCAACTTGCGAAGGAATGGTTCCAACGCAAGAACGTAAAGCAGAGGCGAGAGCGGACAACCTTGACGAATGGAGCGAGACAATACGAAAGGCTTCGATCTTACCCCATTCACTTCCACCAGCGCACCGGGGGTCGCATACAAAAGTCGGATCCAGGAGCGAAAGTCGGCTCTGAAACCGGCCGCCGAAAGGACAGCCTCCAGAAATCGATGGTCAACCCTATCGAAGGCCTTGGACTGATCTAAATTGATCAGCGCGGCATCACTGTCGACTTGTTCTAAGATCAAGCGTACCATATGAAGGTTATCCTGAATAGTCCTGCCCTTCACAGCACAAGTCTGTTCGGGGCCAATCAGACTAGACAGGACAAGCTGCAAACGGTTGGCTAAGATCTTCGCCAAAATCTTTAAGTCAGTGTTTAACATCGTTAAAGGGCGAAAGTTCCCTAACCCATCCCCACCGCCCTTGTCCTTACGCAGCAACTTGATCACACCCCTGGTGAAGCGTTGGGGTAAAGACCCCTGCTTCATCCAGTGGTTGTAAATCAGTTCCAGCAAAGGAACAAAAACGTGCGACAACCTCAAGTAGACTTCGTAGGGAAGACCATCTAATCCCGGAGACTTATCCAGGCCAACCTGCTTCAGCGCTTCCCAGATCTCCGACTCTGTAATGGGACCCTCGCACCTAGCCGCTTCAGCTGCCGAAAGGCAGGGAAAGTCAGCTAAATAGGCGTCGAACTGAGCAGAGCTCAGACCGGGCTCCCTGGTGAAAAGATCCTGAAAGTAGTCCCGAAACACCTCACATATGCCCGCGTTTGTGGTCACGGTCCGCTTATCCGGCAACGTGACGCATGCGATATGTCGCTTAGACGCGCTTCGATTTTCCTCTGCACGCAGTTCAGCGGCCATATTCGTTGCCTCAGAAGACATTCTTTTTAACCTAGCCCTAACTACCAGAGCTTGATCCTTCTTGATAAGCAAGGAGGACAACTCTGCCTTAGCTAAAGCTATGTCCCCACTAACACGGGATTTCACTGCCCGATCGACTTTATCTTCTAAAGCAGTTTGCGCCGCTAATCTATCTAGATTGAGTCGACGACTAAAATCGGCGGCAAACGATCGGATTTTAGATTTTAATTTGCCCCACCAGGCATTTCCCACAACCGCACCCGTCAATTCCCTTTGTATCATTAGTAAAAGCTGGTCCCGGAAACCCTGATCACCAAAAAGGGAACAGTTCAATTTCCAGTAACCAGCCAATCTAACCTTAGGCTTATCTAAGTTTACACGGACCCGGACAAGCCTATGATCCGTATAAACTATATAATGGAAACTTGGACAGCCTAAGAGCCCTACGTCGACTCTCCTAACTAAGACCCGGTCCAGGTAGCTCGCAAGCGTCCCCGGAGCCGAGTTGCCACTAGTTGTCCAAGTCCATGCTACCTCCCGAGGGTGTTCATTCCGGAACTTATCGACAAGATCAAACTCATCGATAAAGTCCCGAAATGGTTTCACATCCGGGTTGTTAGTACCTTGTTTTTGCCCTATGCGATCTATATCGGGGTCAAGGACGGCATTCCAATCCCCCGCTAAAACTACCCGACGAGACGTCGTCAAGAACGGCGCGATCTGCCGAAACAAAGCAGGCCACTCGGAATGGGTATTGGGCGCATAAACCCCAATGAGACGTAGAACCTTATCCTTTATGGTAACATCCAGCACGCAAAGTCTGCCCGCCGGATCCGCGAAGACAAGGGTACAAGCAGCCTTCAAAGACTTGCTCACTAGCCAAGAGACACCCCTCGAACGACCATCAAAACAGGCTGAATAAACGGCGAACCCCCTAGACAGTATGTCCTCACGATCATGAGAAGAAAAACGGGTCTCTTGTATACAACATACATTCACCCCGAGGCGCTGAAGATCACGAGTGAGCCTCGCCCTGCGAGACTCGGACCTCAGGCCCCGGACATTTAAGCTAGCTAACCAGAGTGCCATTGTCAAGCCGATTAGGGTTGTCCTTCAGGATAGAACATGGCTGGGGTGAGGACACCGACAGCTCGTCCCATAGAACCGGACGCCATCTCATTTTCGACGGTATCATCTTGAGACAAGCCGCCGATGTCCGAGGGGTAGGTGAGTTTGAGAGCCCTATAAAGGGATGGGTGAACAAAAACTGGGACCCTCCCTTTCAGTTTTTGATCACATTCATTTGTTTCTGGGTCTAGAAGATAGGCAGCTGGGGGCACCATTTTGAGTGACGACTGGGCCTCCTCTATCATGCCCCAAATCTCCCGCGTACCCGGGCCAGTTCTAACTACTGTGAGGATTCTTTGAGCGGAAGGGAATTTTTCGGGCCTCTCCACATCCTCACCGTTAATCTGCTTAAAATTCCACAAAATTTTCAGCTCCTTTGGGTTTCGTGTCTGCCCGAAAACCCTTTCCGCCTGGTCCCGGGATACGCGGCAGACGTCTTCCCCAGAGAGATAAGGTGGTTTGATCTTCTTTTTTTTCTTGTCGGTGATGGATTGTGTCTCAGGACTTCTTTGCCTTTTCTTATGTGGTGAAGTTATGGGTGTTGAAATGGGCGTGACATTGGGTGTAGTGGATGGTGTCCACCCGGTAGGCGTCCTCACCGGCGATGGTTTAGACGAATGACGAGATTTTGCCGGTGAGTTTGATGCAGATTTAGGCGGAGGAGGTTTAATGAAGGTCTTTTTAGATGCAGAAGGGGAAGACGGGGCAGAGGATAGGGGGCCCGGTGCCCCCAGCGATTTTTGCTTTTTAGCCCGCGTCTCATCCAGTTTGTCCTTCAACTTTTTGAGGTCTAATATTTTCCTCCATCCAGGTTCATTATTCTTTTGCGCATTTGTTGCATTTTTTTCGTAAGACCCCGAGGCGTCGCCCTCGGAGCTGGTAGAGGGAATGGGGCTGTAGGTGACTTTGTCCCCGGTGTCATGTTGGGACTGAAGAACCGCTGTTTGGGTCTTCCCCTTGCCGCTAACTACGAGGCGCCATTCCCCCTCCTCCTTCTCCTTATCCACACTTGTGGCAGGCGTCGGCTTCGGGGGTAATGAGGGACTGGGCCCAACCGGGGGATTTTCCTCACCGGTCCGCCTCGCAGCTAGGCCCACTACAGGCGCCGCGGATTTTAGCTTCTCGGCCAAGGGGGGATTTTGGTCGCCAGCGACCGGAACTCCAGGGGCCTTCTTTCCTGGGCAGGAGGAGGAAAGGTGACCAGTCTCTCCACACCTCCAGCAAGTTGGTCTTCTACCGGTCACTATGACCGGCATTTTCCGGTCGCCATACTCCAAACAGTTGGGGACGGACTTGAAGGCCTTCTGGTCAAGCATTATATCAAAAGTCCATCCCCCGTTCAAATTGTCGGAGAGAGCCCCTAAAATTTGGCCGAACTGCATAAAAAATGCAGCCAGGAGCTCTCCCGAAATTTGAGGAGGAACTTCGAAGACGGCTACTCTGGTCCGCCTGCGGCCTTCATATTCGGTTCTGATTATAAAATCTTTCGTTATTAATTCTTTTTTGGCCATGGCCAGGCAATCTTCTGGGGTGGGTAGCAGAATGTCCCACATGAAGAACCCTGTACCCTTTATTACTCTTTGGGGTTTTATCCCCAGGGACAAAAGTGATTTAATCACAGTGTCTTTTGTGGAGCGACAAATCTTTCTTGTTTTCTTATCCACCACAAAAACGGTCACCATTCTTTTTGCGAACACATCTATTTCCTGGACAATATCGACGAACCCATCTTTATTAACAAGATGGGCGTACCCCTTCGCCTTATCCAAGAAATCCGCCATGTTCAAGATACAACTTGGGGGGGACTTCCAACATGAGGGCAATTCCTCGGCGGTCTTAACTTGTGCATCCTTGGGCACTTCTACATTTTTGCTAGTGTCTTTTTTGGAGACACTAGCACCTTTTTTCAAAATTGGGCTCGTATTAGCCTGCTTTTTCGTGGGTTTCTCCGGCGGGTCAGCTTTCGCCGCCGAACCAAACAGGTCTTTTTTAACACAAGACCGACTGGCTTCGTCGGCCATGGTGGATTAAAAGTGGAGACGTGCGGGTCCAAATTTATGGGGAAAGGAGTTGGGAGAAGGTAGAAAAAAATAGAGAAATTAAACAAATAAAGAAAAAGCCTGGATGTACCAGAAAAAAAAATAGCAAAGACAAAACAGTAAAAAACAAACTAGCACAAACAGAAAGAAATAAACAGGTAAAATTAAAAAATAAAGATGGCGCCCAAAGGCTGCCGAAAAATAAAAAACAAAAACAGAAAACTCCTTTCTTTTTTTCAAAAATTAAAATTAAATGTTCAAGAAGAAAAAGAAAATCTGGTTTGTAACCAGAAAAAAAAATAAAAGTTTGCGGCCGAAGCCGCTAAAGAAAATAAATTAAAATCAAATGAAAAACAAACTAGTCAAACCAAAAAAGAAAGAAAGAATGCGACCGAAGTCGCTAAAAAAGAAGAAGGGTATAAAAAATAAAAAACGAATTAAAAAAACAAAGCTTCTTTTTCTTTTTTTTTCTTATAACGTACTAATTTTTTTGAAAACAAAAATTAATAAAAAAAATTAAAAAATTATGTGGGCCGAAGCCCCCAAAAAAAATAAAACAAACAAAAGAAATGGAAGAATAAAAAACGAAAACAATAACTTAACAAAATGACTTGGTGTGATCAAAGAAAAATCGTCAATCCAAAAAGTTCGTTCAGTAAATCATCGTGGTAAAAAAATCTGGTATGTCGCACTGTAACAGAAGAATAAGAAATTAGATGAGTCAAAAACACCGGTCACAAAAAGACGGGGGGTCTGAACGATATTTATTTATACATAACGTATAAAATGTGGCACAAGGCCTAAAAGGGGGATGGGGAATGACGGTCTTCTTCTGTCTTAAATCTAAACTTAGCTAGTCCCAGACACGGACCCAAACAAACTAACAATATTCCAATCACCAAAACAACACATTCACTCCTACCTTTCTTACTACGTCCACCATAATGCCTCAAATTCTCTATGAAGTCCTAACTAGTCCCCTTATGTACAAAAATTGTCTGTGGGGGGAGGGTCAATAAAACAACAACTTTTAAAAGATCCCCAAATGAGTATATACAATATGACTTAAGTATTTACAATGAAAACTAAACAAAACTGTGTTAGTAATAAAACCCCCCACAAACCATAAATGTGGCAGCAAAATCAGTTAACTAGACGAAATCAATGCGGGGCTAATAAGAAAAAACATTCATTCCTCCAAGCATTCACACAGACACACACACATTCATACACAACAACAAATACGAAAAAGCACACACACGAAACGAAAGGCGCCCCGCATCCACCAGAGAACTGAAGTCACTGACCACCTAACGAGGGAGAGGATGGGGAATTAAAACAAAAGGAAAATAGGGACAGAAATAAAAGGGACCAATGCGCATGCATACCCTAGCTAAGTTTACTAGAAAAAAGGGAAAACTAAAGATTCAAAAATCGAAAACCTAGTCTAAGCTAATATCTGGGTGGGTTGCCTATGTTCAACCCTGTTAGGACAAATCCTGTACCTAACCGACATCCAAGTGCCACTCTAGGTCAGCCCCTTTCACTCTACACATTCGCGCAAGATTCACCCACCTTTTGCCAAATTCCGATGAGGTGAGCCGCCGCCTTTCCGTCCTAATCTTGACTTTAAGCTGATGCTTAAAGTACAAGATCAGTTGGGAAGAGGTGAACTTCTCGCCCTCATGGAATCCCTTCTGACGCGTCGTCCAAATCACGACTCTCATAATCCCTAGTAAGCAACAGAACACAGTGTTCAGCCTTCGTCAATTGCGACACCACATTGCTACAAACAGAACTGGCTTCCAGGACAAAGAACTTTCCCTGCAGCATGCGAACCATGAGGCCTTCAACAAACTTGCACAACGGCACTACCGTCTTGCACTGAAAAAAGGCGTGACCAATGGTCTCGACTTCCCCAGTGCAGCGACGACAGTTTGGATATTTCTCCAAACCTGCTGAACAGAGTCTCTTGCCGACCCAGAGGGCCCCACGAATCATCAGCCAGGTGAGTGATGCCTCATCGTTATTGAGACATTTCAACCCAGGCGCCCAAGGCCACATCGAGCGAGCCTCCTGCTTCGTAAGACCGAGCTCGTCGATCAGATCATCTTGAACGGACCCCCTAACTAACAATCGATACAATGCCTTACGAGACAACGCCTGGGCGTCGGAGAGGCCATCCGACGTCCGTAAAAGGAGCTTCAAAGCACTACGACATTCGCGGTAGAAGGCACACTCGGCACGAGGTCTACGGCCGGCCTCCCCCTCGCACGAGTGCACACTTCTCAGGGATGGGAAATGTTTTCGGACATCTTCTTTCCAAAAGGTGCCCACCTCATCCAATCCGCGACACATTCGGTCTAGAAAGGTAATGCGAAGCATATATTGACGAATCTCAATGCTAGGCATACCCAGACCGCCCTCAGAGGGATGAAGGCAACAGATCTCGCGAGTTACCATAGGGGCCTTGTCTCTCCACAAAAAGGAGAACAAGGTCCGGACTAATGACATTAGTCTGGCATACGGGAGCGGAAGCACAGAAAGTCGGTAAAGGAGTATCGGATATATGTGTGAAACACATACCTCCGCCCTTCCCTTCAGGGAAAGTCTCCTCCGAGACCACAGTTTAACCGCGATCTCGGCCTTCCCCTGCACCTCCGACCAATTCATTTCCAACTGGAGATCAGGACCGAACCAGACGCCGAGTATCTTGATCGGCCCATCCGTCCAGAGGAAAGGTCCGGGAAGAGAAACTCCCTTCCACGCACCCAACCGCAAGCCCACAGACTTATCGCGGTTGATCTTGGCCCCTGTCACCATCTCATACCCACTGATCTCTTTGCTGACTTCGTCAATCTCGGCTCTGCTCGACACAAGAACCGAAACGTCGTCAGCATAGGCAGAATACCTGGCTGAGGTGGAAGCCCCAGGCAGGGAAATTCCGCGCAGGACCGGATTCGCCTTCAACTTGCGAAGGAATGGTTCCAACGCAAGAACGTAAAGCAGAGGCGAGAGCGGACAACCTTGACGAATGGAGCGAGACAATACGAAAGGCTTCGATCTTACCCCATTCACTTCCACCAGCGCACCGGGGGTCGCATACAAAAGTCGGATCCAGGAGCGAAAGTCGGCTCTGAAACCGGCCGCCGAAAGGACAGCCTCCAGAAATCGATGGTCAACCCTATCGAAGGCCTTGGACTGATCTAAATTGATCAGCGCGGCATCACTGTCGACTTGTTCTAAGATCAAGCGTACCATATGAAGGTTATCCTGAATAGTCCTGCCCTTCACAGCACAAGTCTGTTCGGGGCCAATCAGACTAGACAGGACAAGCTGCAAACGGTTGGCTAAGATCTTCGCCAAAATCTTTAAGTCAGTGTTTAACATCGTTAAAGGGCGAAAGTTCCCTAACCCATCCCCACCGCCCTTGTCCTTACGCAGCAACTTGATCACACCCCTGGTGAAGCGTTGGGGTAAAGACCCCTGCTTCATCCAGTGGTTGTAAATCAGTTCCAGCAAAGGAACAAAAACGTGCGACAACCTCAAGTACACTTCGTAGGGAAGACCATCTAATCCCGGAGACTTATCCAGGCCAACCTGCTTCAGCGCTTCCCAGATCTCCGACTCTGTAATGGGACCCTCGCACCTAGCCGCTTCAGCTGCCGAAAGGCAGGGAAAGTCAGCTAAATAGGCGTCGAACTGAGCAGAGCTCAGACCGGGCTCCCTGGTGAAAAGATCCTGAAAGTAGTCCCGAAACACCTCACATATGCCCGCGTTTGTGGTCACGGTCCGCTTATCCGGCAACGTGACGCATGCGATATGTCGCTTAGACGCGCTTCGATTTTCCTCTGCACGCAGTTCAGCGGCCATATTCGTTGCCTCAGAAGACATTCTTTTTAACCTAGCCCTAACTACCAGAGCTTGATCCTTCTTGATAAGCAAGGAGGACAACTCTGCCTTAGCTAAAGCTATGTCCCCACTAACACGGGATTTCACTGCCCGATCGACTTTATCTTCTAAAGCAGTTTGCGCCGCTAATCTATCTAGATTGAGTCGACGACTAAAATCGGCGGCAAACGATCGGATTTTAGATTTTAATTTGCCCCACCAGGCATTTCCCACAACCGCACCCGTCAATTCCCTTTGTATCATTAGTAAAAGCTGGTCCCGGAAACCCTGATCACCAAAAAGGGAACAGTTCAATTTCCAGTAACCAGCCAATCTAACCTTAGGCTTATCTAAGTTTACACGGACCCGGACAAGCCTATGATCCGTATAAACTATATAATGGAAACTTGGACAGCCTAAGAGCCCTACGTCGACTCTCCTAACTAAGACCCGGTCCAGGTAGCTCGCAAGCGTCCCCGGAGCCGAGTTGCCACTAGTTGTCCAAGTCCATGCTACCTCCCGAGGGTGTTCATTCCGGAACCTATCGACAAGATCAAACTCATCGATAAAGTCCCGAAATGGTTTCACATCCGGGTTGTTAGTACCTTGTTTTTGCCCTATGCGATCTATATCGGGGTCAAGGACGGCATTCCAATCCCCCGCTAAAACTACCCGACGAGACGTCGTCAAGAACGGCGCGATCTGCCGAAACAAAGCAGGCCGCTCGGAATGGGTATTGGGCGCATAAACCCCAATGAGACGTAGAACCTTATCCTTTATGGTAACATCCAGCACGCAAAGTCTGCCCGCCGGATCCGCGAAGACAAGGGTACAAGCAGCCTTCAAAGACTTGCTCACTAGCCAAGAGACACCCCTCGAACGACCATCAAAACAGGCTGAATAAACGGCGAACCCCCTAGACAGTATGTCCTCACGATCATGAGAAGAAAAACGGGTCTCTTGTATACAACATACATTCACCCCGAGGCGCTGAAGATCACGAGTGAGCCTCGCCCTGCGAGACTCGGACCTCAGGCCCCGGACATTTAAGCTAGCTAACCAGAGTGCCATTGTCAAGCCGATTAGGGTTGTCCTTCAGGATAGAACATGGCTGGGGTGAGGACACCGACAGCTCGTCCCATAGAACCGGACGCCATCTCATTTTCGACGGTATCATCTTGAGACAAGCCGCCGATGTCCGAGGGGTAGGTGAGTTTGAGAGCCCTATAAAGGGATGGGTGAACAAAAACTGGGACCCTCCCTTTCAGTTTTTGATCACATTCATTTGTTTCTGGGTCTAGAAGATAGGCAGCTGGGGGCACCATTTTGAGTGACGACTGGGCCTCCTCTATCATGCCCCAAATCTCCCGCGTACCCGGGCCAGTTCTAACTACTGTGAGGATTCTTTGAGCGGAAGGGAATTTTTCGGGCCTCTCCACATCCTCACCGTTAATCTGCTTAAAATTCCACAAAATTTTCAGCTCCTTTGGGTTTCGTGTCTGCCCGAAAACCCTTTCCGCCTGGTCCCGGGATACGCGGCAGACGTCTTCCCCAGAGAGATAAGGTGGTTTGATCTTCTTTTTTTTCTTGTCGGTGATGGATTGTGTCTCAGGACTTCTTTGCCTTTTCTTATGTGGTGAAGTTATGGGTGTTGAAATGGGCGTGACATTGGGTGTAGTGGATGGTGTCCACCCGGTAGGCGTCCTCACCGGCGATGGTTTAGACGAATGACGAGATTTTGCCGGTGAGTTTGATGCAGATTTAGGCGGAGGAGGTTTAATGAAGGTCTTTTTAGATGCAGAAGGGGAAGACGGGGCAGAGGATAGGGGGCCCGGTGCCCCCAGCGATTTTTGCTTTTTAGCCCGCGTCTCATCCAGTTTGTCCTTCAACTTTTTGAGGTCTAATATTTTCCTCCATCCAGGTTCATTATTCTTTTGCGCATTTGTTGCATTTTTTTCGTAAGACCCCGAGGCGTCGCCCTCGGAGCTGGTAGAGGGAATGGGGCTGTAGGTGACTTTGTCCCCGGTGTCATGTTGGGACTGAAGAACCGCTGTTTGGGTCTTCCCCTTGCCGCTAACTACGAGGCGCCATTCCCCCTCCTCCTTCTCCTTATCCACACTTGTGGCAGGCGTCGGCTTCGGGGGTAATGAGGGACTGGGCCCAACCGGGGGATTTTCCTCACCGGTCCGCCTCGCAGCTAGGCCCACTACAGGCGCCGCGGATTTTAGCTTCTCGGCCAAGGGGGGATTTTGGTCGCCAGCGACCGGAACTCCAGGGGCCTTCTTTCCTGGGCAGGAGGAGGAAAGGTGACCAGTCTCTCCACACCTCCAGCAAGTTGGTCTTCTACCGGTCACTATGACCGGCATTTTCCGGTCGCCATACTCCAAACAGTTGGGGACGGACTTGAAGGCCTTCTGGTCAAGCATTATATCAAAAGTCCATCCCCCGTTCAAATTGTCGGAGAGAGCCCCTAAAATTTGGCCGAACTGCATAAAAAATGCAGCCAGGAGCTCTCCCGAAATTTGAGGAGGAACTTCGAAGACGGCTACTCTGGTCCGCCTGCGGCCTTCATATTCGGTTCTGATTATAAAATCTTTCGTTATTAATTCTTTTTTGGCCATGGCCAGGCAATCTTCTGGGGTGGGTAGCAGAATGTCCCACATGAAGAACCCTGTACCCTTTATTACTCTTTGGGGTTTTATCCCCAGGGACAAAAGTGATTTAATCACAGTGTCTTTTGTGGAGCGACAAATCTTTCTTGTTTTCTTATCCACCACAAAAACGGTCACCATTCTTTTTGCGAACACATCTATTTCCTGGACAATATCGACGAACCCATCTTTATTAACAAGATGGGCGTACCCCTTCGCCTTATCCAAGAAATCCGCCATGTTCAAGATACAACTTGGGGGGGACTTCCAACATGAGGGCAATTCCTCGGCGGTCTTAACTTGTGCATCCTTGGGCACTTCTACATTTTTGCTAGTGTCTTTTTTGGAGACACTAGCACCTTTTTTCAAAATTGGGCTCGTATTAGCCTGCTTTTTCGTGGGTTTCTCCGGCGGGTCAGCTTTCGCCGCCGAACCAAACAGGTCTTTTTTAACACAAGACCGACTGGCTTCGTCGGCCATGGTGGATTAAAAGTGGAGACGTGCGGGTCCAAATTTATGGGGAAAGGAGTTGGGAGAAGGTAGAAAAAAATAGAGAAATTAAACAAATAAAGAAAAAGCCTGGATGTACCAGAAAAAAAAATAGCAAAGACAAAACAGTAAAAAACAAACTAGCACAAACAGAAAGAAATAAACAGGTAAAATTAAAAAATAAAGATGGCGCCCAAAGGCTGCCGAAAAATAAAAAACAAAAACAGAAAACTCCTTTCTTTTTTTCAAAAATTAAAATTAAATGTTCAAGAAGAAAAAGAAAATCTGGTTTGTAACCAGAAAAAAAAATAAAAGTTTGCGGCCGAAGCCGCTAAAGAAAATAAATTAAAATCAAATGAAAAACAAACTAGTCAAACCAAAAAAGAAAGAAAGAATGCGACCGAAGTCGCTAAAAAAGAAGAAGGGTATAAAAAATAAAAAACGAATTAAAAAAACAAAGCTTCTTTTTCTTTTTTTTTCTTATAACGTACTAATTTTTTTGAAAACAAAAATTAATAAAAAAAATTAAAAAATTATGTGGGCCGAAGCCCCCAAAAAAAATAAAACAAACAAAAGAAATGGAAGAATAAAAAACGAAAACAATAACTTAACAAAATGACTTGGTGTGATCAAAGAAAAATCGTCAATCCAAAAAGTTCGTTCAGTAAATCATCGTGGTAAAAAAATCTGGTATGTCGCACTGTAACAGAAGAATAACAAATTAGATGAGTCAAAAACACCGGTCACAAAAAGACGGGGGGTCTGAACTGGCCGTCCGACATGAACGATATTTATTTATACAAAAAGTATAAAATGTGGCACAAGGCCTAAAAAGGGGGATGGGGAAATGACGGTCTTCTTCTGTCTTAAATCTAAACTTAGCTAGTCCCAAACACGGACCCAAACAAACCAACAATATTCCAATCACCAAAACAACACATTCACTCCTACCTTTCTTACTACGTCCACCATAATACCTCAAATTCTCTATGAAGTCCTAACTAGTCCCCTTATGTACAAATATTGTTCGTGGGGGGAGGGTCATAAAATAACAATTTTTTAAAAAGAACCCCAAATGATTATGTACAATATGACAAAATATTTACAATAAAACTAAACAAAACTGTGTTAGTAATAAAAACCCCCACAAACCATAAATGTGGCAGCAAAATCAGTTAACTAGACGAAATCAATGCGGGGCTAATAAGAAAAAACATTCATTCCTCCAAGCATTCACACAGACACACACACATTCATACACAACAACAAATACGAAAAAGCACACACACGAAACGAAAGGCGCCCCGCATCCACCAGAGAACTGAAGTCACTGACCACCTAACGAGGGAGGGGATGGGCAATTAAACAAAAGAAAAATAGGGACAGAAATAAAAGGGGCCAATGCGCATGCATACCCTAGCTAAGTTTACTAGAAAAAAGGAAAAACTAAAGATTCAAAATCAAAAACCTAGTCTAACCTAAAATCTGGGTGGGTTGCCGATGTTCAACCCTGTTAGGACAAATCCTGTACCTAACCGACATCCAAGTGCCACTCTAGGTCAGCCCCTTTTACTCTGCACATTCGCGCAAGATTCACCCACCTTTTGCCAAATTCCGATGAGGTGAGCCGCCGCCTTTCCGTCCTAATCTTGACTTTAAGCTGATGCTTAAAGTACAAGATCAGTTGGGAAGAGGTGAACTTCTCGCCCTCATGGAATCCCTTCTGACGCGTCGTCCAAATCACGACTCTCATAATCCCTAGTAAGCAACAGAACACATAGTGTTCAGCCTTCGTCAATTGCGACACCACATTGCTACAAACAGAACTGGCTTCCAGGACAAAGAACTTTCCCTGCAGCATGCGAACCATGAGGCCTTCAACAAACTTGCACAACGGCACTACCGTCTTGCACTGAAAAAAGGCGTGACCAATGGTCTCGACTTCCCCAGTGCAGCGACGACAGTTTGGATATTTCTCCAAACCAGCTGAACAGAGTCTCTTGCCGACCCAGAGGGCCCCACGAATCATCAGCCAGGTGAGTGATGCCTCATCGTTATTGAGACATTTCAACCCAGGCGCCCAAGGCCACATCGAGCGAGCCTCCTGCTTCGTAAGACCGAGCTCGTCGATCAGATCATCTTGAACGGACCCCCTAACTAACAATCGATACAATGCCTTACGAGACAACGCCTGGGCGTCGGAGAGGCCATCCGACGTTCGTAAAAGGAGCTTCAAAGCACTACGACATTCGCGGTAGAAGGCACACTCGGCACGAGGTCTACGGCCGGCCTCCTCCTCGCACGAGTGCACACTTCTCAGGGATGGGAAATGTTTTCGGACATCTTCTTTCCAAAAGGTGCCCACCTCATCCAATCCGCGACACATTCGGTCTAGAAAGGTAATGCGAAGCATATATTGACGAATCTCAATGCTAGGCATACCCAGACCGCCCTCAGAGGGATGAAGGCAACAGATCTCGCGAGTTACCATAGGGGCCTTGTCTCTCCACAAAAAGGAGAACAAGGTCCGGACTAATGATATTAGTCTGGCATACGGGAGCGGAAGCACAGAAAGTCGGTAAAGGAGGATCGGATATATGTGTGAAACACATACCTCCGCCCTTCCCTTCAGGGAAAGTCTCCTCCGAGACCACAGTTTAACCGCGATCTCGGCCTTCCCCTGCACCTCCGACCAATTCATTTCCAACTGGAGATCAGGACCGAACCAGACGCCGAGTATCTTGATCGGCCCATCCGTCCAGAGGAAAGGTCCGGGAAGAGAAACTCCCTTCCACGCACCCAACCGCAAGCCCACAGACTTATCGCGGTTGATCTTGGCCCCTGTCACCATCTCATACCCACTGATCTCTTTGCTGACTTCGTCAATCTCGGCTCTGCTCGACACAAGAACCGAAACGTCGTCAGCATAGGCAGAATACCTGGCTGAGGTGGAAGCCCCAGGCAGGGAAATTCCGCGCAGGACCGGATTCGCCTTCAACTTGCGAAGGAATGGTTCCAACGCAAGAACGTAAAGCAGAGGCGAGAGCGGACAACCTTGACGAATGGAGCGAGACAATACGAAAGGCTTCGATCTTACCCCATTCACTTCCACCAGCGCACCGGGGGTCGCATACAAAAGTCGGATCCAGGAGCGAAAGTCGGCTCTGAAACCGGCCGCCGAAAGGACAGCCTCCAGAAATCGATGGTCAACCCTATCGAAGGCCTTGGACTGATCTAAATTGATCAGCGCGGCATCACTGTCGACTTGTTCTAAGATCAAGCGTACCATATGAAGGTTATCCTGAATAGTCCTGCCCTTCACAGCACAAGTCTGTTCGGGGCCAATCAGACTAGACAGGACAAGCTGCAAACGGTTGGCTAAGATCTTCGCCAAAATCTTTAAGTCAGTGTTTAACATCGTTAAAGGGCGAAAGTTCCCTAACCCATCCCCACCGCCCTTGTCCTTACGCAGCAACTTGATCACACCCCTGGTGAAGCGTTGGGGTAAAGACCCCTGCTTCATCCAGTGGTTGTAAATCAGTTCCAGCAAAGGAACAAAAACGTGCGACAACCTCAAGTACACTTCGTAGGGAAGACCATCTAATCCCGGAGACTTATCCAGGCCAACCTGCTTCAGCGCTTCCCAGATCTCCGACTCTGTAATGGGACCCTCGCACCTAGCCGCTTCAGCTGCCGAAAGGCAGGGAAAGTCAGCTAAATAGGCGTCGAACTGAGCAGAGCTCAGACCGGGCTCCCTGGTGAAAAGATCCTGAAAGTAGTCCCGAAACACCTCACATATGCCCGCGTTTGTGGTCACGGTCCGCTTATCCGGCAACGTGACGCATGCGATATGTCGCTTAGACGCGCTTCGATTTTCCTCTGCACGCAGTTCAGCGGCCATATTCGTTGCCTCAGAAGACATTCTTTTTAACCTAGCCCTAACTACCAGAGCTTGATCCTTCTTGATAAGCAAGGAGGACAACTCTGCCTTAGCTAAAGCTATGTCCCCACTAACACGGGATTTCACTGCCCGATCGACTTTATCTTCTAAAGCAGTTTGCGCCGCTAATCTATCTAGATTGAGTCGACGACTAAAATCGGCGGCAAACGATCGGATTTTAGATTTTAATTTGCCCCACCAGGCATTTCCCACAACCGCACCCGTCAATTCCCTTTGTATCATTAGTAAAAGCTGGTCCCGGAAACCCTGATCACCAAAAAGGGAACAGTTCAATTTCCAGTAACCAGCCAATCTAACCTTAGGCTTATCTAAGTTTACACGGACCCGGACAAGCCTATGATCCGTATAAACTATATAATGGAAACTTGGACAGCCTAAGAGCCCTACGTCGACTCTCCTAACTAAGACCCGGTCCAGGTAGCTCGCAAGCGTCCCCGGAGCCGAGTTGCCACTAGTTGTCCAAGTCCATGCTACCTCCCGAGGGTGTTCATTCCGGAACCTATCGACAAGATCAAACTCATCGATAAAGTCCCGAAATGGTTTCACATCCGGGTTGTTAGTACCTTGTTTTTGCCCTATGCGATCTATATCGGGGTCAAGGACGGCATTCCAATCCCCCGCTAAAACTACCCGACGAGACGTCGTCAAGAACGGCGCGATCTGCCGAAACAAAGCAGGCCGCTCGGAATGGGTATTGGGCGCATAAACCCCAATGAGACGTAGAACCTTATCCTTTATGGTAACATCCAGCACGCAAAGTCTGCCCGCCGGATCCGCGAAGACAAGGGTACAAGCAGCCTTCAAAGACTTGCTCACTAGCCAAGAGACACCCCTCGAACGACCATCAAAACAGGCTGAATAAACGGCGAACCCCCTAGACAGTATGTCCTCACGATCATGAGAAGAAAAACGGGTCTCTTGTATACAACATACATTCACCCCGAGGCGCTGAAGATCACGAGTGAGCCTCGCCCTGCGAGACTCGGACCTCAGGCCCCGGACATTTAAGCTAGCTAACCAGAGTGCCATTGTCAAGCCGATTAGGGTTGTCCTTCAGGATAGAACATGGCTGGGGTGAGGACACCGACAGCTCGTCCCATAGAACCGGACGCCATCTCATTTTCGACGGTATCATCTTGAGACAAGCCGCCGATGTCCGAGGGGTAGGTGAGTTTGAGAGCCCTATAAAGGGATGGGTGAACAAAAACTGGGACCCTCCCTTTCAGTTTTTGATCACATTCATTTGTTTCTGGGTCTAGAAGATAGGCAGCTGGGGGCACCATTTTGAGTGACGACTGGGCCTCCTCTATCATGCCCCAAATCTCCCGCGTACCCGGGCCAGTTCTAACTACTGTGAGGATTCTTTGAGCGGAAGGGAATTTTTCGGGCCTCTCCACATCCTCACCGTTAATCTGCTTAAAATTCCACAAAATTTTCAGCTCCTTTGGGTTTCGTGTCTGCCCGAAAACCCTTTCCGCCTGGTCCCGGGATACGCGGCAGACGTCTTCCCCAGAGAGATAAGGTGGTTTGATCTTCTTTTTTTTCTTGTCGGTGATGGATTGTGTCTCAGGACTTCTTTGCCTTTTCTTATGTGGTGAAGTTATGGGTGTTGAAATGGGCGTGACATTGGGTGTAGTGGATGGTGTCCACCCGGTAGGCGTCCTCACCGGCGATGGTTTAGACGAATGACGAGATTTTGCCGGTGAGTTTGATGCAGATTTAGGCGGAGGAGGTTTAATGAAGGTCTTTTTAGATGCAGAAGGGGAAGACGGGGCAGAGGATAGGGGGCCCGGTGCCCCCAGCGATTTTTGCTTTTTAGCCCGCGTCTCATCCAGTTTGTCCTTCAACTTTTTGAGGTCTAATATTTTCCTCCATCCAGGTTCATTATTCTTTTGCGCATTTGTTGCATTTTTTTCGTAAGACCCCGAGGCGTCGCCCTCGGAGCTGGTAGAGGGAATGGGGCTGTAGGTGACTTTGTCCCCGGTGTCATGTTGGGACTGAAGAACCGCTGTTTGGGTCTTCCCCTTGCCCCTAACTACGAGGCGCCATTCCCCCTCCTCCTTCTCCTTATCCACACTTGTGGCAGGCGTCGGCTTCGGGGGTAATGAGGGACTGGGCCCAACCGGGGGATTTTCCTCACCGGTCCGCCTCGCAGCTAGGCCCACTACAGGCGCCGCGGATTTTAGCTTCTCGGCCAAGGGGGGATTTTGGTCGCCAGCGACCGGAACTCCAGGGGCCTTCTTTCCTGGGCAGGAGGAGGAAAGGTGACCAGTCTCTCCACACCTCCAGCAAGTTGGTCTTCTACCGGTCACTATGACCGGCATTTTCCGGTCGCCATACTCCAAACAGTTGGGGACGGACTTGAAGGCCTTCTGGTCAAGCATTATATCAAAAGTCCATCCCCCGTTCAAATTGTCGGAGAGAGCCCCTAAAATTTGGCCGAACTGCATAAAAAATGCAGCCAGGAGCTCTCCCGAAATTTGAGGAGGAACTTCGAAGACGGCTACTCTGGTCCGCCTGCGGCCTTCATATTCGGTTCTGATTATAAAATCTTTGGTTATTAATTCTTTTTTGGCCATGGCCAGGCAATCTTCTGGGGTGGGTAGCAGAATGTCCCACATGAAGAACCCTGTACCCTTTATTACTCTTTGGGGTTTTATCCCCAGGGACAAAAGTGATTTAATCACAGTGTCTTTTGTGGAGCGACAAATCTTTCTTGTTTTCTTATCCACCACAAAAACGGTCACCATTCTTTTTGCGAACACATCTATTTCCTGGACAATATCGACGAACCCATCTTTATTAACAAGATGGGCGTACCCCTTCGCCTTATCCAAGAAATCCGCCATGTTCAAGATACAACTTGGGGGGGACTTCCAACATGAGGGCAATTCCTCGGCGGTCTTAACTTGTGCATCCTTGGGCACTTCTACATTTTTGCTAGTGTCTTTTTTGGAGACACTAGCACCTTTTTTCAAAATTGGGCTCGTATTAGCCTGCTTTTTCGTGGGTTTCTCCGGCGGGTCAGCTTTCGCCGCCGAACCAAACAGGTCTTTTTTAACACAAGACCGACTGGCTTCGTCGGCCATGGTGGATTAAAAGTGGAGACGTGCGGGTCCAAATTTATGGGGAAAGGAGTTGGGAGAAGGTAGAAAAAAATAGAGAAATTAAACAAATAAAGAAAAAGCCTGGATGTACCAGAAAAAAAAATAGCAAAGACAAAACAGTAAAAAACAAACTAGCACAAACAGAAAGAAATAAACAGGTAAAATTAAAAAATAAAGATGGCGCCCAAAGGCTGCCGAAAAATAAAAAACAAAAACAGAAAACTCCTTTCTTTTTTTCAAAAATTAAAATTAAATGTTCAAGAAGAAAAAGAAAATCTGGTTTGTAACCAGAAAAAAAAATAAAAGTTTGCGGCCGAAGCCGCTAAAGAAAATAAATTAAAATCAAATGAAAAACAAACTAGTCAAACCAAAAAAGAAAGAAAGAATGCGAACGAAGTCGCTAAAAAAGAAGAAGGGTATAAAAAATAAAAAACGAATTAAAAAAACAAAGCTTCTTTTTCTTTTTTTTTCTTATAACGTACTAATTTTTTTGAAAACAAAAATTAATAAAAAAAATTAAAAAATTATGTGGGCCGAAGCCCCCAAAAAAAATAAAACAAACAAAAGAAATGGAAGAATAAAAAACGAAAACAATAACTTAACAAAATGACTTGGTGTGATCAAAGAAAAATCGTCAATCCAAAAAGTTCGTTCAGTAAATCATCGTGGTAAAAAAATCTGGTATGTCGCACTGTAACAGAAGAATAACAAATTAGATGAGTCAAAAACACCGGTCACAAAAAGACGGGGGGTCTGAACTGGCCGTCCGACATGAACTGGTCATCGTTTCTCTTACTACTCCTACTTATATTAGGTGGGAGAATCTATTAACTATAAAATAGGTGCCTTTCGCCATAACACCCCCTC
Source organism: Acanthosepion lycidas (assembly GCA_963932145.1). Lineage (NCBI taxonomy): Eukaryota > Metazoa > Mollusca > Cephalopoda > Sepiida > Sepiidae > Acanthosepion > Acanthosepion lycidas. Next base: position 6,574,580 of record OZ010582.1, read on the forward strand.
TCCAAAAACTTTACTCCGTCGGATTAAACAGTTTTATTTATTTTTTTTTTTTACAGGAAATATGAAGAAAAAACAAAACAAAAAATCATTTTTTTAGCAACATCGTAGTGTATCTCCTACGTTTTGGATCCACTTTTAAATTATCAGTTGCCTTTCTTTTTCTCTTGGATCGGCGTACCTCAGGTAAAATCGTTGCAGGCGTTGTTACATCAAAAGTATCAAAAATCACCTCCATCGGCGTTTCCTCCGCGGGACCGCTGTCAACCACGTCTGAAGAGCGTCGTCTGATCTTGTTAATGTGCCGTCTGCACGTGAATTTTTCGCCTTTCACCAAGTACATCATATTGCCAATCCGCTGTTCTATTTTTCCATTCTCCCAGAATGATTTATTCTGTTTATAGACTTTAAAGTATATTTTTTCACCAGAAATGTATTTTTTTTACTTGACTAAATTTTTCTCTACCTGGCTTTGTCTTTTTTGGTAATAATTTGTCGAAGACCAATCTTACCCGACGTGTGAACATCACCTCGGCTGGCGAATGTGAGGCTGGTGTCCAGTTATTTGGGGTAATTCTGTATACCTGTAGAAACTTTTGTAGGGCTTCATCTGCAGGTATTTCCCTAGCTTTATTTAGAGCTCTTTTTAGGGTGTCCACAAATTTTTCAGTTAACCCGTTTGATCTTGACTGATATGAAGCTGTTGTAACATGTTCGACGTTGTATTCCTTGCAGAAATCTTTAAATTGTTTCGACGTAAACTGACTTCCGTTGTCCGTCACAATTGTGTCTACTACACCAAACCTTGCAAACAATTCCACCAGGAAGTTTTTTTTTTTACTTTGCGTCGTCAGATTTCTTATCCTTTGTTTCTCAGGCCATTTCGCGAAACTATCCACTACTATGATATAATGGTATCCATTCAGTGGACCTGCAAAATCCACATGTAACCTAGACCATGGTAAATCTGTTTTTAACCAGTGGTTAAATTTTATTGGGGGGTGCCTTTGCAGCTAAAGCACAGCCTTTACATTTTGCCACTCCGTTCTCAATGTTCCTGTCCATATTCAGCCAATATACAAAACTTCGCATTAGGCTCTTCATCCTTGTGCTGCCCGGATGACCAGTATGAAAATCTTTTAGTATTTGCTTCTGCAGTGTGTATGGTATCACTACACGTTCTCTGTATAACAATACTGTATCGCAAAGCGAAAAAACATTTGTTGTATACTGGTCCCACTCGGCTATTTTTTCTTTTATTTTCAAAATATACTTGTTTTTCAAATATACTTGTTTTTCAAATATACTTGCTTCTTATTTATTTTTTCTAGAGTTACCGGAAGTTCCCGAACTGCACTACACATTGTAAATGTCAGCTCTTCATCTGACTTCAGTGAGGCAATTACCGTGTCTTCTAATGGTCCGCTCATTTTAGGAATTAACCTGGACAGCCAATCAGCGTAGCCAAATTTATTCGATGGTATGTACTCCATGCTGAAGTTATAATTTAGCAATATTGTACCGCATCTCTGTAGACGATTGGCTGTATGCACCGACAAACAATTTTTCGATCCAAAAATCGAAATTAGAGGCTTATGATCGGTTTGTAGCTTAAAATGTCGACCGTGGAGAAAACGGTGAAATTTCGCCACTGTAAATATTATTCCTAGAGCCTCTTTCTCTATCTGAGAGTAATTCTTCTCAGCCGAAAGTTGTGCTCTAAAAGCATGCGCAATTGGTTTTACTTGACCATCTGTCATTTTGTGCAAGATACATGCTCCCACTCCATACGCATTTGCATCACAAGCAAGATCTCTAAATCCGGGTTGTAATGAGTTAAAAATAATTCCGAGGTTAACACTTCCTTTATCTTTTCAAATGCTTTTTGGCATTCATTAGTCCATTTCCAGGGTTTTCCTTTCTTCAGCAGTTCATTTAATGGTGCACGCAGATCATACATTTTAGGGATGTATATTTGGTAATAATTAGCTAATAGAAAAAAACTTTGTAATGTGGTAATATCATTCGGAACCAGTATGTCTTCCATAGCCGCCTCTCGCTCAGGGTCTGGCCTTCTACCATTCTTATCGATGATATGCCCCAGATATTTTACTTTCTCCATAAAAAAATCTCGCATTTGCTTTCCTTGAGTTTAAATCCCAAATCCTGTATTCTTGAAACTACTGCATTTACATGTTCCACGTGGATAAAGGCGTTAGTTAGATTCAGTGACAACCAAAGAGTGTGAGTTCAATACCCGGTTAAGGCAATGGAGAATTTTCAGAGGGGAATCGACAGGAGATAACTGATAACTGGCATCTATTAGACATGGCACCTGGAACTAGAACAGTCTACCTCAGTGAACGAAATAAAGTGTTCAGTTCGACATTCCAACCACCTGAAGAAGGCCGGAGCGTATAACGGTCGAAACGTTGTAATAAATATGGGGACAAAGTTATGGACAATAGTTCGAATAATGTAATAATGCCTGAAGAAAAGTTCTGAAAATATTATTTTACGGGGATGTCTCGAAAGAATTCCACATGACAGCAATTATTTCTAATAATAAAAGTTGATAATAACCGAGAAAAAACATCAGAAATGTAATTTAGGAATTGACGTAATCAGTGACGTAAAATATACAAAAAAATTACATTAAATTATAATAGTTCAGATCAGAAAGCAATAGTTTTCTATGTGGACGGCTAATTCAATAGCTACATCTATCAAGTCGTATTTTGTTGATGATTTGGCTGTCAACTGCTATTGAAATTATAGCATTGCGATCTAGAGTGGTAGAGGAAATAATTCTTTGATTTTCATGCACACCAAAGCAAAATTGGTGAATATTCAATCACTTCCAACCAAGACAACATTGTCTTTCAGAATTTCACTTTGCCTTGAGTAAAAAAAGCTCGAGAGATTGGTTGATATACTGTTAAAGTAAAATATCAAATAACGCAGACAAGGATAGAAGACAGCAATTAAAAAAAAAAAATTCTAAACACTACTTGATTAAGTCCCTATAATATTATGCATATCAATTTAAGTGGGAATTCCGAAAAAGAGAAATTATTTAATATCAGATTTCGAAAATAAACTGAATGCTTAAATAATATCAATATTGACGTGTATTTGTTTTGCTAATCTGCTTTATTTTCAATTATATTAATGGGATACAGAATTATTAATAGCATTATATCTGATCATTAATATAGTAATCATTATTTCAAGATATTATTGTTTAGACTTGTATAACATATTTTTAATTGATACTGTGAGAATTCATTAAATAGGTTTTTAATCGAGTTCATACTAAGCGGAGCAGGTAAACATTATTAATGACATTACCAATGATATTAATTATTTTCATATTCTTTATATTTTTCCTTAATTAACATATTATCAGTAGAAAGCCTGTTTTCCTAATTTTCGTCCTTCAAATTGTAGGCCGCTTCATACAGAAAATCACCTACACAGTTAACAGTTAAATATATTCACTAACAATTTTCGACTTGTAATCCATTTATTTCTTGGAAAAGAAACTGTTAAACTTTCTTTTTATTATGTTGTTAAAGAAATGTTATCTTGCACTGAAGTTTAATTGGTCCCTGTTATTTTGTGGTTCTACATTTTCCACAATTATTTCATGTAAAATATTATTGTAGAAACTTTACAAAATAGTTATAGAAGTAGCTAATACACTAAGCTAATATACTTTCGTCCTTTATTTCTATAATATAATTTAAGCTGTTGAGTGTCAGGTAATAAAGATAATTAATAATTTCGAAATAGTTTATGTAATTAGTGGCTACGTTCAATCAATTCACTAAGATTTATCAGCTATTGCGTTGGGTACGTGAGATTCTATAAAAATGATTGATACCGGAAATGAGTGTTTATGTACAGCATTATACTTTTCTAAATTAGTTTGGTGTTGAGAATTGTTGTAGGAAACAAAACTATTTGTCTTGAATGTTTTGTAGGATATGATGAATGTTAGGAGATACTTAGCATCAACAGGAGTCATATGTCTATATATTATCTTCCCCATTAATCATCTGAGTGAACACATTCAGGCTTCCATAAGCATAGCTGATGCTAACCTCTGGTATAGTGATATATATATATATATATATATATATATATATATATATATATATATATATATATATATATATATATATATATATACTCGAATCTCTCGTTGAATTGGACGTATAAGGTTCAAGCAGATCAGGATAGTGACCCACTGCGTCTTCTTGGGCTAACATTCTAGACCGTCATGAAGTGGAAACACTATATTGAATCCTTAGCTAGGCCTGCTGCTAAAAAAGTTGTTTCACTGTGTCGTGACTGAGAATTTGTTTGTGCAGAATCTGTCATATATATCTATAATCTACCTTTCTTGATGTGCGCACATACTTTACTATACTATTATTGTAAAAAATCAAAAATTTAAATAAAAATAATAAATAATACATCGATCTTTTTTGATCTGACTCCCAAAACCTCACACTAGGGAATTTAAAACATCTAGTTTTCCAAAGTATACCAGGACGCGGACAAATGAACTCATACTACCTCACAGACACCGGAGTTCTTGATAATGACTGAGAAAAGACAAAATATGAAATTCTGATACTTCGTCAAACAAGATGGTACCATAAAAATGCAAATTTCAAATCCACAGATAGGCAATGATCGGAAAACAAAGCGTGATTCTGAAGCTTCATAATGACCGCGAACATATTTGCGTTATTGTTTTTCTGAAGATTGCACTTATCATGAGCTTGAGTTATGGTTTTGAATCTATGTCTCTAGCTGGATGCGGGGCTGTATTATATATATATATATATATATATATATATATATACAAACATATATATATATATATATATATATATATATATATATACACACACACACACACACACATATATATATATATATATATATATATATATATATATTAGGTTGGTGCAAAAATAATGACGTAATAATGTCGTTTTCTGACTTTAAAAATACGTCAAAAAACGACATTATTACGCCATTATTTTGCACCACCCTAATATATATGGCATACACACGCACACACACATATATATATATGTATATATACACGCAGGCACTCATATATATATATATATATATATATATATATATCAGGCGGTTAAAAACTCGTATTAACTGTACTTTAAGTATTTTCTTTGAATAAGTTCTTCGTTAAAAGATTTTGGAATACATATGTTACGATCGCAATTAAAAAAATCTCTTTCTTTTCAGTATCAGTTGAGTTATTAGTCAAAACTCTACAAAGCTTAACATCAACTAAAATATAACTCATGTTATTTTGTTATTTTAAATTCTTCTGATATTCCCTGTATAAGGAATGATTTAAAAAACACAAATCACAGAAATTATTCAAAATATATTCTGACAAGGTGTCATTTCATATTCAAAATTTGGATATCACTGAGGTCGTGCTAGTTATATATCTCTTTCAAGACGTGATGTCACTTTAGACATATATTGCCTTATTGTGAGTATGAAAATGTTGACCTATATCATCCTATGCTCTGATAGTTTTTCAGTCTTTTATTCTAAAATAAAGGCTTAAAATAAGAAATATCCAATTGTATTACTTTAAAACAAATATTATTTACAGCTCAGAAAATATATGCGTTAACAACGATTGTTTTACAAGGCCGGAAAGCCAGTAAATTATAAAAGATTTTACTGAATTTGGACGAATATCTTAAAGATTGTAAGTGAAAGAATATTAAAAAGCAACATCTAGAAATTTCACCAGTTAAATGATATGAATTTGCTGCTGATCTAAGTTTGTCTTTCTTTTTATGTACCGTGTCCCTTCAGGACGTAGACGTTTATGGTTCTCCACTTTCTCCTATCCTTTGTTGCTCTCTATAAATATTGGCCCTTTGCTATTTTTCCCAGTTCGTGTTCTGACGTCCATTTGTTTAATCCCCCTACGTATGTCATGCGTTGCTTTCCTTTGTTCCTCTTTCCCTCAATTCGAACTGTGAGTATCAGAATCTCCAAGGCCTCCTTTCTCATTACGTGCCCCAGAAATTTCAGCTGCCTCTTCCTGATGTTATATATATATGCTTCTTCCTTGTTTTCATTCTTCCCAAAACACCATCGCTGCTCACATGATTGATCCATGTTATGTTAGCCCCTTCTGCAGATTCAGAATTCCGATGCCTTGAGTCTTTTTTTTTTTTTTTTGAGGTGGCCGTTCACGTAGCAGTTCAGTAGTCTTTTCTTTGATACCAAAGTAATTATCCTGACTTGTAATACTCTGTCTAGCTTTTGGAATGCATCTTTGGCCTGGGATCTCAGCGTCACACATACCGTCCTCTGTCAAAACAGCTCCCAGATATCTAAATTTCCGCAGCTGCTTCATTTTAGTGTACGCTTAAATTCATAAAGTCGAAATAACAGAGAGGAAACCTCAGTCAAACATTTGCTCAGAAAATTTTCATATAAAAGCAAAGTGTAACTACATATGTGTTCTCTTCGTCTGTTGTTCTGCCTTTGATAATTTCCCAAAATCTTTTTGTTGTGCCAAGTTCCTGGATAGTTTTTGGTTTGTTTTATTTTGTTTTACGGTTTATCAACTGAATGGGTTGTTTAATGCCGACAATTTTTTTTTATTGCTGTTAATATTTTGTTTTCTCAAAAATCCGTTTTTGGTAATATTTTTCCTTTAAAATTGTATTTCTATTAATAATTCTTTTCAAAAAAGTATTACTGGTTATCGTTAGCTCTTTGCCCATAGCTGTGACGCTAATAAGTGCTACCATGTAGGGTTGTGGTGGAGCTGGCGACACCAGCAATTAAGAGGTGGTTCCACGCTCCTCAACACCTCCTCATCAGAGGCCTTGGAGTTGGACGAAGTTTATCGTCTTACCCATGACGCGGATGTAGTTTAACGTCTTACCCAGGAGGAGCCAAGTTACTGGAAGTTCAACTCTGCACTATCATCTCGCATACTGCTATCAACAGTCAGTAGATATCGATGTAGAATGGCAGGGGCCATCGGAAATAGGAAGCAATATTTGTCTTTAGCCAATATTTTCGTGGACAGACATCCTAAATTAAGCATTATATTATAGCCTACCTGCTTGTGAAGATTGTTTGATACCATTGATTATTATTGTAAGATGTTCAGTCCTCATTGTCAGTTTATTTTTCATCCGTTTATTTCTGACTCACATAAAACTTAGAAATTATCCATGAGAACAAGTAAATAATTTAGTAAAGTATGATTTTTTTTTTACTTCGTTGTTGTCTACGCTATTATATATTTTTAGCAAAATATGTTGCCTAAAAGAAATGTATTCTGCGCGTGCTGAGGATAACTTGGACTGACCACGTGAACAACGACGAGGTTTTAGAGAAAATAGAAAATATTTACAATTGAGATCAGGAAGAGGAAGTTGACATTTCTGGAGAACTTAATGAGGAAAGATTGCTTGGAAAATCTGAAACTCTCAAGATTGATTCAGCGAATTATGGACAGCGGAAAAAAGCGCTAAACGTACTTGATTATCCTGCTTAAATTGATTGTAAAAACAGTGTTTTGGAGAAATGACAAAAAAGACCAAACTAAATAATAGCTACAAGGGACAGGAAGATGTGAACCGCCATGAGCGCATACCACCTAAAGTGACTACGCACATAAAACAATGAATGAAGAATATATACAATAGCGATTATATCTGTTTGGTCGCAAACGACTGCGACATCCAATGAGGATAGAACCCAATATTTAACAGTACTGGTCAAAGAGAATGTCTCAGACGAGGATTGATGGGTTGACTTCCTCGATGCTGTCTTTATCTATTTTAGTCTATCTGATATCATTTTTGTCGGGCACAAATTCATTAACCGAGTCTATTCAGAATATTACTAATATGTTGCTCTACTTGGAATAAGGAGACAAAGTTTTATATTCAAAATCTGAAAGCAGCTATATAACACAGCTCGCAGAAATCTCCAATGTTAAGACTTCGTAAAAACTTTCTTTATCTTCGTAAATTATACAACCGAGTATCGACTCCCGTGACATAATAATAAAAGTAAAAATGATGCAACTATTAGTTCTAGCATATTGTTGGATTTTGATATGATACAAAGGAAGAAACAGAGAGAAAATAATACAGATATAACATAAAAGAGAAATGTACTGAAATGAAAAAAAAAAAAAAAGGATATTAACCAAATAGATTTAAAGACATAAAATGTAATACGACATAACGAAAAATCGTAAACGTAAGAAACAATCTAATTACATAAGAGAGCAAAATGTGACTTATGGCTCCAAAAGCAAAGTTTCCTACTGCGTATGTTCGGCTTTCTTTGGTAGTTGTGAGTACAAAACCTTGGGCGAGACAGAATCGAACGAGTCGACTGCAGCAGGGAAGAAATCTTAGAGGATCACAAAGAAAACTTTTTTGAAGTCAGTCATATGTAGAACCATGCCAAGTGAAAAATTCGTATTTTTCCATTAATAAAAATATTTTTTGAAAACTACTGCATTATTATTTAACATATTAGCATATTGAATTTACAACGTATATAAAAAAAAAGAAGTTTTATTAAACATAATAATGATATTTGAAAAACTATTACAGAGAGAATCTCAATATTTAATAGTGGCCATACATCGTAACGCAAGAGCAAACGTACCCATTGTTGGAATTAGATCTAACGACATCTTGGGCAAATACGTTTCTCAGGAATTTAAACGAGGAAAGTTTTAAATGAAGTATAAGGTTACAATTAATTTAAATATGTACTTTTAAGCCAACAGCAATATTGGCTGGATTCTAACATCATTTATTTAACATCATTTTATATCATGAATGCATTTGGTTAAGTTTTTTTTTTTGAACTTCGCAGCACTATGTTTTAGAATCTGATGTTATCAAACAGTGTAGATTGTTTACCCATGAACAAATCACTGGAACAACTAACAATATTAAAAAAAACTACAAAATATATAATATTTATCAGAAATAGCAATCTCATAAGTGACTGAAATTAGTTATTAAAAGAAAAATAAGAAATTTTCGAAAAGAAAATATGTACTGAGAGAGATGTCTGAAAATTCCCGAGACTAACCAAATTCTCAATATCTGAAAAAATATTAAGGACTTCTCGAACGGAAATTTTCATGGAAGAATATTCTATATTTTGGACAGAGCATAATTCGGAATATTCATTACATGAAGCTATTCCTCCACTCGATATCCGTCTCTCTGTCTCTGTCTGTCTGTCTGTCTGTCTGTCTGTCTCTCTCTCTCTCTCTATATATATATATATATATATATATATATATATATATAAGTGTGTGTGTAAATATATATAAATATATATATAATATATTATAATAATATTTTTTGTTTAAAAATATGATTCCTTCGCTACATAAGAGTTCTCATGTTTCAAAAACGAGAGCCGAAATCATCCAAATAATTAATAAGATTAAGTTGGATTGTGGTGTTTAGTCCCGTTCATCTTCAAGCGAAATTTTAGGAATAAGCTGTCTCTCGGTTTACGTGTATTTTTAGGCACGGTGCGTTACAGAATTTGTTATTGTGGGAGTGGCTAGACTATTTTCCTTCGTTAAGTGGTCAGGGAGTTAATTCTTATCAATAGATTCATCATCCTCTGAGAGGTTTTGCTAAGGTTGGGTAGGGTATCTATTTCAAAGCTAATGTTTACGGTCATCCTTTAGTTGGTTCCCAGTGAAGGATATTTTTATGGCGCGCCTACAATCGTTATGTGTCTGGAGAATTGTCTTTTATTATTGTCTATCTGATTATCTATTTATTTATTTGTTTATTTAAGTGGGTGTTTTATATACAGATCGCTTTGCATTGAATTTCAATTTGTTTTTTTAGTTTTTTGACGACGACAAAAAGGGTTTTTCCTATTTAAAGGTTTGGCTAACCTTTTTATAATTTTACTTAGCTGTGTTTTTATTTTTGTTTTTTTTATGCTAATTATCTAATGCGAAAGTCTGTTGATTTCGGCAAAAAACCGTTAACTCCTGCCTATGGTTTAATAATTTTTCATTATTTAGGAATTTAATGATGTGTAGTTTTTTCTGTAAGCATAAAAGGCATGGGTCATCCCAGGTTCTACAGGTTCTTGTTTTATTTACTATTTTCCATTTTACTTTTGGTGTTTTATTCGTTTCCTTTAGATGCCAGAAATATTGGGATAGAGATGTCTGATTTCTATTTTGAGTATTGTTGAAGGAGCTCTTGTGTTGCCTCCATCTAATTTTAAAATTATTCTTTGTTGATCCTATGTATATCCTATCAGTGTTAGGGCACTCAATGGATGAGATAGTGCATTGGTATATCACGGATTTTGTGAGGCATTTATTTTCCAACGGGCAGTTTTTAGGGTTTCTACAATCGCATAATTTTTCGTTTATTTTTATCTAGTTTTAGTTTATGTGTTTTATTACTGTTTTGGTATGCGTGTTTTTCTAAGATTTTCTTATTGTGTCTTTTTATGATTCTTTCTATATTTTCAGTGCAGCTGCAACTCAGTTTCAATGTGTTTTTGTTAAAGATGTTGCTAAGTTTGCTATTACTGGGAAAGTGTTTTCAATTAAAGCTAGGAACTTATGGCCTAGTTTGGTGCTGACCATTTGGTTGTACATTGGGGTATACCAGATGATCTTTCTTTTCCTGTTTCTCTTATTATTGGTACTAACGTTTCTATAGGTTATGTCAAAGTTTTTGTATCTGCTGTTTTTCAGGGCTGTGTTGTAAAAACTACTGTGCTGTTGGAATATTTCCTTATTTGCTGAGTTCATACTTATTCTTTTCTCTATTGATGTGGGTATATGCTTAATTATAGATGGAGGGTGGTTTGACTTAGGATGTACATACAAGGGATTAGTGTTAGGTTTTCTGTAAGGTAGATGAACGTTGTTAGTTAAGTCTAGGGTTACGTCTAGGAAGTTTACTTTTTTAATTTAGTGTTGACTATTGTTTTTAAATTTAGTTTCCCGAATTCATTGTAAATTATCTTTCTAATTTTCTCTGTTTTAAATCTTGTGGAGCTCCTCACTACCATGAGCCCGTCATCTCTGTACAGCCCGATGTCCTCAACGTCCAGTTCACGGTGGGCGGTTAGATTGTACAGTATAAATAGACCGACAAGGTCCGAAGATTCTGCAGAGTCTAAAGATCCCATGGTAATGTCAAAGTTGTCATTGGTGTTTTTTATCCACTGGTCCCCATTATGGATGAGGACAGATTTCTTTGCACTGAGAATAATGTTTGTTTCTTCTTCAGTTAAGTCTGAATATACTGTAGCAAACCTCAGGGCAGTCGTGAAGAGGTCTTTTGATATTGACTGGTAGTAATCGACAATATCGAACTGGATTAGCGTACATTCGGGCTTATTTTCGATGTTGGTAAACCAGTTTATGACTTCTTTGGTGTTAATCCAGAGTGTTAATCCAAGTTGTTTTTTAATTTGGCTAGTGATCCTTTCCAGGATTTTTTTGCTTATCTTTCCTATGTCGGGTCTAGTAGGGTTTATATATATATATATATATATATATATATATATATATATATATATATATATATATATATATATATATATATGTGTGTGTATGTATATATATATATATATATATATATATATATATATATATATGAAATGAGAACAAATCAAATATAAATTCAAACGTTCATAATATTACTTTAAATTAGGGCTCCCTACAATGTAGTAATAGTAGAACCGTGTTCTTTATTATAAGATATTGCATTCAAATATGTAGTAATTAGGGTCCAATCCAATCCAATAGTATATATATATATATATATATATATATATATATATATATATATATATATATATATATATATATATATATATGTTACATTTTAGTGCTCGTGTTATTAAAATTATTAAATTATATAATATACCAGTGCTATTAAGTGAAGCTTCATTTGCTGAGTATGAACTGTCGTTAACACACTTTGAATCCTAATATATCTCGATATCAAAATATTGGTGCAGTTATATATCATTCTTGGATTAAAGACTTTTAATCATAAAATTATATTTGGCTGTTAAAATAAACGGAATATATATTTGTAATTATATAAAAACATATTTGAAGACATATGTCTTGTCCTTATTTAAACAATAAAACTTACATTTTTACTGAAATAAATAGTATTTTGCAGTAAAAATAAAACGTAATTTACATTAACAATTAAAAACTAAATATTAAAAGATTAATAGTGATGCAATTATTTAAGCAGATATTTTTATGCCTACCTGCAAACATCAATTATAATTCATGAAACAGACGTTCGCTATTCGGTCTTGTCCCCAGTGTCAGCTGACATATATTATACCTTACCAGAATTTCATGAACAACGCAAATACCGGTGTTGTACCGGTGATCGACTCTCCCGTCGAGATTCGACGTATGAGGTTCAAGCAGATCAGTTTCCAGGAAACCGACAGCCCGACACCGGCACATGAGATTTGATTATAGTGGTGAAGGCCTCGTGCAGGACCATCCATAATTTTTGGAGGGACGAATACAGAGATCTGGTGCACCGAATGCCACAAGGTTTCCAAACGACTCTCCGCAGGTTTTGGATTCAGAGTTGTCTTTCTCCTAGACCAGTTGCCATCCACGACTATAGAACCCAGTCTGTCCTGCTATTTTACCAATAGCTGGAGGGAGAAGAAGAGGATTCATACCTTTCCCAAGGGTATTAGCACGTAAGTGAATGTAATGGATTCGACTGGAATTCGAAGTCGGCTCAATTATATATTATTTTAGTATTAATTTCTTTCTTTTACAATTTAAAAAAGAAATATTTTTGGCAATTAAATTAAACGATATTTATATATGAATGTAGAAATATAAATTAGTTTTGCTGCTGCGAATATTCAGTTTTTTATTAAAGGGATAGGAATTGTTCTTTTTAAAAATCAATATACAAACAGTAATTTATATTAAATATAAATAATAATTTACCATTAAAAGTACACCGGAATTAACAATAAAAATTAACCTTGATCAAATATTTAAACAGATATTTATTTTTATGCCTACGAATAACCATCAATTCGTTTCTCTTGTTTAATCTCATTTAAATTAGTGTTAAGATAACCAATTTTGCAACACGTTATAAGATTTGACTCTTTCTATAATATCGCAGTTAATAGAAGGGAAATAACCAGTGTCTTTTAATTGCCAGAAATATTTTCAGAATTCAGTGTTTTTTTTCTCTATCTTATATTAACTAAAATACTTTAATATTTGTAGAAACGAAATTTTTAGTGCTATTCAGCGGAATAAAAATCAAATTTAACATCTTTACCGGAATGTATGCTCAGTCGGCATATAATATTTTTGATCATACCTTGAATGATGAGTTGGCATATTTTCAATATGATTTAAATAGGCTTCATACTCTTCGAACCGTCGTAAGAAGTGTAGGCGACTATAACAGTCTAATGTATATTCACAGTCTTCTCCAACGACTTCGGAAGCTCATAACATAAGTTGTTAGACAGAGCAACGTGAATGAATCTCATTGTCATTATGTTCATTTCCCATTTGAACACTTTGGAATTTTCTTTTTTTCGTCTTCTCCATTCTCAAATATTTTATTGATTCATCGGTATATGATGAAGCTTCAAACCTCTTCTTTATCATATACTAAAATATATGTTTTTCTACGAAATACTGTCTGATTATAATGAATCATTCCAGCGAGAAATTTTAGTTCTTGTAATTTTTAATAATACATGAATTTTCTTCATATCCCTTTTCTGCATAATGTAATCTGTACTTGCCACACAATTTGCATTATATTATTTTTTTGGTCCTAACCAGATCTCACTTGTATTTTTTTTCCTTTCTCATCACACATCTGCAATTCATGGTTGTTATTTGTATAGTGCATATAATAATAATCATAGTTTAGACTGTGTGTTTGGCTTGAGAGACAAAATTGGTGTCTCGCTTTGTTTTCAAAGCATTTTTCCCCGAGCTATTCCTTCGTGGAACTTAGAAAGTTTACTATCATATTTTACTTTCAATCAATTTTGATCCAGTATTTTCTGTGTCCTTCTTCAGAAAGAGAATTAATAGAATTTCTTTTGAATTCTTTATATTTTATTGAGTATCATTTTTTTTTATCCTATGTTAGATATCGTTAATTATCAGGGTTCTATTCACTTTTTTTCCTTTACAAGTGGAACCTGTCAGTATCACTTTTTGGATGAAACAATCTACGCAATTTTAGCAATTATTTTGTCCGCTGTTCGTATTAATATTTTTATATTAAACAGTGCCCAATGCAATTCTACCAAAAATAAATATTATAAATTCGATAATTTAAAAATATGGTTCTATCGCTACTCAGGAATTACCACGTTTCAAAAACAGAAACTAAAAATCTTAAATTCAATTATAGAATTAAATTAATGTCCCTAGACCTGTTTCATTTTCAAGCGAATTTTGAAATAACTTATTTTGAAATTTACTGAGATCTATAAGGACATACATTCATAATAATATTTTCTAAAGATTCGGGGAAATCCAATTATTTCAACAAGGGGTGGGTAGGGTATTCATTTTCACAGATAACAATTGTATCATCGTATGAGTTACTTTTGAAAAGATGTTAAGTCATCGTAAGGTAGGTGTCTCTTTTTTAACGAATTATGACATTCGTTCAACCTATGTCGTCTGTTCTTATACAACGACAAACCTTTTTTGGCACTTTTGTTTCGCAATTAAATTTTTACTTGTATACATAAAGACTTTTTCTAAAAGTCTTGTTTTGTAGATGAATGCGTCTGTATTAATGTACAATTTTAAAATTTTATTCTTAATTTCAATTACTAATAGACTATTCTTCTTTTAAACAAATAAATGTAATAGAATTACTTTAAATTATTTAAACATTATTCTGTAGGTCATTAAATAAATCAATGTTCGGTTACTTAGTTCTTAACAGCTACATCCCATAATTTTATACCCACTACATATTATAATATTCTACACCACCATAAATGTTCTTTAACATATATTTACAAATTAAATTTCAGTTATTTCGAATATCCAACAAACAGAAAAATCATAGATATTTATATATTAGACAAATATCATACAAATATTAAGGGGGTATGTTTATTTTTTACTCGACTCCATCTTTTGAACAATATTCTACAATCTGTTGCCAAAGTTAAAGATGGTAGACAAATATGTTTGCCGAAACACCTCCGTATAATCCAAAGGTAAAACAGGAAAATATATTTTAAGAAGATTTCGAGAAGCAGTAAAGGTATTGAACTATACATAATCTCAACACATATGACACATCATGAATACAAGACAATAACAGGAAATAAGTATAATAAAACATAATATTATAATATAAACATAAGATTTCGGAGAAAATGTTGGTATTTGCCTATAGGTAAATTGCCACATTGCCAAAACAATGTAATCGCTTCAAAAGAATATTTTATGTCCTATCAAAATGCATACAAGAAGAGAAATTCCTACTCAGTGACAACCATACTTATCTAGCAAGAAGTAGAGAAAACTAATAAACGTTTGTTTATTTTATTTCAGTAATTTAGATTTAGAATCGATGTATATATACAAAATTAATTAAATCTATTAAAATTAAAATCAACAAAAACAGAATACATATGATAATCAGCCAGTGCCAAGCTCAACAGAAATACTATTAAGTCTCAAATTTGAGAATTGGCTTCTGAAATAATGAACATGAAAAGAAATTATGAGAAATTGGAGGAATTGCGATAATTCATGAAATATCTGTCGCAACTGAATGAAATATGAAAAGTTACATATAATACATGATTGATATTTTGATATTTTTATTTATTTGATATTTTTAACCATTCCCGATACATGCGCACACACGCGCGCATTCTCACACAGACAGACATATGTATATATACAATTTATATATATATATATATATATATATATATATATATATATATATATATATATATATATATATATTGGATATTTATGCAGTTTTTCATTAATGTATGTTTCATTAAAAAATGTATACAAGTTTTGTCTATTTATTTTAGGTAAATTCCTTTCATATTGTGTGCTAAGTTTAATAACATTATCATTGGAAGACGAAGGGAAATCACCATATTAATACATGTTTGAATCCAATCTAACCTTTGGGCTTACATAAGGCATTATCAATGATGACAGTTACTTTTCAAAATATGAAACAATACACGGACGAAACAATAGTGATAGTCTGTTTTTTTTTTTTTTTTTTGCATGAAGAATTTCAAAGCAACGACTAACTCGTGTATACGAGACGCGGAAGCGAAAATCGCGTCGCAGCTCGTGATGTCCCACATGACCCCGCAAGGGTAAAAACGAGAAGTATTAAATATGGGAAGACGTTGGTATAAACGTTGTATCTCCTATGGATTAAATAATATTTATGTTGGTCACACCACAAACTCGCTTTCACGAAGCTTGACATTAAAATTTGAATGATAAATATTTTTATGCACTTTAATCAACATGCCCGGCCGCGTACTCAATTTCGGAAAATCCTTGTTGAAAACACAACTATACTTAAACATGAAAACAATAAACAAAAACTAAAAATTATTGAAGCTATATATAAACCAGTTGAAACCTAAACTGAACAAAATAAATCTTCGCAAATGCCTATAATTGATAACAACAGCCATTGGTTTCATAGCGAAGAACATTACCATTCGAACAACTGAGTAACTGGATCTGAGTCACCAGATATGGAAAAATAATATTGCAGTTACTTCTTTGGACCTTACCAAGGAGATCAAGGTAAATAGCAGGTGCAGCAGAAGGTATGTAGCAGCAATATTCTAACGTTCTAAAATTTAAAGTCTTCAATAATTCAAAATCATCCTCAATTCTGTATATCTGTCATTTATGAGCCATGGGCGATATATGCTTAGGCGATCATGTATCTTTCGATACATGTCTGACGAGGCAGTTTTTTTCCCGCAGTAGGTTGCCATTTCTTTCTGTGGCAGACCAGTTGCAATCCAGAGCTATAGAAAACGATCTGTCCAGCGATTTACCCATAGTTGAGGAGAGAAGAAGAGGAGGCATACCTTTCTCAAGGTCATTAGCGCGTGAGTGAATGTAATGGATTCGACTGGAATTCGAACTCGGCTCTCCGATTCCTCAATCTGTGCCGCTATCCATGATTCCAACGCATATAATCACGTGAAAAACATCCTTGATAAGGTCCCTAAAAGAAGGAAACGCGTCGGCTAACAAAAGAATTTTTTCTCTTCTCTCCTTTATATATATATATATATATATATATATATATATATATATATATATATATATATATATATATATATATATATATATCTGTGTGTAGGTTTCTGTGCGTGTGTGTGCACGCAATATATTCAATAGAACATTCGGTTCTCTGAAAAATGATTTGGAACGATATACTTCGGTCAGAGATACAAGTCCGAGCCATTTGATAAGAGGAGACGATCAATGTCAAGTAATCTTTCCTTCAATGGAAGTCACTTAGATCTGATTCATCATTCAAGGCAATCATTCGACGTTAGATTACTGTCGAACAAAAAGCTCTTGTTCTCACACTGTAGAAGAAATTGCCAACATAGAGATGATAGGAAAACGTCCTCTACTTTTGATGAATTTTCTGTCAGTGCAGCGTCTACAATGACAATACTTTATTGCTTACAAACACTGGTCCACTAACACTTGCTGACCTCGCTTCTTTTGTCTGTGAGCTTTGAGCGTTAGAGACATTCATCATCCCGGTAAGTCTTAGCTCTTTCATACACTGAATGTCGCATTCGTGTCATCCAAAATTTACTATCATCTTCAATCATGCAGTATATTGTCGAAGTTTATTCAATACAGGCAGACTTTGGGAAGTCTAGTATCGAGCTGATCACTTAAGAAGCAGATATAAAGATCTGGAGAACGACACATTAATACAACACCTGGTAATTTATGTATCTATATTAGGGTACGTCTTCGTAGGATGGATATGATGAAAATAAATGTTCATTATTTAAATATTTGGTGACAAGTAATTTTCATATATATATATATATATATATATATATATATATATATATATATATATATATATATATATATATATATATATATATATGTGTGTGTGTGTGTGTGTGTGTATTTCTAATGTTTTTCAATTCCTTCCGCGTCTTTTTCAGTCCGCGTGTCTCGTCCGTTTGGTCCATTCAGGAATTTAATGTTCTCTTACGCGCGCACGTTCATGAAATTTTGCCTTTGTTTACGCCTTTCATTTTTCATCTGTGTATTTTTCTTCCAGTTGTAAACTTTTCTTCGAAATTAAATTATATCTGACCCTCTTCCTGATAAATCATGATAAAATGCAAAAAATATCTAAAGTATTAGCGAAAATCACTGTCGACAACAAAATATAATTATCTAAGAGTCGAATTGTAATAATATTTGTCGTAATTATGGGAACTTTATGCCGTCAAATCTTTTGAATGTGGCATCCTAATATTATTAACAAAAAATGAATTATACAATGTCAACCTGCCAAAACTAGAAAATAAATAAAGTATGTTCAAAGACATAAGTTTAGAAAACCATAAAAATGTTACAGATTTCCACCAAATATACAACAAACCTAATTGAACAATTCCTACAACAGCATCATGTTATCTGACAATTCTTCAAATAAAGGCATTCTCAACGAAGCCGAAAATATATATGAAATCTCACTGAATATTATTTCATCCAGATTTTCCATGATGAAATATTTTCCTTATGTCGCGAATGATAAGAAATAAGGTTTAATCGTTTATTTTTATTCCTCTGTTCATCGGGGAAAATTTGAATGAATATAATCATCTAAAGTATCTGTCGATTAATGAAAGAAATATTTCTTTCACGATAAAATATGTCACGCGATAGAAGGAAGAATGATTTCAAAATAACAAGGCAGTGTGAATTGATTTGAAATATGTTGAAATTAATCACTGGTGAATAGTAAGAAAGAAAGAAAGAATAGCGGAGGGGCAGATATTTAGATGACAACCAATGCAACAAAGACAAAAAAAAAAAAAATGAAACCAGTTTAATGGTAGGAAATTGAAAGAAATGAAAAAAGAAAGGTTTGATTTTGAAGAAAGAAAAATTGTTATTTATTGTGATATTTTATTTTCAATTGATCATAACGAGCGTCTAATATTGATTTATCTGTTTTCGCGCCGCTGGTCATTCGGTACATTTTTTTCACGCGACTAAAGATTTCCTAATATTTATGAAGACTCTCATGTGATATATGCAAAAGAAATATGACAACGCATAATTCCCGGTACATTTACAAAGAATATTCTATTTCAGTAAGAATTTAAGAAAGAAAACATTTATTATTTTTTGCAACATATTTGAGTAGAAAAGTTTTGCAAAAAAAAATAAATAAATAAATAAAAAAAAGAAAGAAAGAATATAGGAGATAATTACTAATATTTACATTAGTTATTTGCGGACAGTTTGAAGAAAAAGAAAACGTTTCAGTTTTTCTCTTGAGTCACATATTTAAAATATCAGAGAGTGCTTGTTTTGGAAACCAACATTCAAAACTCTGGTATTAGACCGTTTTCTGTATCGATCAGTGGGAATTATTCAATTCCAGGTGGTAGATTTGTAAGTAAATGATTCCTCTGTTGTAGTCCATAAAGGAGAAGACTTCAATTACAGCAGGTATGATATATTCGTCCAAAAAAGGAAGTTAAGGATTGACATGCGCACCGAGTAATCACAAAAATTTGTCCAACACACACACACACACTTTCTCTCTCTCTCTTACACAGACACACACACACACATATATAATACGTCATATTTCTGAGTATCTGTCTATATTTCTGAGAAGATGTATTATGTACACTATTTACATTATTCGGACTATTTTCCTCATCTTTGTTACCACATTTATCACAACATTTCGGCCCTTGTACGCTCCGGCCTTGTTCAGGTGGTTAGAATGTCAAACTGAACCCATTATTTCGCTTGCTGTGGATGTTATAACTACCCTGGGTACATGGCAGCAGTCCCCAAAAAAATGGGATAGGCGGGAACAAGGGGAGGACAACAAAACTCAGAAAACAGTCTTCCTGCCTTATGTGAAGGGGTTATCAGAGACAATACAAAGGATCTGCGGTTCATATAACATTAGGTCAACCTTCAAAAGCTTGACCGCAATTCGCAGATATCTTTCCCGAGTAAGACCCCCAAAAGAGGAGAACATGACTAATGACTGTGTGTACGCTATCCCGTGCACCTGCGGAAAGAAATATGAAGGCTAGACAGGCCGCTCCCTAAAGGTAAGGCTTCAAGAACGCTAGCAATCTGTAAAACGAGGGGAAGTGGGAAAATCAGGCGTGACTGACCAGATATGGAAATAAAAGGGAGATCACTGCCATCTGTGGTATCAGGTTGAAATAAGACAGTGAACATCATTGGAAATTTCGTAAACTTAAGGAATAAGTACATATGCTAGTCTACAAAATATCCTGGGACGACCACGCATAGAAATGAATACAATATGGGAACCAGTAATAAGGAGCACCAGAGAAAAGCGACAATAAAAACGATAATTGCAATATGAGCTCTGGAAAAAATGCAATGATAACAATAAAAATTACAACATTAGCACTGGTAAAATTGTTGCTGAAGACATTAGGTGGATAATACCCAGAAATTCATACCCAGATGAGCTCAAGGACACATGGCAGAGTAGATAAAGGCCTTAGTTAGATACAGTGACAGGATCCAAAAGATATGAGTTCAATACCTAATTAGGGAGGTGGAGAACTTGGAGAGGGGAATTAACAGTAAATAGATGGTAACAGACAACCATTGGCACGTGGAACAAGAACAGTCTACTCCAGAGAGCGAAATAAAGGGTTCAGTTTGACATTCCAACCACCTGAAGAATGCTGTAGCGTTATAAATATGGCAACAAAGATGAGGACAATAGTCCGAATAATGTAAATAGTGTCATATTTTTCATTGTTACTTTGATCAACGAAGGTAAATTGTGCTCATTTCACACAAGGGATATACAGAAACAACAATAAACTTATTTTGCATTATTCAGCTAGTCGTAGATCAGTCGAAAGCAGAGGACAACACAGGAGATTAATGGAAAATCCTAACTTACACCTATATTTCAAAACTTTAATATCTTGAAATATGTTATCAGAATTCTTAGATTTTGATGTTATTTTGAATATGTTTTATATCGTAATGATGTCCTTTAATTTTACACAATTTATCTACATATATAAATCAATGTATAATTAGTGATATAACATATATGCTCGAAAAACGCGCATTCAATATATATTTTCAATTATTGTGGGAAAGATTTTAATTAGATCTCTTCTCATTGCTACTAAATTCATGTTAAATCAGTAAAACACTAATAAAATAAATTGATATTTACTGAGTTTGTCTAAGCACGGTGTAGATTCAGACTTTTTGGATATCATTGAGGCTTGAATTCACTTAAGTAGATTTTCTCTATGCAAAGTTCAATTCAACATTACATGTGTGGAGATCCCATTTAACTATGAAAACAGATATAATATGATCTTGTAAAGATTAATAGGAACATGTTTCTCAAATTTCTCATGGCTAAAATAATTTATTTACACAATATCAAGGATATATATTATATTAATATATTCTATCATTAAAGCCTTCTCTTTGTAACAGAAGGACTTTATATTAGGCCTCCAACTATTTAACATTTAAATATTTTTTTCTTTTTCCCAACAATAATCTGTGTGCATTGTTCTTTATTATATTGCATCTATTTACCTAGATTTAGCTCTGTTGAGCGATGTACGAAACCGGTAGCTAGCCCGTTTTTCAATTTTACTTTTTATTATCAGGAGTGGTAATAATAAAATTATTTTTTGTCTATTCATGCGTTCAATAGACTGAGGCTTCTCTAAGGCTCTAGTGGGACAGCGAATGAAAAACTTACTTTGGTGCATTGGGTTTGCTAATAACAAATTCTTTCAGCCTGAGACCGCTTTATTGACTATTTAAAGTTAATTTTGGTTCACATGCCAGGTTTCTCCTTGCCTGAATCATAAACAATCATGTCAAGCATCGTTTGTATATAGATGGCATCCACTCCAACCGGATTATCTTATTGTCATCATACATTACACTTTGGATTTATAAGGGGTTTTGTTTGAGCATTAAGAAATATTACTGCAACATATCGTATTACTGTAAAATTTAAAATTTATATGTGTGTGTGTTTATATATATGTACACATACAGACACATACATACATACATACATACATATATATATATATATATATATATATATATATATATATATATATATATATATATTTTCTTCCTCTCCTACGCTTTTTCCAGCCCCCCCCCATATCCTTTTCCCCGACGCTAAAAACATTTCATTCTCTTTTCCTGTGGACATATAAGTAATATATTAGATTGTTCATCCTTCTACTTGTCTGAGGTGACCTTGCGGTCGAAACCAGTGTAGTAAGGTAGACTCTTTTGCAGTGTTTTTCCCCCATATATACATATATATATATATATATATATTTCTAATGATATTTTCACCTAGGAGAACGCATGCTCGAAACCTGCCTTAGATCGTATTTCTAGAATACAGTTTAAATTGTAAATGGATCACCTGCTCAATTATCAGTATCCACTAAAATTAACGTTTAAATAATAAAACTCTGCCGGATAAATAAAAACGCATCCCTTACATTAAAATTGCTCTCTTTACGTAAGGATACGAAACTGAATTGGTATGCTTATTCCAAAAAGGTGGAGAAAATCTACGCTTAAAGGCACTATTCAGCTTTTGCTTTGCTATCGGTGCGCTCCGTAGACGAGAGCTCAAATCCCGTCAGGTCTAATAACTATTTTTCCCCTAGGTAAAAGCAGGTTCGAATCCTGCCGCAGATTAGATATTTTTCTAATAATATTTCTCGAATATTATGGGTGGTGGACTACAATAAATCCAATGAAGGCGATGGGACCGTTTGATTACAAATTTACCTTTCCATTTGCTGATTGCAATGATGTGGAGAGGCTGGCAACTGTATGAATAAAAGCTTTTCCATCATATCTGTCGGCACTGAAGGCAGTTGAAACAGTATTCAGTTTTGAAAATTAGGAAAGCACAAAATCTAACGGAATCATTAGTTTCGAATATTGTCTGTGTGAATATATAAATATTGTCGAAAAGGCCTTTCAAGATACTCTTATGTTATGCCTGAATATTAATCCAGAACTCAATATCATATTTTCCCAAGACAAACGGATGCATAATTTAAATTGTTAGACAAAAATCCCAAAGATGATATCTCAAAGGTGCAGTTTATCCGTCATAAATCTCTTATATGTAAACTTCCAAACATAATTTGTGTAGTACATCTTAAATCTTCCTAACCACTGGTACATATTTATTGGATTAGATACACAGAATGAGATTGGCAAATTGTCCAAGAACAAAGAAAATTATATCGATAACCTGATGAATGATACAAATCAATAATTATCAAAGTACATAAGAAAGAACACTCATCTAAATCAAATAATACGAGATGATGTTGATCGAGTTAGTTTAAGAGATTAAGTTATAAGTTTATTGAATAGACTATATTAGAGAATTTGCATTCGATTATGCATTAAAAATAATGATCTGATTTTAAAGGCAAGAATATTGTTCATATCAAATTACTTGCATTAGTAAAGCATGTTTATCTGCATAAAAAACAGTTTGACTGATATTCAGCATTGATAGTCGAGCGGCTTGTTAGGTTAGAAGTTGTGAATTGTCACTTATCCCCGTTAAAGAGTAAAAATTACGCTGAATCTGTGAATCATAAACCTTTATTGTTTCAATATTTCCATTATTGCCAAATATATATTTTGCCGCCGTCGCGGAATTTATTATCTTTTTTTACAAATGCCATAATTTATAGAAACATAAATCTAGTCAATAAATTCGCAGCAGTTAGCGATTTTGTCTAAGAATTGGTAGTGGATATGTCTGAAAATAAACAAAAGATTTGATTTTCCTGCATTAAATAACATCATAATGAAATATTTATTTCCATATTAGACTGAAAGTACAATTTTAGCGTGAAATAACTATTTTAACGCGTTGAAACAGCTCTCAGGGTATTAAAAATGAAAAAGAATCAAGCAATATTTAATATTTAATGACAATCTATAAATTCGACTAGCAAATATAGACAGTTATATATACAGGCACAGTCACAGACAGACATACACACACACACATAGAAATAGTTATAGAGACAGTATGAGAGAGAGAAAGAGAGAGAGAGAGCAAAAGCGAAACAGATGGAATTTGCTAAAATGGTGTTGAAGAAAACTCGTGGATTAATATATAGCTATACATATCATTTGACTATGTCATTCAGCTAACTAATATTGTTCTGAAATAGAAATATATACATCACATTCTCTCTCACACAAACACATACGCACACACACACACACACACACACCTATATATATATATATATATATATATATATATATATATATATATATATATATATATATATATATATATAAGTATTGATGTGTGATTGATGTAGAACCTATTGTTTTTTATCAGGCTATATAATATATATATTTTTCTGGAGGTTAATATTATTTAATAGCATTTGCTAATTTCATTTAATATATATTTTTTTATATTGTATTGAATTATTTATTATAATGGAAATTATTATTATTTATTAATATTTAATGATATTATTTAATATAATATAATTATATTTCTTAAGTTTATCATTTATAAAAATAGTAATAATAATAATAATAATACTATTATTATTTATATTTAATAATTATATCTCATTTCTATTTATATTATTTCCTTTCTTAATTATCTGTTTTTAATTATTTCCCAATGAATTATAATTTTTTATATGTGCAATTTATTCAATAACTATAATAATTATTATTTCTACATCTTTTTCTGCTCTGATTTATACAAATAATCTTTATATTTTTAAGTGTAGATGTTTCTTTTCATTAACTCTTCTGTAAGTTTAGTTTTTTAATATAAATTAAAAACAATTCTTCTCCGATTCATTATTTTTATATTCTTATTGTTGGTCATAGATTTCTTAATATAAATCAATATGTTCTTGTTTTAATATAGAACATAATGAATATATTTCCTAATTCCTAAAATGTAAAAATTAAAATATTAAATGTCTTTTAATATATAATTTTTTTTTTTTAAATTCGAACGCGAGCTTTTTTAAATACCTGTCAATCGATGTTTTCTTTTTTGTATACGAAACGACTCTCCTGTGAAGAGGCGAGCCCCAATGGATAGTTAGATAATATATATATATCGACGCGATTAATAAAAATACTTAGAATCCTCTGTGTTGAATACTTTCATTGCCGAACCTAAACGATTTGCGATCGCCGGCCAAGACAATAAGCCGAGCTAAGATCATTCACTGCTGTAAACATTCAACAAAATCCTTGGAAATTTCAAATGAACTTAGGCAATATAAAATACAAAAACATCATTGGTATCTCCAAATATTTCTGGCAATTAAAGAATGATGGCATCACTGAACTGGGTAATTATAACAAGAGCTATATATTATAACGGAAAAGTAAATAAATGTTACTTATGTCATACTGAAAACGATGTTCATAAAACAGTTAAAAAACCTGGCTTATTAAACAAGAGAATTGAATTGATGGCCACATATAGGCATGGCAATAAATATCTGCTTAAATATCTTCATGCAGATTAATTTCCACGTAAATGATGGTTTAATTTTAATGTGAAATAATATTAATTTTGAATATAAATTATTTTTTTCTTTTCATAATAAAAACCAGTACTTTCTTTTTAATTAAAAATATTTTAAAAATTAATAAATGAATATTGATAACTCAAAAATATTTTTACTTAATTTTCTTTTTGATATACATATATAATTCCCGGCTGACTTAATTGCCAAATATAAGCTTTTGCATAAAACATGTAATCACAACATAATATATAACCAACATTGTGAACGTACTATTCGTACGTATATGTGTGTGTGTGTGTGTGTGTGAAAAATATATAGAAAATAGGAAAGAACTTGTTAGGTAAATAATACAAAGTTATTTAGTATTTTTGTTATTATTTAAAAAAAAATGATCGATACAAAAGTAGAGCATAAATATAATTATTTATTTATTATATATATTATTATTTATTTAAGAATATGATTCCAATACGCTACATAAGAGTTCTCATGTTTCAAAACTTGAGCCGACAACTTACTGATAAATTAAAAATTAGCGATAGAGTAGGCAAACTTGCTGAAATGGAATGTTACATAACTCTTAAAGACCACAAACAAGAAAACCGTACTACAAGAATTATTAACCCTATCCGACCCGACATAGGTAAGATCAGCAAAAGAATCCTGGAAAGAATTGTTCCCCAAATTAAAAACGACCTTGGATTAAAATTATGGATCAATACCAAAGATGTCATCAATTGGTTTACCAATATTGATAATAA
Organism: Acanthosepion lycidas; assembly: GCA_963932145.1. Lineage (NCBI taxonomy): Eukaryota > Metazoa > Mollusca > Cephalopoda > Sepiida > Sepiidae > Acanthosepion > Acanthosepion lycidas. Next base: position 6,601,312 of record OZ010582.1, read on the forward strand.
ACGTGATTGCACCATATTACAGTTCGATATCGTGGATTAATACCCGTCATTATCGAAGGATCTATTCACGACTACCCTGGAGTTTGCTGCTGACAAAGGAAGAAATAGATATAATTCTCAGTGCAAAAAAATCTGTTCTCATTCATAATGGGAAACAAAGGATAAAAAACAATAATGACCTCTAGACATCACTATGTGATCTTTAGACTCTGCAGAGTCTTCTGAACTTGTTGGTCTTTTAATACTGTACAACTTGACCGCGCACCGTGAAATTGATATTAAGGACATCGGACTGTATAGAGATGACGGGCACATGGTAGTGAGGAGTTCTACTAATTTTAAAATAGAGAAAATTAGAAAGATTATATTTAGTGAATTTAAAAATCTAAACTTAAAAATAAGTCTGTACTAAATTGAAAAGGGTAAACTTCCTTTTTTATAAAAAAACAAATACTTACCCCTTATATATACACACGAAGTCAAACCACCCTCCATCCATAATTAAACATATACCCTCATCAATAGAGAATAGAATCAGCATTAACTCAACTAACAAAGAAATATTCCAACAACACAGTAATTTCTATAACGCCGCCCCAAAATAGTGGATACAAAAATGCTAACATCAATTATAGAAACAATTGTACTAACCGGAAAAAAACAGGAAAAGAAAAATAATTTGCTATACCCCTCCGTTAAACCAAATGGTTAGTATTAAACTAGAACAGAAACTTTTTTAATAGAAAAAACACTTTCCTGCCAATAGTAGGCTTAGTAAAATATTTAATAAAAACACACTAAAATTAAGTTACAGCTGCACAGAAAATATAGAAAGCATAATAAAAAAACACAATAATAAAATCCTGAACAAACCCCCATGCCTGAGTAGTATTAAGAAAAACCCTACACTTAAATTAGACAAAAATAGTGAAAAAAATATGTGATTGTAGAAACCCAGAAGACTGCTCATTGGAAAATAAATGTTGCGTTCAATCTGTGGTATACCAATATACTATCTCATCCATTGAGAGTCCTAATACTAATATGATATACAGTGGGTGTACGAAGAGCGAATTTAAAACCAGATGGAGGCAGCATAAGTGCTCTTTCAACAATATAAATAAAAGAAATCAGACATCTCTATCTAAATATTTTTGGCATTTGAAGGAAATGAATAAAACACCAAAAATAAAAAGTAAAATTATAAATAAAACTAGAACTTGTAAAACTTGGGATGACCCATGCCATTTATGCCTACATGAAAAACTACACATTATTAAGTTTCTAAATAATAAAAATCTATTAAACAATAGACAAGAGTTAACGGTATTTACCGACATCATCAAATTTTTGCATTGAATAATTAGCATAAAAAACTAGCAAACAATAAAATAATTTTTAAAATCCATAATCCAAATAAGTAGTTTAAATGCCCTACAAAAATAGATAACGCTTTATGATGTCGTCAAAAAACAAATGATAGAAATTTACGCAGTTTTTATATACACAAAACTATTTCAGAATAAAATTAAAAAAATAAAATAAAAAATAAATAAATCTACATAGACACTTAACCAGACCAGCATTGTCATCTTCCGCTTTAAAATTTACACTCCAACCTTACCCTGACTTGACATCTGTGAATGTAACTGAGATATTGATAGAAATTATTAACACCCTACACTCCTTTCATTTTAAACAATCGCGCTAGCCGTTACCATGGAAATTTTTATTTCAATAATGAATATATTATTAAAGCACGTAAATTTCAGAAATAACTTATTCCCCAAAAAATTTCGCTTGAAGATGGAACAGAGCTTAGTACTTCAATTTAATAATTATATTGAAGTTTTCGGCTTTTGTTTTGAAACGTGAGAACTCTTATGTAGCGTGTTGGAATCATATCATTAAATAAATAATTATATATATATATATATATAGTAATATGAAGTTAAGGGAAAATATCAAGAAACCATACCAAGATGAAGTAATGGAAGAATATAAAAGTGAAAGAAGAAAGAAAAGTGCTATTTCCCAAAACAAAAATTCAGCAATGCTCAATGTCTGTAAAAAAACGAAATAGGAAAGAAAAATGGGATAAAACAGTAACAATAACAGACAACAACTATGCATAGGAGTACATCGATTCAAAAATCCTAATCTTAAATTTTAATCTTGATGCGATTTAAGATCTTAATCGCCTGAAGATCGCAAATATCAGGAACTGAGAGCTAGCTTGTCCGTTTATGGATACTTGACCGTTAGACACACACACGCGCACACGAACATACACAGACACTGTCTCTCTCTCTCTCTCTCTCTCTCTCTCTCTATATATATATATATATATATATATATATATATATATATATATATATAGATATATGCACACTGCATTTCAAATATCTGAAGCCAGCACGAGAATTTGCACGGGATTAACTTGACAGAAGAGTGACTAATATGAGGTCTTATAGTCATTGAAAAAAAGAATGGTATTAATTATCAAATTTATACTTTAAGAAACTTTTACAAAGATTGACAGAAATTTTTGCTACAGTAATCAAGGCTAAAGTTGTGTATTTTGAAGAGAGCAGAAGTTAAACAGAAAATACTTTTTTTCTGATTGTCATATTAACATTTCTAATAAAGAATCATCTCTCGCATTTTCTAACCATTCATAACAATTTTCTCATATTTAAAGAACAAAACAACTACGCTTTGGGCCAGTTTAAAATAAAATAATATGAGCAGCCTCAAAGTCTTGAAATGTTATATATATATATATATATATATATATATATATATATATATATATATATATATATATATATATATATATGTGACATTCACAGACAGTACTGTTTCGCTGTATCTTCATTCGACATTTTTATACATACACATTAGAAATTTAAAAAAAGAAACACACAATCACAGATATCTACCACAAACCTACAGACACACCACAATATCTTCATTTCAAGAGATATCATCCAAAAACCAGCCTGAAATCCATCCCCTATTCTACAGTACATAGAGTTTGTACCAGGCTGACTAACAAACACCTCTCAAAAGCACGCCTAGAAGAACTACATAAAACTCTAAAATAAGGAGTTTACCCCACAACACTAATAAACAAATTTTGAACACGCAAAAATCTAGACCAACCAGGAAAACTAAAGTAACGTAACGTCGAAAAAACTCTAGCATATGTGTCAACATACAACAAGAACAATCCAGTACTATGTACAGAAATTACAAAAAATCTAGACCTACTTATCAAGAATGACAAACTGAAAAATATACTAAATACAACCAACATAATTAAAAGTAAACGCCAATCTAAAAACCTTAAACACATATCAACCTCATCTAAATATAATCAACATAGAATACAGGGAGTCACAAAATACAACAAAAAATATGGGATTTGTGACATCATTAGAGAAGCAATTTCCCCCACTCTTGAAATCCTCAAAACGATGTTCATAATAAATAAAAATTTAAACTGCTACGCCAAAAATCTGATTTATGCACTCAAAAGCACAAAATAGAAGAAGTCATATATAAATATAAGCGAACAACAAAAGAACAGGGTCTCCCTCCACAAAAGCAACATAAAATTACCAGACAACAGAATACTCTTTGTATCACAACGCATCTTTAAATGTAACCAGGGTAAATTAACAATTATGCCAATATATCAAACCTAGAATTATTCTTACATACAAGTACAAGGAAAAAACCTTCATAAAGAAATTTAAACCAGAACTAAATAGATCATAACACCACACGCAAAAACACACAACATGCACACACAATGGCCAAAACACTAGTATGCATGCACACACACTCACATGAGGGTATCTGTGGAGCACAAATATGTATACACATATTGGTAAAACAATAGACTACTCATATGCACGCACAGAAGGCCTACGGAACATAGGAAGTGTGCGTATGTGTATGTATGTATATGTATGCGTGTGCATCAGTGACAGCAGCTTTGTTTTCAAGGCATTAAAGTTGAGCAGCCAATTCCTGCCCCAGTTCACAACCGATTGGAGGTCTCACGTTGACTGCTGACCTGAGATGGAACAGATAAATTGAGTCAATTGCTTCGTCCACCGCAAGGAAAGATGGCTCCCTGTGCCGCGCCAGAAAATTTTTCTCCCTGGAATCGATACTTCAGATCTACAAATCAACAATTCGCCCTTGCATGGAGTACTGCTGCCATATACGGTCTGGAGTCCCTTCTGTTTGCCTCGGTGTTCTTGATAAGATCCAGAGGCGGGTATGCAATATAATTGGCCCTGTTCTGGCATCTCGTCTCCAGTCGTTTGTCAGCGACAGTAGATTTGTTTTTGAGGCAGGAGTAAATTGTGGTGTCATCTGTGTAGATGCCAACTTGGGAATTTATGGCGTCAGGAAGGTCATTTATGTAGATAAGGAATAAAGTGGAGCCTGGGATAGAGCCTTGAGGAACAACGGCGTTCGTGGTGTAGGACCTGGAGGAGAATCCGTTGAGAACGACCTTCATTTCACGGTTTGACAAGAATGATTGTATGAGATCAAACGATCGACCCGTAATACCATAACCCTGGAGCTTACGAAGAAGGCCGGCATGCAAAACCCTATCAGACGCTTTGGAGATATCTAGGGCAACCGAACGAGCTTCCCCGTTATTTAGGATAGATTTATATACAGTTTCAGTGATGGCCGTAAGCACATCAGTTATAGATCGGGCAAAGCTGAAGCCATATTGCTTTTCTGAGAACAAATCATGGGATGTAAGGTGGTTAACAACTTGGGTATAGCTTAGGGCTTCGAAGACTTTGCCGAAGAGTGGTAGGAGACTGATAGGACGGTAATTATAAGGGTCAGAGGGGTCGCCAGAGTTCTTGAAACAGGAACAATCGAAGTGGCCTTCCAGCAGTCAGGAAAACAAGATTCCTTGAGGCAGTAGTTATATAGTTTAGAGAGGGCAGACGCCAGTTCAGGCGCGCATTTCTTCAAGACAATGACTGGTATCCCATCCCCACGACCAGCCTTGTTGGGGTTTAAATTGAAGATAATGCCCAATACCAAAGACGGGGTTATGTGTGACCCACTAAATAGGGCCTTAGTTTTAACATGGAAGTCGGTTATGGGTACACCGGAAGAGTCGAGCGTTGAGTTGAATGAAAATTTCCGAGCAAAACATTCAGACTTGTCGCAGAGGAGGTCAGGACTTCGAACTGGTTGAACAAAGGAGGTATAGAAGTTTTGAAATTGTTCAGTACGCTCTTGCAGAGACGCGAATAATCCTTGGAAGCAAATTTGCGAGATGCAATACGCTCCTTCATCCGAGCCGCAAATAGTGACTTAGTATCGTTGAGGACACGCTTACACTCGTTCCGGGCGGAGGAAAAGAGACGTCTATTGCAGTCCGACATGTCGCTACGAAATAGGTGAAAGAAGTGGTTCCTATGTGCAATGGCGGCTGAGCACGCAGTGGAGAACCAAGGGGAGTGGCACGACTTGCCTCTATATTTCCTTGAGTGGATGAAAGCGTCGATTCTATCTTTAACCCAGGATGTGACCACAGAAGTACATTCTTGGACGGGGAACGTGGTCTGTAGTATCATTCTTAAGCCACTTGGTATGATGGGCGTTAAATTCACCAAACACAGATATGTGAGCAAACAGATAGAGGGATAGAGCCTTGTCTATGCTGTCAGAAATGCTATCGAGTATCCCACAGTCTTGAGAGGATGGAGAGCGGTAAAGGAAGAATCTTACCGCATTGAGAAGAGATAGTCGGAGACACATGTACGACTGATTTGGCGATTCGAGAAACAACTCTCTGGCCAAAGGGAGGTGGTCCTTGACGTAGGCACCAAGGACATGCATGTGGGTTAGATAATATTTTCTGAGGAGAGGGAGGAAACTTTGAATCGAGAGATTAGAGGAGGGGATAGACGAGTCAAGGTTGGGCTCACAGAGAGCCAGTATATCCGGGCAGTTTGCATTGAGGAAAGATTCCATCCTGCAGAAGTTTGTTCTAATGCCACAGATGTTGGAGAACGAAATGTTGAGGGGTTTAGGTGATTTTTGAGGGGCTTGTTTATGATTACTTTTTAGGTCTTTGTAAGTCATTATGGTTGGAAGATGAGAAGGCCCGAAGTAAAAGAAGCAGTTATCGACCGTGACGTGGGCAGAGAGGAGTTGGCACAGCCTGCATCATACTGTGGCCTCAGGTTTGCTCACCGGAGGTGACTGCATGCACAGCTTTCTATGCGCGACACACCAGTATTATACAACTGTTGATCAGAGAGGCCGCTCAAGACACTACGCAAGTGTTAGGGCTCTTAACAACCAGTCGGAAACAGCAACCTGAAGACTGTCAACCGTGTATCCTCAGAATGAAGAGGTAATGCCGGAGACTGCAGACATCACGAGAGAAACAAAGCTACACTAGTACAGAGCCAGAGAGAGAGAGAGAGTGGTGAGAGAGAGAGAACCGGAAACTCCTTCCTAAACAAAACAAGATGTGAGCCTCTACTCATGTCCAAGAGAAGTGGGAGGAGTGTTAAGCCGGCGGTAGGAAAGCCTACCTACTCCTATTACATATAAGAAATACAAGAACAACAAAAGCAAAGAGAAAGATAATAGGGCGAGTTGGCAAAGTGTCGAGACTGACACTTGGATTTTACACTTTCACAACACTAATTTTAAACTTAGTATAAGTCCCATTGTCCTATTCTAAAAAAAAGAAATTGAAGAAAATAAGGTTATCCGGCTTTGTTGATATGTCATAATAAATGCCCCAACATACGTGACAGCGAGTGTTTGTTCGCTTTCATTCTCATGATAGAATGTGAATTTACAGCTTACCTTAAGTCCAAGCATAGGGTTTCAATGAAACGCATAGCTACTTGGGGGGGGGATCAAGGGCCAATCCTCCGCCCCTACCAACAGTGGGCTTGGGAGACCTGCTCTCAACAAAATTAAGAACAATTGGAGAAAGAAACGGCAAAAAAAAATTCCATTTTCGGACATTTTATCTAGCAAGAAAATTCGGCCAACTATATCATGAGAATACTGACGAGACACTTTCGCTTCCAGGCAAAGACATTCAATTTTCTTTTTTTTATAATTTTTCTTTCGAACTAAACCAATAAATAGGATTATAAGTTAGGTTAGAATGATTAGGACAAAAATAAATCTGTTACGATTGTCAAACCGAATGACGAGTAGGGTGGGGAGAAAAAAGAATTAAAAAATAAAAAATAAAAATGAGTTATCGGTACAGCGAAATTATACTCACACATGTATGTATGTATGTATGTATGTATGTATGTGTGTGTGTGTATATACATATATATATATATCTAAGAACACACAAGGATCATTAAAAGATGAAAATTCAAATATAGCTCCTCACATTTTCTCGGGCAAATCTTAATTGTTTTATTACCCTTTACGCAGAAGAACTTTTTCACTGCCAGTTCAAGAAAGTCATGTGGTCACTACCACACAAAAAAGAGATTGATTAATATCAAGAATACTTAACTTTGAAAAACATATATATATATATATATATATATATATATATATATATATATATATTAAGCGTTTCACCCGAAGAAAGGCGGGAAGCCACTAGGACGCAAGGGGTTACAGAAAATTTGGAGCGAGATCAGATAGGAGTGATAGAGGAAAGAATGAGGAGAAGGGTAGTGGATAGATCAAGGCAACTGGAGTTGTCGAGTTACATTGCATTTGAATAGCTGGAGATTATAGTTCTCAGGGAAACTGGAATAGAGAAGGGAGTTCCACGGGCGAGACGTGCGAGACATGAAGCTGTTGGAGTAGAAGAGGCGGCTACATTTAGGAGTTTCGTCAGGGAAGGGTGAGAGAGGTATAACAGCCTCGTATGGCGCTTGAACTCATGAAGTTTGGGAAACAACTAATGCAGCTCCTCGGAGCAATTGCCATGAAAGTATTTGTAAAGCAGACAAGAGAGAGGCGACAGTGCGTCTGTGAGAAATTGATTGTAGACGTGATGTCAGATCAGGGTCAGTAATATTGCATATCCGCCTCTGGAGTCTATCAAGAACCCCGAGGCAAACAGAAGCGGTTCCAGACCATATATGGCAGCAATACTCCAGGCAAGGTTGAATTGTTGATTTGTAGGTCTGGAGGTTATATATATATATATATATATATATATATATATATATATATATATATATATATATATATATAGTTGTCACTTCATTTAAAATATTGAAATTTATAACTTTGCAGTCCACCAAATACATTCCCTTTTCATTCTCCTCGCTTCATTTATTTGCTAGAATTCTACAAAACGTAAGTACAACTAAATATATATCCTGTAATGTATGTGTCTTATACTATTCCCTGAGTTACAAATATCGAATACCAGAAATGTCAAGTTGCCATTTCATCTCCAAAATCAGAATAACACTAAGGTCACGCTAGTGATATATCGCTTTTAGTGATATATCGCTTTGCCCCTTTAGACATACTTTGTCTTACTGAGAGTGTGGAAACGTTGAACTCTTATCACCATGACTTTTCTTGAATAGTGTATTCTTAAGTAAAAAAGAAAAATAAGAAAACATGCAGTAGTATTTCTTCGAAACCAAATAAAATTCATCTCGAACGAGGGACGTAACAACTATATTTTTTTGATCATTTCAAATCGAAAAAATAAATAGAGCCACTATGAGGCATGAGATTAACGTGATTGAACTGATAACACGTTACTGAGACGAAATGTTAATAAAATTTTCAAGCTTCAAGTAGACAGATGACCACCATTAATGTTGCATTTATATATTTGATGATTGAAGTCATGAAATACCGGATCCACAAGTCAGAAGTGTGAGCGGAGACTATTATACCAGAATTAAAATGAAACCTAACAGCGAATGCAGTACAACACTTATATTCATAAAGTCGAAATTCAAAATAGGAAATTTCATGAGAACAATAGCCTTTTTATTTTTTTAAAAATCCAATGTGTATATTTTCATTTATCTATTTAGCGAAGAAGATCCTTTCTAATTAACAAATCAATAACCCTAAAAGCACGCCTATATAGAATCATTATTTTTACATAGTGTATGTCCATAAAAATAAACACTAATACGAATACAAAAGAAATTAAATAAAAGTTTAACCGCAATATATTTTCAGTTGTAATGTAATGAAAGTTATTTCTTTATATTTTTTTACTACTAGGAACATGACTTTGGTGATGGTAGCTTCAGTGGCCTTGAAGATCCCGAACACCCAGGCACATGGAAATTGAGACAATGGCGTAGAAACAAAGTGCTGCATGCGAAACACTATTAAAGAAAAACAAACGACCGCAACACTTCAAGAGCAGCAGCAGTGGAAGGTATAATAAAAGAGAAAAGCTTCCTTGAAAGCATTCAAGACACGAAAAACAGTTGTCACTTTGGGTTTAAGACACAAAATCCTCGACAGAGAGATCTCCTATAGGAATTTACTGTTTAAGTTTAACCATTGTGTCAAGGAGTGTGGCATTTGGGACAAGGCGAAAAGTAACAGAGTAGAGAAGTGTACACACACACACACACACACACACATAGTATGTCCTTTCAGGACGTAAGTCATCATGGTTCTCCAATTCCCTCTATCCGTTAAAGTTCTCAACAAATTCCTTCCTTTTGATTCCTCACCCAGACCACCTTCTGTCATCCCCATTTGCTTAAGTCTGCCAGGTCTTTTACACGCTGTTTTTTTTTTTGTCTATCTTTCCCTCTATTTGAGCCGTGGGTATAAGTTTATCCTGACCCTCCTTCCTCGTTATGCGTACCAGAAACTTCAGCTGCCTATTTCTGATATTAAGACTCCTCCTTGTTTGCAACCTCTCTCTGATCTAATCCTTGCTCACACGTTCGGTCCATAATATCCTCAGCATCCTTCTGTAGAACCACATCTCTGTCGCCTCTAGTCTCTTCTTCATCTTTGAGGAAATCGTCCAACATTCGCCGCCGTAAATAAGGGCAGATGTTAAGCAACAGTTCAGTATTTTTTTTCTTTATTGCCAAAAATATCTTTCTGTCTCTCAGTACCCTGCCCTGCTTTTGGAATGTGTCCTTGTCCATCCCAATACGCCAAACGATCTCAGCGTCACACCTGAAGATGCTTGCCATGTATTTAAACTTCTGCGTCTGCTCGATTCTAGTGTTCCAGACCTTCAGATCTCATTTCAGGCTCATCCTCTTACTGACGACGACCATGCACTTCGACTTCTTGTAGTTTATGCTTAGTCCCTTCTTCTCACTCTCCGTTGCGACCTTCTGTAGGAGATTTTGTTATTTCATCCCAGTGTCTGCTATCAGTACTGTGTCATTTGCGTATCTTATGTTGTTAAGATTGTGGCCGCCAATGCTAAACCCTAGTATGTTTTTCCAATTCTCTCAGGATTGTCTAGCTTCTTCGTTTAAACAGCATCTGTATCACTCTTGTTGATAGCATTCTGAGCATGAATATCGCGTTAATTTTTGCAATTGTCTTTAACGAGCCCTCACTGGTCTTGTCCTATATCTGGGCTTATTCTGCTGCGCGCGCTTTTCATTAGAATACGGATGATGAGTTTTGTGTCGCTTGTTTTCTTAGGCATAGCTACGAGGATAGATCTGATGAGGTATTCCGGTATATATTCGCTGTTTTAGAATTCATTTGTTATTTTAGTGATCTTGTCTATGCCAAAGTCCTCTATACAGTCTGTAACAGAAAAATTGTCCAAATCGTGCAAAAACTAAGTTATCTACTTGATAGATTAAGTTTTGAACAATTGTATCATAGAAATGATTAAAAATATCTTACTGGAATACTCCAAGATTTGCGTTTCATTACATTAAGCAATACAAATGTATAAATACTCTCCAAGCTTTAAATAAAATCGTGATGAAATAGATGACATGCTCATCGTTAATTAATCAGAGCTAAGGATCTGAAACTCATGAAAGTTTAAAATTAATTTCACAGGTCTCACGTAAAATTTAATTTAAACTCTTCGTTCACCGCTCTCTTGACTGTCATAGATGAAACGCCTCTCTCAATATTCAAACATCTTACGTTTAGAGTCGGATCTTTTCTCATTGATAACGTTAGCTATAATTTGAAATGATAATCACTAATCCTCTTGTAACCTACTGATCCAGTTTTCCTCTCTACTGTTCCCTCTATTTTAAACTTATTCAGCACTCCCTTGATAGTTTTTTAAATAGATATTGAAGATTGAATTTAGAATATATATGTTGTTACGACACATGTCTATTTTTTTTCTCTGAAAGCCGGAAAAAAAAACTCAATTATTTTAGTCGTCATTTAGTTTTTTAATAAAGTGTGTGATGGACAATTATGCAATTGATTTTGACAGTTTTTGTAAAACAGGATATATATATATATATATATATATATATATATATATATATATATATATATATATATATATACTCACACACACACCAGATCAGTCAGAGTTGTTACCAATGAGCTATATTCATTCGACAGAGAGAAACGAATTTTTTTTTACGTATGGAAGCAAATGCCTATCAGCCAGGGTGCTCAAATTCATTTTACTTAAGAGCTTTGCATTAACGCAGTTTTTTTTTTCTTATAGAATAAGCTTATAGCTCAACAGAGCACATTCGATATATATTTTCTAGAGCTGCATTATATCTTTCGCGGACAGTATTGTTTCGCTGCATCACAGTTCCTCAGTGCGAGAAGACATCAGAATGCCTCAACCCCGGATAGAAATCCAACCGATCAATCAGAGTTTCTACCGCAGAGCTATCTTCATTCGACTGAGAGAAATAGCTAAATTTAGTGTATTGTTTTTACGAAGGTAAAAAAAAAATGACAATCAGACGGAGTGCTCCAATTGATTTTACTGAAGAGCTTTGCATTAACGCCTGTGGGTGTTGTATATAGTATAAGCTTATCACTCAATAGTGCTCAATTCACATATATTTTCAAGAGCTAAATTATGTCAGAACTGTTTCGATGTATGAAACTCCTCAGTGCGTCTAGACATCCGAATGTCTCTTGCCGGAATAGAAACCCAACCGATCAGTCATAATCACTGAGCTATCTTCATTCGACAGAAAGAAACAGCTAAATCTACCGTATATATGTATATATATATATTTAATGAACGCTGATCTCGGAGTATATGGACGGTTTTTTTTCGTGGCTCTAAGAAAGAGAGGTTAAGGAAAGTCTCGTTTGTGTTTTTTAATGATACATTATATTGGCCTTGTTTATTATTTTATTTATTTTTAATTTTACTAATGTTAATCATTTACAGTATTTAATATATGTAATTATAATTTTATTGTACATGTTTACATATCTTTAGTCGTGGTACAAAATACTTTATTTTTTATTTATTTATTTTTTTGCATTTTAAAACGTGGTTTTCCTCGTGAAATTTCTCGCTAAGAGTTATAATAATATTTAAAGTATTTTATTTGTTTGACTAATTATTATAGTGGCTTGAAAAAATTTATTTATCTATATCTAAAGTAACGTAATTTCAATTTTACTGTAAATGTGTTCACAGATATAACGTGTATTTGTTTCGTTTTTACTGCTAGTCAATTTGGTGTATTTTTATCGTTCAAATTTTTTTAAGCAACATCAACAACAATAATTTAATTTTCTCTTATACATATATATATATATATATATATATATATATATATACATACACATATAATATGACAACAACATTTATAAACATAATTATAAAAATATTCTAATAATCATATATATTTCTTTATTTTATCATATTAATATTATTTAAAATGTATATATAGCATTATATCTACACATTTAATTTCGAACTGTTTACTCCGACTTAAAAAATGTATTTAGGGGGCATTGTGTAAAAGTAGTACCTCTGTTGCCCATCTTCTTTTTGAGGAGAAGAACTCGTCCGATAAGAACTCGTCTTACAAGACTGCAAAACTCAGGTTCAACCAGCTCTCCAAGGCCATGAAAGAGCGTTGGTGGTCTGAAAAGGCCACTGAACTCCAAGAAGCTTCAGATAGAAAGGATCTAAAGGCTTTCTATGCTGGCCTCAAGAGCATTTTCGGTCCCCAGAAAAGTGGTGTTGCTCTTGTCTCCACAGTAGATGGGGAAACTCTCTTGACAGATAAATCAGAAATTTTAAATCGCTGGAAAGATAATTTCGAAACTGTGTTAAACACCACTTCGGTTACTGATGAGGAAGCCATCACATCAATTGAGCAAAATCCTGAGATTCCGGAGTTGTCTTTTGAACCTTCTTACCAAGAGGTAATTGACTCCATCAAGCAAATATCATCTGGAAAATCACCTACTCCTAAGATTCCTATGCCACCCGAAGTGTATAAGCATGGTAGCCAAAAGTTGGTAAAAAAGTTACATCTCCTTTTTGTGTAGATATGGAAGGCAAGCTGTGTCCCACACGACTATAAAGACACCTCTATCAAACAACTTTACAAAAACAAGGGTTCCATGTGTGTCTGTGATAATCATCGGGGGATATCGCTACTTTCAATTGCAAGCAAAATCCTAGCGAGACTGATTCTAAACAGAATCATTATACACCTTGTTGACGACATCTATTCTGAATCGCAGTGTGGTTTTTGGTCGAGTCGGGAAACCACTAACATGATATTTTCTCTTCGTCGTTGCAGAGAAGGTTCGCGAGAAAAACAAGGAGTTATACATGGTGTTTGTGGACTTGACGAAGCTCTTTGGCACTGTGAATCGAGAGGCTCTTTGTCAAGCCTTAGGAAAACTCGGCATCCCTGAAAACATGCTAACGGTCATCACCTCCTTCCATGAAGGAATGGAAGCTAATATCGTGTCTAATGGTATGATGTTGGAATCATTTAATGTCACAAATGGCACCAAGCAAGGTTGTGGCATGGCCCCAGTAATTTTTGCCCTTTTGTTCTCGGTGATGCTGAAATGTGCATTTGCAGACACAGAGAGTGGCGTCACGTTTCAATTTCGAACAACTGGTGGTCACTTCAATCATCAGTGCTTAAAAGCCAAGATTCACCTTCGTACGCATATTATTCGTGATTACTTGTTTGATGATGATGCGGCTTTGAGGCGGGCCAACGTCTAATAAATCGTTTCTCTGCTGCATGTAAAGCATTTCATCTGACACTTAGCATAAAGAAAACTGAAGTTGTGCACCAACCTTGTCCTACTCCGAAGCAATTGCATGGTGAGAAACAAAAGAAAACAGTCTACAAATATCAAGAGAGACCCTGAACTATGTAAAGTCTTTCACCTATCTTAGTTGCAAAGTCAATTACAGTGGAACTTTAGTTGATAAAATCATGCATCGAATTTCTAAGGCTACTAGTGCTTTCGGCAAACTTCGCCATCGCTTGTGGAATGAGCGGGGTATTCGACTGGATACGAAAATTCGGGTTTACAGAGCTGTTGTAATTGTCATCCTTTTGTATGGCTCAGATTCGTGGAACCCATACAGGTACCATATACGCCAGCCAGATGTTTTCCATAAAATATGTCTGCGTGCAATCTGTGGAGTTAAACTTCAAGATAGGACATCTAACGTAGACCTGTTTAACAGGTGTAATATTGGAGGAATCGAGACATTTTTCATATAGTTTTAGTTACGGTGGACTGGTCATGTCTTGAGAATGCCTGATGACAGGATTTCCAAGATCCTAATATATATCTAGTTAGATTAGGGCCACAGGAATGTATGACGCCCATGGCTAAGGTACAAAGACAAGCTGAAAAGCAACTTGTCAGCAGTCAATATACCACATAACAGCCTTGAGCGCTTACCCTAGGAGCGGGTAAAATGGAGATCAACGTGTTTTAGTTGACACAACAGTTTTCATTTTGCTTGCCTGAATCATCTTCAAGAAGTGAGAGCAAGATATAAAAGATCATCCAATCTAACAGTGATTTCATTTCACCATTCTGATACTTGCTCCATATGTGGCCTCCATTGTAAATCACTATCGGGTATTAAATGCCACTTAAGATTATCGCACAAGCATTCATAACTGAATCAATATGCTGTCAGTTCCTCATACGTCGAAACCGACGGGGGAGTCCGTTATTACATTATATATAGTCCGTTATTACATTATATACTATATAATCCCTATATATATATATATATATATACTATATATATTATTATATATATAGGTATGACGTATATATATATGTATACTATATTTGTGAATATATGATTATATATATACATTAGTATGTCCGTTATTACATTATATAATATATATATATATATATATATATGCTTGTAGAAAAATTTAACAATTTTTATTACATTTAAAAATTAGTATTACATTAAATAAGAGATGATGCCAACATACTCTCGATATTGTTCCAAGAAATTATTTCTAGTTTGTTTTGGTTTGGCATTGTGTCAGCCTTTTTATCATGTTGATAAATGCAATATGTTCATGGTAATAAAATAAAATGTTTTCTCCCTCTATTCTCTTGTCAACAAGGCCCTAATGCCGAAATATGCAAATATGATTTTTTGAATATTCTCACATTTGTTGCAAGCTAGCCACAGATGGAGATTTACAGCATATGTAACCCATAGACTGAAAGGAAGACGAGATTGAAAGCGATTGGAATCTTCCCTGCAGTAGAATCGAAAAAAAATCTCTATGTCCAAAAGAATATATATGTCGTTCCGAAGAACTTAATAATGCGTAGAATATGGATTACATTTTGGGATGTTTCGACTATTTCAAGAGTTAATTGATGCTTTGATACTTTTCAGATACATGTCACATAATTGAAAGAGTATTGAAAATGCGACAGTGATAATGACATTAACAAGGTGTCGGCACAATAATAAATTCGGCTAGTTAAATTGAAATTAATTTAATTAGTATCATTTTTTTTCAAATTGTAACATTAATGTTTTTATATCATTCTATTCATGCCAAAGTGATAGAATCACGAGGACGCCGGAGATACTTTAAATGAATAAGAATGTGATGAATTCATTGAGAATATGGCAATAAAAGAACAGGGTTATGGAAGGCTGGAAGCGAGTAAAATTTCTTTTAATTTATCTATATTATTTTTTCTTAGATTTAAGTGACGGAGAAGCAAGTATTGCTAGCAAATAAATTATGAGAATAGACCTGACAGTTGTCTCTATCTAGTTCAAAAGTAAAACAGTGTTACCTATTTACAAATCTAATAGCACGCTAAAATTTATGCAGCCTTGGCAATGAAGAGCTGATAAGAAGAATTGTCATGAAAACCTGATAGAAAAGAGAGAGAGAGAGAAAAGGCCTGCCACGATGGTGTGAATATAACTGACGTTGCATTGGCATGTCAAGCTAAATTGAATCACAGACCCTTCACTGATTTGGGTGGTGCAAAAATAACTCTATTGATTCTATGTAATCATTTTTTAGATGTATAAAGTTTTTTCATTAAATCATTATTAATATAGAACAATAATTAACATTTTTTATCCTTTATTTTAATTGCTTTATTTTGTCATTATTACCACCATGTCGGGAAATGAAGTAAACACATATTTTGGGAACAGCGTTTACTTTTTACCAATACGCACACGTAAAAAAGAAACATCCGCCCCCCAGACACATACACACAGATATATAAATATATACACACATACGCATATATACACAAACATATCTATCTATCTATCTATCTATCTATCTATCTATTTATCTATCTCGCTCTATCTATCTATCTATCTATCTATCTATCTATATCTATCTATCTATCTATATATATATATATATATATATATATATAAATATAAAAGTGAACATAGAAGTCAACACTTAGAGGCCTCTAAGTGTTGACTTCTATGTTCACTTTTATATTTACACACGCTCTATCTCTGATATTGAGCACTTTATTCCATAAATATAGCACACCTTAAGACTATATTTCTTTATATATATATATATATATATATATATATATATATTCACATTACTTATCGTTTTTTTACTTTTGCTACGGTCTCATACGTACACATACACACGCATACACTGCCAGCTTGTATATATACTGTTGAAATTTTTCGGACTATTACTCTCATTTTTGTTGTCATATTTATCGCAACGTTTCGGACGTTTTACGCACCGGTCTTCTTCCGGTGATTGGAATGTCGAAGTGAACTTGTATGCATGTATCAATGTATTAATTTACAACAATATTCTTTATGTTAAAAGAAGGAGCATTTTCTTCCGTCACTTCATTAATTTGGAGGATCCTGAATATTGATTTCTTTCCTATTTTATACTCACGTGGAGTATTTACAACTTTTCAATCGACGTACATTTTACTCGTTAATTTAAATTTTTAGACGTCCTGAGTAGCTGTGAGCTCATTGTGTCGTGTCAATGAACTCTGGGCTACAATGGATCTCTCCATAGATAGGACTTTGCAAGATATAAGGGATTGTGAACAACCAATATCAGGTGATTTCAGGCAAATTCTCCCCATTATTCCCAAAGGTAAAAGAACGGACGCAGTGAAAGCATTGCTCTGTCATCACTCCTATGCAAACAGGTCAAAGTTTGCCTCCTCAAATAAACATGAGAGCTGAACTGCACGAGGACCAAATGTCAGCCCAATTTTCAAAGGAACTTCTAGATGTCGGTGACGGCACATTGCTATTGGATGAAGCGGCAGAGATCTCATATTCACAAATATACTCCATTGTAATTGCTGTTTACGACGTCAAAGCTGCTGTCCACATCTGGCTAACAAATATGGAAGCAGAGTTGTTTGTGTGAAAGGGGCAATATTTGCTCCTAAAAACGTAAGTTTTGCCAAAATGAAGGATGAACTTCTGAAATGCCTAGCAGGAAGCCTTCAAACCTAAAAGTCAACTGACAGAGTTGCCGATCCAAAAGATATGGTTTACTATCCAGTGAAGTTTCTAATATCTTCGAACCCGTCCAGAGTACCAGCCCATGAATTGTGCCTCAACATCGGTGACCAAGAATTGTCGAAGAGAAACGTGGAGACTGCATTGTGTTTAAGAAACTGATGCCTCATGTAACTGAGGCCAATATTCCCAGAGGATGTGGTATATGTGATATATATAATTTATACCCAGGATACTTCTCACTACATCAGGTGCAAATTGTTTGTG
This sequence comes from Acanthosepion lycidas, assembly GCA_963932145.1. NCBI lineage: Eukaryota > Metazoa > Mollusca > Cephalopoda > Sepiida > Sepiidae > Acanthosepion > Acanthosepion lycidas. The sequence continues at coordinate 6,619,526 of OZ010582.1, forward strand.
ACAAGTTGTCCAAATGCTGATTTTCATGTTTCAAAATGGGGGCTGCAAAACTTTCCCCATGCAATTTGCTTTTCTATTTTTTTTTTATTTTTCGTTGTAAATTGATTCATACTAATATCAAGGACTTGTTAAAATCTTTGTATATTACTTAAGCTGTCATTTCTAATTAAATGACATTCTCTCTATTGATGTTCCAGTTTTCCCGGGGATTCCCTAATATTTCTATTGAATTATTGACAAGTTATCTTTCATAAATAAACAACATATGAATACAACAAAGATTTTACTGTAAACAGACATAACTTTCTTTAACAATAATGTCGATTCGTAAAAATAATATAAGGTCGCATCTGTCTGGATGGCAACACAAGGTTTATATTATTTCAGAGGAAGGACGTAAATATTGACTGCAGGCATTAATATGAGGAATATATATATATTATCGATAAGACAGAAGCAGCTGTAGCTTCAAATTTATAGCAACGCATGCGCATTGCGTCGAAGTAACTACCTGTCATTTTATTATTTGCAGCAGAGTTTCATCAAACTGACTTTATTTTATTGAGAATTTTGAAACATCTGATACGCCTCTCTGTTTTTCTATTACAATCTTTAGTTTGTATCTGAATAAATCATTTGGGGCTAAATTGTAGTCGCAGAAAAGCTTATTTTAATGTATTCTGTTATTTATTGCTTTACTGTCGAAGCATATATATATATATATATATATATATATATATATATATATATATATATATATATATATATTGAGATGAGGTATTATGTACATTATTTACATTATGCAGACCATTGTCCTCATCTTTGTTGCCATATTTATGACAATGTTTCGGCCGTTGTACGCTCCGGCCTTGAAGAAGGCCGGAGCGTACAACGGCCGTAACGTTGTGATAAATATGGCGACAAAGATGAGGACAATGGTCCGCATAATGTAAATACTATATATATATATATATATATATATATATATATATATATATATATATATATATATATATATATATATATATATATATCTGTGTGTTTGTGTGTGTGTGGAAACAATATCATGCACATTTTTAGGCAGACTTTTTTGCCCACTTACTTAATATTGCTTATTTTTCAGTAAAACGTTCCTTTGATTTATTGAATATGCCTGTGCCTAATTTTAACAATCGATCAAGATTGATTCATTGATTCTTTTCTTTAATGGCATATCAGCTCCTTATGGGTCATTTAAGGCTGAAATTTAATTTTCTCGGTAGTTTTGTATTAATAAAATACATGAGACTGGATAGAGAGAGATATGAGACTTATGCATATACATGTTTATGTGGACATATTTACATGAGATAGTGATATATTAGATTGGTGCAAAAATAATGTCGTTTTCTCACATATGTTACTATGTGACAAAATGACATTATTTTTGCACCAACCTAATACTTACATTATTTTCTGTAATTTTGTCGAAGTTATAATTTGGAATCAGTTTGATTTCTCTCAGAAAGTGTAGGATATTATCTGGATTGATATCACGAATATATTCATTCATGTTGGTAGTTTGATTTTTTTAGCGACATATCAACCTCTAGGGGTTATATAATGCCGTAGTGTAAATACTTTTAACATATATATATGGCGTCACCTATAGATCAAAAAATGTTTTTCGTTTTGATGTAAAATTTATCGTTGGTAATTCTACTTTAAACCTATTGTTGGTAATCCTACTATAAATATGTATCTTTTGTACTTTATTTATATAAAAATGTACTGCTGGAATCGTATCTATAAAGATGTAATTTTTATACATTCATATTTTTGGTTCTTAAACGGGCCAGGATGAACATGAGAACAACAATTATTTGACGCTCTTCAAAGTATCCATTCTGCGATCCAATGACTTTCTGCTGGATTTAGTTTATCGTCATACCAAGGACAATCCATGAAAATAATATTTCTTCAATTATATGTTATATACAATGCTTATTTGTATGAGTTAAGACGTAGTATCATAAATAGGGTTTTTCAGTCACTACGTTAAACACTTCCATCTTCTCGATGAGAATGGTGATGATAAATACAAAAAAAGTATTGTCAAAATTTTAAAAGTTAAAAATTATTTGAATTGTATAATCTGTGGAATCTACATTTACTTTTACAGAATTAATCGCCATTAATCTTTATATATGTCTCGATTTAAAAAATTGAGAGCTGCAGTAAAACAAATTGGTTCTGCTATTAGGAGAATCACAACTGTTTGTTCTTTGTGGAAAAATTGCTTTGTGTAATTTAATATAAACCGCCTCAAGAAACCTGAAATGGGAAGGACAAGGCCCTGTGTAGAACAGCGAAAACAATCATAATCATACTGATCAGCACACTCAGGGTTGCCTAACAGGTACTGTCCTTTTGCTGAATCATGTGCAGATTGGATTGTCCTGGAAGAATAACTGAGATTACCTACGCATATATATATATATATATATATATATATATATATATATATATATATATATATATATATATATATATATATATATATATATATATAAGGATTTACATTGAGCTCTCTGGATTTGATCCTCCTTGGGTGTACCCATACGTATTACCTAGTTTTCCATAAACTAACTAACTATCTATCTATCTATCTATCTATCTATCTATCTATCTATCTATCTATCTATCTATCTATATATATATATATATATATCTATATATATATATATATATATATATATATATATATATATATATATATATATATACACAAATGTGCGTGTATGTAAATACACTCATGCTAATTTCAGCATATGTTTCCGTAGTCTGATTCAAATGCTGTGGCCCACATATATAATGGGAGTTATTCTAGCGTCGGTTACTGATGTTGGCATCTATCCACTTCCCCCTTCCCCCAAAAAACAGTGTATAATTTCGTATGGTATACATCTTAGAGTGAAGGCCCCCAACATAATTTGGCCTGAGATTCAAATGTGTGCATGTGTGCGCACGCCCGCGTGTGTGTGTGTGTGTTCACATATGGTAGTTATTTGGTATGGGTCACCGTCATTGTAGTCTATTCATAGTCCTTCGTTCAACTTTCATATCTTTGGTGACTTCAACTTCCCTTATAAAGAGCGGCTAGTTCTCTCCCAAAAAACAGATGTTGAAGGCAGATATTGCAGAGACTTCTCCATCCTCTATGAACTAACTCAAATTATCGGAGAACTTAACCACGTCTCGTAGACGACGGTGTATTAGTCGACCCTCCACGACTTTTTTCTTACTTCTTAACCTGATAAAACCCAACCAACAGTTTTACACCCTCTAGGCATGTCAGACCATTGTCTAGATTGCTGCTAACCTAAGGCATGTCTTAATGTATCGTGCCATAGATCCTACAAGATAGAAGATTCCCCAAAATCTTCAAGCCTGCTGCCTAAAAAACTGCTACCCATCTCACTGATTGGATCTTTCTTGAATGGAGATTTTTATACCCCCAAAAGAATTTCCAGCAAAAGGTAAATAGTCAAACATGGCTCACCACTGAATGCACTGCAGCCATTATTCGCCGAAACAATTCTTCTATATTTATTGCAATGAGTGAATTAGTTCATTGCATTTAAAACTGCCTGCAATCAGGGTAAAGTATGGCTGGTTACATTCAATGCATCGAAGACCTGACTAGATACATGCCATCATCTACGATCTGACACTGAAAGACTAGCAATCTGGATGAACGAAGGTCATCTCGGGAAAGTACTTGTGTCGCAAAATCACACACGACTTCAGGTAGAACACGTACATACGATTCATTACTTTGCCGGTAAAATGGTTGGATCATTGTAGAGCACTAGTAGGTACCTGTCTCCTCCTACTGTCTGCTACCTTTACAAATGTCAGATCAGGCAAAAAATGGAGTACTGCTATAATATTTAACTAGAAGTTGCCCAGACCTCGCTCTCCAGACTTCATAGATTTCAAAGGTATCTCCGAGCCCTTGTGGGTTATCAATTAATCTTCACCCTTCAACCTCTCTGCCACACACGTTATATGGCAGGTCTTTCGCTTCTCTATCACTAATTACCATTACGGAAAGTGCTCAGACAAAAATATAATTTGTCATCCACAAGTTCTCCGAGAGGCTTTTGGAAACTAACAATCCTGGAAAGTGTGGATAGGGCAGCTCCTCTCCAAATATGAAAAAACATCCACCATTTTAGGACTCAGCTGGCTCTTGAAAAGTTAGCGGATAGCACGATGAGCCAAGTAATTACTGGCGCGGTACCTAAACCGACAATTCTACCTACATCTTTAGCGATGGATCGCGTATACATGTTCCCCTTGAGACCAGGGGTGATTTGAAGGCACAATAGTTTTCACAGATCGGAGCATCCTTGAGTGGACATGCATTCATCGTAACTGGCGGGAAGTCATAGTTCAGTCGCCAGTGCAGACTTTTGCGAAACAAAATGTTCACGGAAATAAAAAAAAAAGTACTTACCTCATTCATTCAGAATTCATATTAAAATGTTTACACCCGTTGCGAAAGTATTGTTCGTAAGAAGATCTTTTCAGTGCATCAGAAAAAATATATAATATCATGCAATCAATTATATTAAGAAGCTGAAGGCTAGTTTTTTTTTTTTCTTCTTTTTTAGGTTTCCATAGTATCGATGTTGAAAATCATTGTCATAGTCAAGAGCATCGTTTGAACTTCATCCTTATTCGGGATGAAAGCACGAGGATAATCAATTGTGAAACTTAGACAAAAAAAAAAGTGAATGGGAACTGATCCTCAAAGATTAACTTGTTATTTATGAAAATAACACGAGACCTAAATAGCAAAATACATGTTAATCGATAATGCAAACCTACTAAAAAGAAAAAAATTCAAAGATAAAATCTCTCCATTGAATAAGTTATTCTTTCTGCAGAATAATCGAATATCTTTAAAATGACAATGTGGAAGATTTGAAGTTACTTAAAATATTCTGCAACATATTGATGCCTGAATATCGATTACTGAATTAGAAATAAAAAATGGGTAATGTAAGATAGTAATCTTCTTTCGAGCACGAAATCATTTGATGCGTTCTTAAAATTTTAGCCTTGACGTCTATTGTCAATAAAAGCAAATCAGCATGTCAACTTCTCAATCACGGATCGGTTTTAAATCCTAATATCAACATATTGAATAAAAGAAACAATACTTTTCAAATCGAAAGCAGTTTTATATTTCGATTAATACCATTTTTAGAGACTCTTGTAACAACGGCTGAAAATGGAGAATTTCAATATCTCCTGGTCAATTTCACATATACTCACCCCAGAAACATAGACAGAGGAGATAACATTTGAATTGACTACATTGTTTTGAGAGATGATGCAACCTGGGAATTTTTCATTGCATTTCTGTTTGAACGTCCATTTTCGTAATAGACATCGATAACTTTAACACGTTGTTTGATTGTTAATCTTTCCCTGGTAGAAATTGCCAAAGACTTATGTTGCCGGATCTGAAAGTAAAAGAAAAAAAATGCATGCTTTTGCAACCAGGCAAATAATGAATGTCTGAATATGTAACTTGTGGGAATAGAAAAGAAATTAACAACGCTGGTATAGCAGGCATGAATAAAATGATGTCACGACAATTAACTTACTTGTCAACCGGATGCATAAAAATTAAAAGATGGACGCTCATAGTAAAAAAAGAAAAGTATATTTAAATAACGGAACGGCTTCTTTTGAAATCCTTTCGAAAGGAAACTTCAATAGATAAAAGCATATAAGGACTTGTAATACTAACATCGAGAGTAGGATTAAAACTGAAGAGAATGCAACAGAATCAGAGTTGACATAATAGGAATGGTGTCAAACAAACCATTTCCAGATCGATAATATTCTAAAATAAATTAAATATATAACAGTTGCAAATTGTTATAAATTATTAATAGATTGCTCTTCATAGGGATACTTAATAAGCCTGCCGTAAATGCACATGAACTTCATTGAATAATGGTTTGGATTCTGATGATTAGAGCCCGTAAAAATCTTAAACCAAAACATTGTCTGGATTCGTTCAAGTTCCAAGAACATTATATTCTATATTTAATTTCAGAATGCTATCAGATAAGCGAGCAATACAAAACTAAATTGAACTATACCTATGTTTCATAGATTCTAGACAATGAGAAGTAACTATTGAACTTCCAATAAAATGTGATTTATTTGGGAAAAGACCACAGAAAAGTCCAGGCCATTTATTGTGAAGAAACCCTGCCAGCGGATAGAATATGTGAATGTGTCCAAACATAGATATATGCACTTCTCGCCAGATTTGTTCAATCTTTACATCGATGTAATGCGAAGGGAACAAGAAAAAAATGCAGAAATGGAAAAATCTTAGACACTTAGTATAACAAACCGGTAAGAAATGACTAAAGTCTTAGTTGATAGTGTGTAATATAACGCAGGAAAAGTAAGCAAAAACAAAGTAAAATAGTAAGTAAAATGAAAAGAGGACTTCCATAGATTAGACAATATATAAAGATACGGTACATTTCCGTTCGAAACATAAGCGTTGGGGTAAAGCGAGCTCTGTATTGTCTATCCTCTTTTAGGGCACTGAATACGGGATAATTCTGTAAGCGATTAAGATGAAACTAGAAGTGACAGTGTAGTGTTTGCCCGAATCGGAGGCAAAGAATACACGTACAGAAGAGTGTTACGCTAAATTAGAACAAAAAGGACACTCATAATTACAATCCGAAAGTCACAGTATAAATCATTGTGATACCTGAGGAGGAAGGAATGCTTAGCGACTTTAATGCCCAGAGTACATTTTGAATGAAAGACAGGACGTTGAAAGAAACAATATCATATCTAAAAATTACTTGTAAATAGTTGACAGATCAAGGAAGGCAGGGTTAAAGATTTATTTGAGGTTCCAGGAAGAGGATGCTGTGGAGAACCATGATCACAAAATCACTCAAGTGTCACTACATATAAAAAAGAAGAAGTATATAAACCTAATCTTAGTAAAAAAAGACATATCTCAGATAAGGAAATGCGAAATTAAGAGATGAATTGAATAAGTGACAATGAAATGGTTTCGTAGTTACGATAATGATTTTTGCCAACAAAAAAGAAACCTTTATATGCAAGGACTGACAATCAGATTTCTCTTTCTTTTATACAAACTGACAGGAAATATATTCTGAAGCTGAAACGAATCATCTACATAGATTTTACTATGATGAACAATCATTTGACAATGTCCTAAAGTCTAAAACCTAATAAATTTCAATATTCTAAAACTTTCTAAATATATATAGGGATAATTAAAAATAAAACACCATGAAAATACAGAAAATAGGGTGAGTCTACAAGAATAGATTAAATAATGGAAAACTCTGTTTGCAGGAAAAGATAATTATGAACACCTTCCCAAACTAACATAACTGAACTCATCACAAAATGCAGACATGTAAACATTTTTTAATACCTTACATACAATCAAAAAAATAAAAGGTAATAACTTGGAAAGTATCATCATGAAAAACAACGCATATTATATAACATATATTATGCAAAGCCAATAATTGAAATCTAAACAAATAACAAACCCCGTACCCACCCCAAGAATATAGCAAACAATATAATAATAAATCAATTTAATAACAATCATATAAACAAATAACGAATTCACTGATAAATAAAAACAATAATAATAATAATACATTTATATATATATATATATAAATTTATATATATATATATATATATATATATATATATAAATTTATATATATATAAATATATATATATATATATATATATATATATATATATATATATATATATATAATATTAGTGGTAAATATACATATATATGCAAAATCCACAGGTGCATATATACACAAATATTTTTTAGAATAAAAAATTTCCGAGAGGATAAAATCCAGGTAGAACTCAATGTCCAGGACAGAGTAAGGATATAATAAAAAGGCTTAAACACTAATATTCCATGGTCATAATTTAAATTATGACCATGGAATATTAGTGTTTAAGCCTTTTTATTATATATATATATATATATATATATATATATATATATATATATATATATATATATATATATATATATATATATATTGATGCATGTTACATTAGATAATATATTTCTTTTATGTAAATTCTTTTCATATCGTCTGATAAGCTTAATAACATTATCATTAAGCGAAAAAAAGAAAATTACAATATTGATATTGTTTTTTAATTCTATCTAAGCTTTCGGCTTACATAAGCCATTATCAAAGATGACAATTACATTTAAATATATTAAGCAATACACGGACAAATCAGTGATGATAATCGGTTTCTGTTTACACGGAAGATTTCCAAGCAACGACAAACTCGTGCATATAAGACGCTGCAATCGAAAATCGACCCACAGCTCATGACATCACACATGACCATACGAGTGTGAAAACAAGAAATATTAAGTATGGGACGCCGCTCGTATAAACCAATGGCTTCTGTCACCCATTATAGGCCATTAAGAATATTTGTGGAGATTTCATTCAGGTTAGGTTTCAACAGTTTGATGTATATAGCTTCAAGAATTTTTAGATTATTGTTTTCATGTTTAAATATAGTTGTGTAGTCAACAATGATTTTCCGGAATTGTGTATGCAGCCAGGCAAGTTGTTCTAAATCCCTAAAAATGTTAGAGTTATCATTCAAATTTAGTGTAAAGCGTCATGAAAGCGAGTTTATGGTGTGAACAACATAAATGCTATTTTTTATTCGTTGGAGATACAATCTCCCAAAGGGCACTTGAATTTGAATTTGAATATATATATATATATATATATATATATATATATATATATATATATGTGTGTGTGTGTGTGTGTGTGTGTGTGTGTGTGTGTGTGTGTGTGTGTAAACGACTATAGGAAAATTGTAATAGTAGCCGACGCGTTTGTTCCATTGTGGACTTTTTCAAATGAACTTATTAAACAAAGTAACTATTGATTACAAAACAAAATGTCCTTAGTAACTGGAAGGATTTAGGACATTTGTTTTGTTATTAATAGTTACTTTGTTTAAGAAATTCATTTCGTTTTTGCCTTGAAAAATCCTTATTTGAAGAAACGCATCGGCTTCTATTAAAATTTTCCTACAGTGTTTTACATTTATAAACATTGTCCTTTTCTACAGTTTAAATTTGAGAAATTTTATATATATATATATATATATATATATATATATATATATATATATATATATATATATATATATATATGTATGTAGATATATATATATATATATATATATATATATATATATATATATATATATATATATATATATAAACAGCATATATCTTATAATGTAATATAATATTTACAATTCGTTCAGAAAACGTTCATACTACGTATATCGAAACTTACATTTTTTCTTTACACATGCTTGAATATCTCCACATATTCCGAACTCTGGATTTGAAAATATATATTGTAACAGCTCAGTGTATCGATAAGCTTTTTTGACATAGTGCCGGCAACGTATCTATAAATTGGGAACCTGCAAAGAGATAGATTATCACAATTCTTCGGTAATTTCCGGCAAGGCCTCGGCAGTTGCCCAGGGGATCTTTGTCAAGACGAGCTTGGACTTATTGAGGAACGGAAGGATTGAGCGTGACCTCCTGAAGTTGGCTGATATTGGATCTGCACGAAACGCCTTTGGCATATTTGTATGAAAGAAAACGTCCATGCTCAATAAGAGAAAAAAATAATCAATCGATTCTTCCCTCGCGCCTAAAGGAAAGACGTAAGTAAATGTCTAAAAATCTTCAATCTCGGCACACCAAGTTGAAAGTTACTTGTAACATATACAAAAGTTGGTTCAGGTGTTATACGCGAAATAGAAAATATATGTATCTATCTATATTTCTAAAAAAGAATATGCGGGATAAAATTATATATAACCAATTTAAAATTCCATATGTTGATGGAAAGTGGAAATAGAGTTGGTTCGACACACTTCCCTGCTCTGAAAATTTGACAAATGTTCACATTTACTTTTAGTTTTGCGGTCCATAATTTTTCGGCATCCTATTGTATATAGGTTTAATAACATGATTAGAAGCGCTGTGTATTTCCAAAGACATATTCTAAACAAAAATGCGTATACACTCTATCTTATATTATACCCACGCGTGAACTGTTCTGAAAGATCTCTTATTTACAAAGAAATCAAAGAGATGTAAAGACCCCAACAATAGCATAAGAATAGCTGCAATAGTTGGTTGTATTTTAATTAAACATTTATGATAGTTTATATATTGATAATAGTTTGTTCAATTTAGGAAAAAAAGCAATGTATAACAACACGAAATTTCTATATAAGCTCTGGTAAAAAAATAATAACTGAAAAATTGCAATATGAGAACTGGTAAAATATATTTGCTTAGACATTAGTTCTATAATTCCCAGAAATTCATACAGATATCGCAGTGGATAAAGGCATAGGTTAGATCCAATGACTATAGCCAAATGTTGTGAGTTCAATACCAGGCTATACAGCTGTGGTGAACCAAAAAACATTGAGAATTGAACTAAAAGGAAATAACGGAGACATCCAGAAGGGCAACTAGGAAGTAGAACAATCTACCTCGGTAAGTGAAATAAAGTGTTCAGTTCGAAATTCAAAGGAGATGAATAAGGTATAAGGATACAACGGATGGAACTTTGTGAATATAGCAATGAAGTTGAGGTGAAAAATGTAAATAATCATTTCGCCTGTGTTACATCTTCTGTGTCCCGCCCGCTACTTAATTCGGGAATATATTTATTTATATTCAATCATGAAATTTTATGAAGTTAGTGAGTGATGGGAGAACGCGCGTGATAATAGTGAATGTTTTCAAAGTATTAGCTGGGCGAAAACTAATTATTTCACAAGATTTATTTGATAAAATTACAAATTTTAATGAGGAAGTAAAGTGATTTTATTTTTAAAAAAGGAACCTAATAAGAAAATCTAAACAGAAAGAAAAATGCATAATATTAGGAATATATTGTGTAGCAGAATCAGGCTGGAAATAGTACAAGAAGTGTACGGGTTCTTTAAAGAAACTAGAACAATGAATCCTATATTTATGTTCAGGCCGATAACAGAAATAGCATTACAAAAGCAAAATATGCATGTTTTATAAATTATGAAATATCGTTTCAGAAAGTACATCGCAAAAATTGCATGTTAGCATAAACCCATAGAGAAAGGATAATAAAATAATATAGAACCTATATTCGGATAAAAGCACCTGGATACGGATAGGAAATTTGTTCACTAAATATACAAAAAAATATGCGCCTTCGCACCAGACATTTTCAACTTATACTGTGCGGTCATTCTGAAAGAATTAGAATTCCTACCATGATTCATTATTTGCGGTCACAGTCTTAACACAAGATCCGCAAATGATACTGTGTTAACAGCAGACACTAAAGGAAACTACAAGAATCTCTACAGATGGTAGAGAAGAAAATCGAGAAGAAAGAACTAAAAATCAATTGTAAGACTAAATGCATGCTTCTTAGCAAAAGGAATATCCCATGAAATTTACAGTTTGGCAATACAGAAATTAAAAATGGTAACAATTTAGATATCTGGCATAGCATATTAACAAAGAACGGATCCCGTGACAGCGAAATACAACACTGAAACTCAAAGATTGAGGAAAGTTTTCAAGAAACAGAAAAATATAGCTAAAATCAAAGAAAAGGGTAATGAATTGTATGTGCTATAAGTCCTCTTATATGGCAGTGAATGCTGGTGAATCTACTAACAGTAGAAGACTATACTTGAAGCAACAGAAATGTTGTTCTGCAGAAGGATGCTGAGAGTAGCTTGGACTTAACATGTGAGAAACGACGAAGTTCTAGAGACAATGACGTTAAAATGGCAGATATATTTTCTGGGGCGCATAACGAAGAAAAAAGTTTGTAAAATTTTATATTCAGAGCAATGCACGACCTACCTGGCGTATTTGAGCGGATTGATGATGGAGCAGGATTTGGGAGAGATAGCAACAATGCAAAAGTTAGTTAGAACGGCAAATGAAAGAAAATTGTAGAGATCCATGATCATGGACACAGTGCATAGAAGATTATATTATTTTGCTACGGTCGCTTTCCATATAAAACATCATTTCGTCTTTGTCTATATCTCTGAGATGAGGTATTATGATTATTTACATTAACTACATTATTCGGAATGCGATCTTTATCTTCATTGCCATATTCACATGATATCAGCTCCGACAAACTGGGATAGAAGGGTACAAGAGGATAAATATATTCACAAAACACCTTCAGTCTGCCTACCCTTTGTGAAGGGATTATCGGAAAAAATACAAAGGAAATCTGGTCGATATAAATTCAGGGTAATCTTCAAAAGTGTTTCAACCTCTTTCGACATAAGGCCCTCACCTACAGAGGAGAACTTGACTAAGTGCTGTATGTTCGCCATCCCATGCAGCTGTGGTAAGAAATATAAAGGAGGATCGGGCCGTTCATTTAATGTTAGACTGCAAGAACATCCTAAAGCGGTAACCTGAGGGGAAATAGAATGATCAGCCATAGCTGACCAAATATGGAGGGAAAAGGGTGATCACCGCTCACTGTGGGATGAGGTTGAAATAATAGACAGAGAAATTCAATGGAAAATACGAAAACTTAAGGAATCAGCACATTGCTAGGACACAAAAATCTCCTGAACCGACAACGCATAGAAATGTATACAATATGGGAACCAGTAATGAGGATTGCTATAGAAAAGCAATGAGTAACAACACAAAATTGCAATATATGCTCTGGTACAAATTATGCAATAATAATAACAGAAACAATTCAATATGATCACTTGTGAAAGAAACATGATGCTGAGACATTAGGTTTATAAGTCCCAGAAATTCATACATGTCATCAAGAATACAGAGCCCAGTGGATAAATACTTTGGATAGATCCAGCGATTATCTCAATATCAGGTTAAACAGCAGTGACCAAAAAACCTGGAGAATTGATTTAAAGGGACACCCAAAAAGGAAACCAGGAAATTGAACACTTTACCCCGGTGAACGAAATAAAGGGTTCTCTTCGAATCGGATGTTCACCGGCCGAAACGTTGTGAATATGGAAACGAATAGGAAGATAACAGTGTAAATAATTAAATAACTATTACATATATGTTATGTCTTCTGTTTCCCTCTTGCTTTTCAATTTAGAAATATTTTATACTACAAATTCGGCGACTACAATTCATTGTGACAATGTCCTCTGCGTTAACATGCCAAGTCACTTCTCATATTCTATATGGTTGTGTTCTGAATTACTCATGGCCCTCCAATGTAGATTCTGTAATTTGGTCGTACATCATTTATTAACCTTTATAAGACGTTTTCACATTGTGAGCGGTGTCTTTTATTTTACTTCTCCATACAAAATATTCTGTTAATTCATTATTCATCGATTTAGGAACCAATACAAATATGTCATGTAGTGAATTTTCCACTTGAAGATGGATAAACAGAATGAATTAATATTAAACAAAATATGTCTCAGAATAGCAGAAAGTGTTATATACAAACGGACGAATCATAACTGTATTACCTCCAGCCTTATTATATGTGTACTGCACATTAAAACTTGGATGATCGTTAATCTCTACACCTGCTTGCTTTCATGCTTTTGGATCCTCTAACATTGTTTTTTTTTCTGGTCTCATTTCATGAAAAATTTTAAATAGTTTTCTCGTTCTTTGCAAATTCTTCCATATCTCCCCTAAGTGTTAAAGTATCCGGATTCTCTTTTCATAACATGCATCCCGGAAATTTAATGTATTTTTGATTAATTGAAATGGGATTTCTTCTGTAGTTCACGTATGAAATCCTGATTACTCAGATGATCTCTTCTTGTTATTCTTCAAATACACCTGTAGAAAAAAAATTCTCTTCGTGTAGCTTTATAAGATCTGCATAAGTACAATAAGGTACATGTTAAAGACGCCATCTGTCCTGGAGAAAAGAATAATAAAATTTAAAATTCAAACACAAATTTAATTGATTAATTTTGTTTAGTAACCTATCAATATCTATGGATAATTTGATGCCGACATCTGTATGCATTTTTTTTTAGTTTCAGGGTAAACGTATGTCTTTTTAGATATGTCGTTTCGAGATGATAGAATATATTGTTGGCATTTTTTTAAAAAAATATTTTGCTCGTAATTTCACTATAATAATGTACTTTTAGAATTTTATTTTTTATAAAGAATGTATTTTTCTATTTCCTTAATGGTGTATTGATTTCATTTTACTATAAAAATGTTTTTTTGGTAATTTTATAAAAATGGATATTTGATTTATGTTTTGGGGTTTGCTATTTGCTACTACCCCGGGTCAGGGTGAATCTGAGAACAAGAGCAATTAAGAGGCGGTTCCACACACATCAAATTCTCCAATTTCGCAATCAGGTATCTTGCTGCTGGATATAGTTTATCTTCATATCCAGGACAACATAACCAACCTATGAAAATTCCAGGTTTGTATAAATGTAACAATTTAATAGGTCAAAATGAAACTGACAAATCCAGAAAATAACTAAACAGATATTTTGAGTTCAGGAATAAATGAATTTCTTTTATAGACTATTAAGTAGATCATATCATTGTATTTTGCAACGATCTGAAAAAAAATCTTGACAATTTAGCGAAGCTGGAAATCTAAGGAAATGAAGAAACTTTTTAGCCAAATGCACTGTAGTATTGAGGGTACTTGTTGTCACCTGATCTCCGATGCATAACATATGGCTTAGGAAATTCATGAGAATAATGCTGCCTGAACAACCGAAATAAATAAATAATAAGGAAAGGAAAGCAATGTAAAATGGAGTCAAAGTGAGTCTATGTGCCGAAAGAAATACAACACTGCATAGCAGGATAAAGTAAACATGAAAATAGCAACAAATTATAGAAATCTAAAGTCGCTTTCCGCAACATTTTCCACTTGCGACATATTCGATCCCATTAAGATGACATTTTTTCATTTATTTTATTTTGAAACTTTCATCCTTACATTAAGGCTAAAGGCGAAAATGGAAAGAGTGTAAGGCACTTATGCACACTACTTTCTATTCTTTGCCTGAGTAGGGTGATAAAATATGCTGTTGTATTTAAGAATTTTCATTTTGCCTAATTTATTTATTTTTGATTTGCAAATATCTTAGTCTTTATTTGAATTATGTTTTTCTTTTATTTTACAAAAAAAGTTTTATTTTAAAAATGTTTCTTTCTTTTTTTTACTTCTTATATTTGATTTTTTCAATTTTTATTCCCTGAAAAAAAAAAGTCGTTCTATATTTCTGTCCGCAAAAATCGTCTTTTTGCTTACTTTTATAATTTATTTTTTGACATCTTCTATTTTTGTAATATTTTAGTTTTCATTCACTTACATTGTTTAATATTTTGTGCTTCTTCATTTCAGTCACTCATTTCTGCCATTTGTACATTTCATATCTCTGTTCTTAGGATTTTTTCATTCTTTTTTTCATTTTTGGAGTGCCAAAGGTGTCTTTGAAAATTCTATCTATATGTTTGTTATGCATGGAAATCAGTTTTGCATTCTATTTTTCCCATTCGTGTCTTCCATTATCTATTACCTTTCTATTTCTCATTTCTTTCTTTCATTTCTAATTTTTTTATTACTTTTTTTCCTTTTTTTTCAAATGAATGTATTCTTCCATTTTCGTTGTCCAACTTTTTCAAGTGAATTTATTCTTCAATTTTTGCTGTCTTTTTGTATTTGAATTTACTACCGTTTGCATTATTCCTTTCATAAAATTTATTTTTCCTTCTTTATAAAAATTGTATTTATTTTCTTTCCTTTTTCTCGTTCTCCTCTCATTTTTCCCTTGTTTCTTTCCTTTCAAGTAGCATTTATTTCCCTGAAACCAATTTACTCTTAATGGACAAGAAGATGAGTCTCAAGGAACCCCCTCGAAACTATTGTCACCGCGTAAAGTGACTCAGCGAAATCCAGAGAAATCTTATGGCGATAATATGGCCCCTTCAATATTCTCTATCTCTCCGGGCATTTGACTGTCTTGTAAAGATTTCCAGCAAGAGATAAACACAAAAAAAAACCCAATAAATAACATGCATATATCAATAGAATTAATATAAACGATAAGAACGCATATTCTTCAGAGTATTGCACATTTTAAAGTTATAGAAAATAATAATAAAAATAAAATAACCAAAACATTTGTTTTTAGAATTTAAGGTTTATAGCGGGAGTTTGACAAAAAAGGCAGGGTTCAGCGCTTAAGAGTAAAATGGAGGCTCTTAAGCCTAAAGTGACAAGACAGAAAAAGTTGTCAGCCTCCCAGGAGCAATCGTAATTTAAAAATAAAAATATGCAAATGATGTGAGTTTTTTTATGATTCCAGTAACGGATTTAAATTTAATATCATGGAAATGCTTAAATGCAGTCCCCATTAGGTCTCCAACTTTTAATTTATAAAGTAGATGCTAGAAACGGTATAGAAACGGTCCGTATTTAATAGAAAGCATAATTTCTCGACTCATTATTCTCGTGATGCACTTGGGGATGAAATGAATCCATCTTTCTCCTCCTCAAATCTGTCAACTCTGGTTGATTTCTTAATAAGAATGGCTGGCTTATACAGCAAAGGAGGCAATCCAATGGAGGTTTGTCTAGCTATTGCACGTCGATACGAAAACCACAACAGTATCACCTGTCGTATTGATTGGTTTGTTAGTTGTTCTATTTTATAGTATATCAATCTCAGTTGGTCATTTAATGTCAACAATTTATTTAAATAGATTCATAGCGACAATTTTGTAAAAAAGTTACGTATGGATACAAACATATTTAAACCATTTTTCAATTACTCACAGTTTTGTGTACAATCCAAATTCTTTTATGAAATTTACAGTCTTGGATGTTTTTATTTTCGTATTTTTTTTAAATTACTTTCTTGGTAATATTTTGTTCACACTATTTTGCATTCTGAGTTCCATTTTCCAGTTTTGTTTTTCAAAGAATGAATAGCTCCTGGTATTAACTGGTATTTTTTTTTAAGTATTGCTGATAATAATTTTTCCTTCAAAAATTATTACTGGTAATAATTATTTATGACAAAGTATTTCTGGTATTAAAAACTATTTTTACACAAGTTTGGGTGTTAACTATTTGCCCAAAGCTGGGACCATAACACGTGCTACCAACACGGGTCAGAGTGGACCTGGAAATGCCAGCAATTAAGAGATTGTAACACGCTCCTCAAAACCTCATGATCAGGGGCCTTGATGTTGGACGTAGATTATCCCGGATGAAGCTTATCGGCATACCCAGGACGGAACAATCGTATTGAATCTGTGTCCCTATATCCACTACAGGACAATTGGTAATGAAATCTAAGAAAGCCTTTGAATTTGCTAGCTAGAAACTAATTATAAACAATGGAATTTTTTTCTGATGAAGAGCCTGAAATCTATTATATCCTGTCTATAGATCATCTTGTATATACGATAGAGTGTTTGACTGATTTATTTTTTACGGTTTATTAATATTTTACATATTATATTTTTATATGTAAAGACATAAAAATAGATTGGAAGAATTTTGTAGTGGAAATAACAATAACTTACTAGTACAAGTCTTGGCAACTTATCCAAAGTTAGTGGGGAAGATTTGGAAGCAAAACTGTCACAACGAACAGGGCAGAAATTGAAACTCGGCTCTCCCATTTCCAATTTGCAATCGTTAACCATTACGTCACACGCACATCCAGGCATATATAACCTTGGATACCAAGTGGTCACTATTCAAATCTAGTTATTACTTGACTTCTGAGATAGTAGGAGAACCGGTGTATATTTACGTGTTTTAACCGTATGCCATCTATATTCAAAGTGGTCGATAAGTCTTTAAGCATAAACTGAATGTTTTTTTCTTCTATGTACCATCTCTATTCAGGACATTGGATATCATAGCTCTACAAAATGTCCTATCATTTGAAGATCTTACCAAATTTTGATATATTTTAAAATTTATTTTGGTGCCCATTAAGACAAGCTATTTAGTTAGGTTATACACTGTTTTCCGCTATCATTCTAGTCTTCAAAATATACAGTGATTGTTAATTTTTTACAAATATTCTTTTCTTATGTGAAATACAAATTTCAGCTGCCTCATCCTGATATTAAATATAAATGCCCTTTTTGATTTCATTTTCTCTACAACTTTGTCGTTACTCACATGTTTATTTTATCGTTTTCTAATTATCTTTTTGTAGAACTAAGTATCTTTTGCTTTCAGTCACTTATTCCCCTGCGAGGAGATTGTCCAGTATCCAGGGCCGGGGAGGAGGACTTTACATTATGTAAGAGTTTTCTTTGTTTCTGGTATAACATTCCTGTTTTTTAATACCTTACTTAGCTTTAGAAATGCATATTTCGTTATCCTAAAGGCACTTCGCATCATCCGTCCTATCAAATATATCAAATATATAATTCTGCTTCTATATAGACTAATCTGTTAATATTCAAGTACATTTTCTCGGAAAAACCTGTGACTAATACGCATGTGGGTGTATATGCCCCAAAGATCTAAGTACAGTTTTTTGTGTCGTTGTTGTTTTACATATAACTGAATATGATAGAAGAGATGGTCAATTACTGGATAGTATCTCGGACTGAGGAATCGGACGGAAGTGTTCGAATTCCAACAAAGTTTGTTTCCTTCACTTAGGTTCAAATCATATTTGAAAGGCGTGAATTTATCTCTTCTCCGATCCCGCAGCTATGGGCAAATAACAGGATAGGGTTGATTGTAACTAGTCTAGCTGAAGGAAATCTCTGAAATGATATCCTCCACATATGAGTTAAATAGACTCGCCAAACCTCAAACGTAGTGAGTATGGCGGCAACACCCCTGTAGACCTGGTGAATCAGGGAACGGTTCCTATAGCAGGTGAGGGACCCTAGTTTTAGATTTGCAACATATTATGTTAGTAACACTTTCACGCATCCATAAAGACACATTCGTAGGCTTCTGTTTTTTTTTTGTATTTATAATTGAAGGGGAAAGTAATTATTGTATTGGAATGCGTAAGCACACGTATTTCTTGCTGATTTCACATGAACGCAGGGCTCATGTAAAATTGCATTTGTTCACAGAATCATCATCTTTATGCAAACTCTTTATTTTTTTCCTTAAAATATATTCTTATTTTTTTTTACTTTAATATCTGCTTTTCTCTAGGAATCAATAATTGTTTTGTTATTATACTATCAAAAGTTGATATAAACTGTATATTGATAGTCTACAGCATACTACATGGGGAATGTTTAGGATCCGTGGAAAATTGGGAAAAAATCTGTGACTCTTCAGTCAGTGCAGACTTTTTAATCTCCATTTCTCATGATGCAATAGTAACACATTCACCGCGCAGAAAAATAAACGATAGTCATTTATGTTTTTATATTCATATTTCCATGTAAAGGTTACTGTTATTCATTTGAAAGTTCAGTGCTAGATGCACATTCACATTCGTTTGGTATTGAAAATAAACATTATTTGAATGAGATGCTACCATAAAAATAATACACATTTTTAAGATATTTTAAAGAGCGTTATCTCCCAATGCAGAAAATAATTTTGACTTTGAAATTTCGACGAGATAACGTTGAGGCGGAAGAAATGTTTCCTCATTTTGCTTTATTTATACACGGAGGAACGTAGCGATAATAGGGTAAGCTTTTGACTTTCATGCGTATATTTTTGAGAAATTATTACATTCGTGCATTTGTCTAACGGGAGAGACCTTTGAATTAGATCCTATTACAAGCAAGAAAGGGCTGAGTTGAAATGGCTTCTCCAGGAAGATAGATAGTTCAGAGTAAAATGATTTATTACATTTTTTATGATTCACTATCTGATTTAAGATTAGTTTTATTCTTAAGCAGATCCTGTTTTCTTGTAACACTTCTTCTTCTTCTTCTTCTTCTTCTTCTTCTTCTTCTTCTTCTTATTATTATTATTATTATTATTATTATTATTATTATTATTATTATTATCCCTCCCGCCGTGACTGCGTGATTCGACCCGTACTTTGTCGATAATTTTATGACCAAATAACGAGGGGATTGCTCGCTAGGTTCAACGCGGGTTATATTGTTTATTTAATGGCCGAATTAAAATGTTCCTCTCGCGAGGAGATCGCATTAATGTCGACCCGGTATTACATTAAGAGTCACCCAACCTAACCAATGCGAGAAATGGTGGTCGGGGAAAGAGATGAAATAAATGATGAACGAGGAAAGAATGCGATATAACTGTAGGAATGGAACTCTGAGGAAAGAGAAAGAACGAAATAAACATGGAGGCGAGATGTCGTAAGTCGAAGAAATACAGATGATTCTGGCAGAAGTGGAAGAATTTATTGAAAAAAATATGGAACGAAGAAGCAAAAAACAGAAACAAGCATGGCTGTATGGAAACGATTCCAAAAATATTTTGCTGGGAGAAATATCTTATTCTTCATAAGGTAAAATATTACATAAAGCTAATGCCTAATTTTCATATGAAATAAATATTTACATTTACTATTCACACTGGAAGTGATTAGATTCTCAAAGTCACCGCCATTATACACCCGATTTTCTTCGGTTGTCTGTCTTCAGATTCGTTATCATTTTTGGAAATTCGAACAGAAATTTTGTTTAGTGTACAGGGATGTATTTTTCTCTTATCCTTTTCCTTCCTTACGTAGTAATGCCAATCACATTTAGGTCGTGTGTCTGCTTCAGCCATATGGAAACATATATGTCTTATCCGAAGTTTTTGGATACTTTGAATTTCTAGGTAATAAACATATCTTCAGATGGAGTGTATCTATAAACGAAAAAAACGAATAAAACGCCAATAGAAAAAAAATAAGTTTAGCCGACACGTTTTGTCCTTTGAGGGATTGTACAAAGTCAAATATATTATTTATTTATATTTTTGCACATCTGTCATACACAATGAAGGATGTCATTAATTTATCAAGATTTTTAAACTTGAGGTGGTTGAAATATATGGAGGACACAAAATACCATAATTCAAAATCTATTAAGGAGAAAGCAAGCGAATAAAATTTAAGGATTATTTTTTTTTATATATAAATGTGTATTGTTTAAATTTAAATCAGATTTTTATGGAATGAGTTAGACGTATGTGCAGTGCATCTTAAAAAAATGAGGTAATGGATTAAACAATTTAATTTTGATTTTTCAACATATTTGTGGTGGTGTATGGACTCTTGGGAAAGTAGTAATTCTTTCAGGAAATGTGAGATGGGAAAAAAAAGAGACATTTAAATTTTGATAATATTCGATAGCGGCGCCCTCGAGATTTTCGAGATTTTTTTGAATATATTAATTCCTCTTTTAATAAGTGTGGCTTTTGTTAGATAAAAATAATACGTACACAAACAGAGAGACACACACACACATGTATGTGTGTGTGTATATTAATATATATATATAGATAGATAGATAGATAGATAGATAGATAGCTTCCAGATTCTTGAAAAGGCGCATAATATAGCTTGCCTATCTTAAGATTATCATTCAAAATCGAGATTTTACTCAAGACCTGATTATCAATGTAACTAGAAAAATCGCAAATAATAAAGGATGTTAAATCATATCCTGAATTACGGAGACTTCTCTCACTAGGTCAGTATTGTTTCGTCTATATAACTTGTGAAGTTAACTTATAAACAGACGACAGTAAAATGCGCTAAAATAAATGTATGAACCTATGTATAGCTATTTACTATTTTCGCTTGTCGGCTAGTCTAAAACTACGAACGCTTTCCAAACATCGATGATAGACCTCATTAAAATATTAGAAATCAAAATTAATCTAAATAAATACATCGATCTGAAAGATTATTTAGATAAAAATTAATCTAAATAAATATATCAAAACCAATTAGCCGTGTAGTAAAATGTATTTTTAGATTTTCTGTCAATTTTTCTTCCTAATTCAGAAAATATCACTTTCTACATTTATTCGGTATAACACCGTCTTGTAGATTTTGCACACACAATAATAGAAAATGATTTCCATAAGAATAAATGAAAATAATTTTGGAAAGAGTTTAATAAATGTTTCATTTTCTTCAGTAATCATGGGAAGAATTAACGTCCAAAGAATTGCACTGAATGTGTTTGAGATTTCAACAGTGACACTTGCAAGGATTGAGTCTAGTCTGTTAAGATTAGTGAGTGCATTCAACTCTTATGCGAAAACTACCTTTTAATCAGAGCCATTTCAGCAGGTTTTCATTTCAGTGACGATTTATCAACCTGTGTACTAGGTTTTAATGACTATGTTCTAGAGAATCTCTTCAAGATGTAATACATTTATGCACGGAAATCTCTGTATTTACAAATAATGCTCCCTGGTTGACAATAACAATTGTTGGGAGACTTTCACCTGTAAGGAAAACGCGTGTTTCTAGCCATGACACTGACGTTCTCTTTCCAAAAGCTTCTGCGAGATTTGAGGGATCGAAATGAATCCTTAATTTTCGGTCATGAGAGAAGTTTTTTGCCTTCCAACAAATAAGAATGGCTTATGCGTACAACGTCCTTTGGCGTACAATATCTTCCAACGTGCATACTATGAAAATATGCAGTTTAAAATCAGACGTCAATATGTGAGATACACGAATTACAAACTTAGCGAGATTTCAGCAGTGCCATATACATCCAGGATATTATACAAAATGTTTTGCCATAATTCATGTGTAGCTTAAACTGAATAATGTTTGTCCAAATAGCGCCCCAGCCATAAAACAATATTTGATATACGCCCGAATTTTCACTGGTTGGCAGCATCACCAGACATGTCCTCCTATAAATGCATTCAACTAGATATCTTTTATGCACCAGACATACCATGATCTAAATTCAAGAAGGTATGTCTATTTGAAAGGGTAAGGATAATATCTATTATTATTAAGCGATGTAAGTATCGTTATCACAGCCTTTTTTCAACCTAATATATACATTGTTCTGTATAAGCTACAAACTGAAAACACCACCTTAAGGTTAACTTTATGTTTAAACTAGAGTACATTAAAAATACTTTCAAAATAGTTTTTATATGAAAAGTATGATTTTACTATTTTCAGCTTATAATTATTCTCAATTAATAAATATTCTCAGTGAAATTCTCATAAAAATGTATGAATTTTATATGATTTTTTTTCGGATGTCCGATGGAATAATAGACAGCAGCTCGGATTGAGGAATCGTAGTGTCGAGTTCGAATTCCAGTCGAATCCATTACATACACTTACGTACTAATACCATTGGGAATGATATGAACCCTCGTCTTCTCCCACCCCCAGCTATGAGTAAATAGGAAGACAGACCGAGTTCTATAACCATGGATATCAACAGGTCTACCGCAACCTACTGCGGGGAAAATCTGCCTTGTCAATCATGTATCGAAAGATACAGGATCTTCTAAGCATGCATCACGCATAACTGACTGAAAATTTATTTGGTTTTGCGAGGACACATTTTTCTTCACGAGGTTTCGTCACATATCGTAAATAAAGAGAAATGTTTGTGTGTGTGTGTAGTATATTTATTTTTAATTTTAGACTGAAAGATTTCATGCGTTATAAGTAAAAATATACACGCAAAAAGAAATAATATTAATGTACTGAATGATATGTTGATGGAAACTGCAAAATAATTGAAAATGTAGAAATACCAAGAATGGAAGCTGTAAAAAATAGGAACTCATATAACATATTGTCCTTACGATCGTTCTAAAAAAGTAATTTCAGTAGATTTAAATAAGATATTGAAAAATAAAGAGAATACAAAGCAAAAGCACATTGAAAAAAGAAAATACTGCTTAAGTTGTAACTGAGAAATAATTTGCTTCCTTCATGGAAATTTTAAATCAAGAACAGTCAACCAACAGAGTGGAGGTAATAATGTTTTTTATTAATATATGATGGTCACATATATTTTAGAATGATGGTATCAAAGTAAATTAAATTAAATATAGTAGATTTACGGAAAAAAATTCTTCAGAATTACACGTTTAAAGAAAAAAATTAAAGAAAAACGATCAACTCATAAAATTTATATCCTGGCTAAAAACGGTTTCAAAGCCATAAATCTAATGGACTAGCCTCCAGCTTCGCCAGATAAAAATCCAATAGAAATATAGCATTTCAGCTTTAAAGTAAATAAATATACGAACAGAAATTTACACGAGAATAGAAAGCAATATTCAAGCAAATAAATAAATTTCTTGTAAATGATTTTAAAATAGCAGCTTAAAATGCTCAAGAAAAATCAACCAATAAAAGACTGTTAGAGGTTATAACATGTCAAGTAAACTATATGACAAATTGCACAAACAGACACAGACACAGACACACACACACACACACACACACACACACACATATATATATATATATATATATATATATACATGGGGGTGATTAAGTTCTCGAACGAACCATTTCTCAAAATTGAAATGACTTCCTGTACCAACCCAGGACATTTCGAGTGTATATATATTGACTGTCGACATGGTAAACGGATATGACCATCGCTGACATATTTGATCAATGTTTTATTGCTCCTGCGGGCAACAAAGACATTGAAAGACTTTGTCAAACAGTTGACAAAGTAGGTTATTCTGTACACAGCTTGGTCCCGTTTGGGAATTCAGCTTTTCTCGTGGTATTTCATGTGACGGATTCTGCAGTATATCTGCATTTGTACAAACTTCAAATAATATTACAATTATTGTGGCTAACAAAGCCTGCAATGCTCTGTGACATTCGTCGCATGTAAAGTGATGTATTACTAAATCAATGATTTACACATAGGTAGCTTCACGCTTGAGACTTGCCCAACTGATTGTTTTTCACGGAAGTGCTGAGATTTTTACTAAATTTATGACTACAACTATAACTATTTCTATTAAAAGCAACGTTTTTCATCTCTATATAACACACACACAGACACTTTATCTCTCTCTCTCTCTCTCTCTCTGTCTATATATATATATATATATATATATATATATATATATATATATATATATATATATATATATATATATATATATATATATATATATATAGTGTATTTCAGCACCAATTCCTCATTTATACATGTTTCATTAAAGCCGGCAGGCAAGGTAATGACATTAAGCTTTTCAGTTAATTTTTCTTGTGTTTCGAAAATTTGTTTTCTTTTCTGGAAACAGAGTGTGCAGAAAGTGTCCATGTTATGGACAAGCAAACTCTGATGAACTTTTAAATTGTGTTTATCTCCCACTCGTATTTTTCCAGTTTCGTGGGGAGATATGTGTTTAGAAATTTGTCCTTAGTGTCTATGTGTACTTCATTGCATTTTACATGTGTATTCTGGTAAATTATTGTTAACAAAGGAAACCAGTTATCGCTTAGATGATTGATGTTACCTTCAGTATCCCGACACCAGATTTTCTTAGACATGCATTTCAGCATTCACTTCGTCCATTCTGACACACAGAGACAGCATAGAGATAGACAGACACATACATACACACACACATCATATATATATATATATATATATATATATATATATATATATATCAGTAAAGGTGCAATCAATTTACAAATTCATGAATTATTCATACATAAAACAAATACAAAGGTTAATGATTAAATGGCGAGAGATCCATCATCGCGAACAATTCAATAATATACAAAAACCCCGAATCTGTTTATGAATGAAAAGATCCTGTTTTATAAATTTCCGTCGCATTAGATCTTTTTATTTTACAAGCTTTCGTCTGTTCCTACAGACATCCTCAGGTATGAAATATTGTGTTCTTGTTTATACTTTCAGTAATAAGTGGACAAACGAAAACAAGGTTGTAATCCGAAAAATGCTATGAAAAATGTGTGTTATAGTCTTGGAGCGTGCAATCGCAACGCTGAGTTTGAATTTAAATTTTAAGTTTAAAATTCTGCGTTTATGTACAAATGTAGTAATAGAGAATTCTTTTTAACTGGTAAATTTTGCGTCAAAGTGGCATGAACTATATTGTTCAATAATTACAGTAATGTCGGACTTATTATCCAACAGTTGCACTTGGATCAGTTATTTTAATATCAGTAAAGGTGCAATCAATTTACAAATTCATGAATTATTCATATATATATATATATATATATATATATATATATATATATATATATATATATATATATATATGTATATATATATATATATATATATATATATATATATATATATATATATATATATATACGCTTCAAGGATACAGTTACATGAAAATATCACTATAGAGGAATTCTTACTTGCTGTTGAAAGTCCAGGAAAATGGAGTAATGCCGGCTACCGAGGTATGTAACATTCAAAATGCCCGTCTCAACAATCTCATAGAATTAAGGATTAACACTAAATCTCGGGCGAATACTTCAGCGCATATGACGGTCGACGCTTAAGTATGCCCTTCGTGTGGGTTTGTTTGCAACTCCAGTGCAAGATTGTTGTCTCATACGAAACATAAACATAAAAACTGAACTGAAAGACACTCATACGTTGAAAAAGATGGGATAGTTCATCATCATATACATACATTCATATACATATATTCATATATATATATATATATATATATATATATATATATATATATATATATATATATATGGTTGGATTGCTGTGAGTTTGGGACCCTTGATTTCACGCTTTTGCTATCGTCTGACGAACGGAAAAGCTTGAAACCCAGGGTCACAAACTCACATCAGTCCGACCAAATATGTTAACTCTATCTCAGATATTGAGCGCTTTCTAACAAGTACCGCGAATATAATATATAAATAATTATATATAATATATAAATAATTATATATATATATATATATATATATATATATATATATATTAGGTTGGTGCAAAAATAATGTCGTTTTTTGACGATTTTTTTGATTATCGTTCACCCATTTATCCAACTTTTTTGACTTCCCTATTTGCTTTAAATGGCGAACGACTGTTGAGTGGTCGACCTCGAGTTCAACAGCAATTTCTCGTGTGGTTTTGCGAGGATCGGCTTCAATTAAGGCTTTAAAATGTTTGTTATCAACCGCAGTCGGCCTGCCGCAACCGTCTTCATCTTCGAGCCTCTCGTCACGATTGCGAAATTTCTTGAACCACCGTTGTGCCACACGTTCGTTAGTGGTTCCTGGGCCAAACGCATCATTGATATCACGAGCTGTCTCGGCAGCTTTTCGGCCTAGTTTGAACTGGAACAAGAAAATCTTGGGGATTTGAATTTTGTCTATGCTATCGAAAAGCCTGCAAAAAATGAATGAAGAGATTAAGAACGGTAACGAATAACAGGATTCAATAGAGCGAAAAACGCGCTTCAAAATGATATATAACATGGCTATATATATCAATGAATTAATTCAGAAATCATATATAAATGTAACATATGTGAGAAAACGACATTATTTTTGCACCAACCTAATATATATATATATATATATATATATATATATATATATATATATATTTATATACACACACTTTTCATTTATATATATATATATATATATATATATATATATATATATATACATATATAAATATATGTGTGTGTGTGTGTGTGTGTGTATGTATGTATATTGCCGAAATATTTCACTTCTTTGACATTTCTTCATTTAGAAGAAATTGGTTAATATAAAAGCAATAATTTGATGTTTTACAGGACAAATTTGATCATGACGTATCGCCGATATATCAGAAAAAAAGCTGACTGTCTAAGCAAATTTAACCAAGTGGTGAATATTCGAATAGTGAAAATAAAACAACATTGTCGAATATTAAAAAGGCACTTGTAACAAAAAATGTTTCATGAAATTAATTGTGGCCTAAGAGCACAACCCGAAATAAAGGCATTTTGAAGACACTTTTAAAAAATGTTCCGGACAGACATATAGAGGCATATATGACCAAATGTACAGATATCATAATTGTTGTTTTATGAAGCGCTTAATTTCTTCATATGTACATTTATTTAAACATGAACAATTATAAAAACATTTGTAATAAATTACATTTTTATAGTAAACATTTACGAGCAATAGAATATAATTTTGTTAAAGAGAAAATATTTTCAACAATACATTATTTTTTTTAAAAATGGCAGAAATACCTTTATTCCAAATGAAATGAATAATGCGCCCAAGACATTTAAATTTCGGCTTTAAATAACCAATACTTAGTTGATATGTCGCTAATCAAACATAATGAAAAACAAACAGGAATATTACTTGGGGCAGACAGCACTTGATATTCCCAAGAATATCCATACCTACGTACGAACCAGATTAATCAGCGAGGAACCATTGTTTCAATGGGATATGGGCGCAAGCGATGCAGGTCCTAATCTTGCTAAAAGGCATAAGATAAATATTCGATTTCCCAAACAACAGGGCGGTAAATTATTTCGGACACTTTCTGATTTTTCAGTGATACACAAACACACACACACACACACACACATATATATATGCGTGTGTGTGTGTACGCAAATATATATATATATATATATATATATATATATATATATATATATATATATATATATATATACGCGCAATTATATACATACATACATATATATATATATATATAGTCTATAAGAAATTTCGGATTATTTTATATATAGTCTATGAGAAATTTCGGATTATTTACCAGTAATACATATTCTTTTATTAATTTTCAGATACTATATATAAAAAAAATTGAAAAAAGTATAATCTTACTATTTTCTTAAGTATTTCCTTCGATAACAATATTAACAAATGCTTTTTGTAATAAATCTATTAGCTACTTTTCTTTTTAGAATGTTTAAATAAGAACATCTCAATACTAATTGTGTAAAAAATATGTTGTTCGGTTCTCCCTACTTTGCTGACTCCAGTGAATGAAAGCCAAATCAATCTTGAACATCAATGGCACGCAGAGACTAAATAAAAATATTGATAGCGATACACAGAAACGCAACAGTCTTTGAAATCATTAATCTTCATTCGGCATTCACAGAAATGCGCTTGAAAATGTTCATTTCTTCCCACTCTGTAAGTAAATGGCTAGAAAAAATGGTAAAATAAACTATGAGAAAATGTTCAATTCAAACATAGTGCTGGAAATCTAGGATAAATGTAAATCTTATAAACAAACGTCTACTTGTAATGTAGAATGTTTTAAAATATTCTTGTAAATTATCATTAAGAATCAGTGTCTTATTCAGACGCAAGGAACTCGTGCAAACTCGTTCCACATCTCGATGCATTGTTTCCAATAACTTTCAATTAACCCTTTTAAGAAACTCCAATAATCCTATTTCATGTGCGAATTGTCTTTTTGCTAAATGTTTATTTCTTGAATTTAACTGGAATAAATGTAAAAAGTTGGAAGTAATTTACTAAAATAAAAATGTGTAGAAAGTTTTCAAATCATTAGATCATCCACTACATATATATATATATATATATATATATATATATATATATATATATATATATATATATATATTTAGGCAGCAATTTTTTATTGATGCATGTTTCCTTTCATTCACTAATACAGAAGAATATCGTTTATTTATTTTAAGTAATTTTCTTTCATATTGTCTGATAAGCTTAATAACATTATCACTGAAAGACGAAAGGAAATCACCATATTGATACATGTTTAAATCCAATTTAAGCTTTCGGCTTACATAAGCCATTATCAAAGAAGACAATTATATTTCAATATATCAAACAATACACGGACAAAACAATAATGATGGTCCGCTTTTGCTGCATGAAAATTTCAAAGCAACGACAAACTCGTGTATACGAGACGCGGAAGCGAAAATTACGTTGCAGCTCGTGACGTCACACATCACAACGTGATTGTGAAAACGAGAATTATTAAGTATGGGAAATCGTTTGTACAAACAAATGGCTTCTGTTATCAATTATAGGCATTTAAGAACATTGGAGATTTCGTAGATTATTTTTTTCAGGTTAGGTTTCAACTGAATTATGTATATATCTTCAAGAATTTTTAGTTTTTGTTTATTATTTTAATGTTTAAGTATAGTTGTGTTTTCAACGAGGATTTTCCGGAATTGTGTATGCGGCCAGGCATGTTGGTTTAAATGCCCCAAAAATGTTCGCTTCTGCAAGAAGAAGTTTGCAAAAATTTCAAATTCAATGTTTTAGCCCGCAAACAGACGCAGAATTTTTTAAGACTAATCTTTCGTACTACCACTGAAAAAAGAAGAATGTCTAATAAAAGATTAAAAATTTGAATAAAATAATAAAAATAACATTGTATTTTCTATTACATTATAATATAAATAAAACATAGATTTTTTTTTTCAAATTTGGTGACTTTTAATCATGTCATGCACATCCTTAGCCTAATATCTGGAGGTATATAATATTTATTTACATACATACATTCGTATATATATATATATATATATATATATATATATATATATATATATATATATATATATATATAAATATATATATATATATATATACATATATATATATATATATATATATATATATATATATATATATATATATATATATTGATCTGTTTCTTATCTTAAATCATTCTTTCTCTCATAATATCGGAATAATTTTTGATGAATGCTAGGAAGAAATAAATATTATTTTAAAAACGCTTGACGCTATGAATGTTTCGTAACATCACATGTTGAAGGCCATTTGAGTAAGGTTAGTTATTCGATATATTTTGGAAGAAGCAACTATCGCCAGAAATTTAAATAAAAAAAAATTAAAATAAAACATTGAGCTGAGTTCGAAAAGGTTAGATTAATTTCAAAGACATTGTTCTATTTAATAATATTTTGAATGTATTCTCATCCCATGTCAAAAAATAAAAACTTAAAGCACACCCCGGAACACGCATGCACTCATACACGAACGCCCACACACGCGCCTATAGAATTTATTTTTAAAAAATCGTTGAAAATGAAATTCTGTTAAATGGAGATAGAAGTTATATACTTGTGTCAAAAAACGTGTGTGTGCGTAGATATATTTATGTGTGGATTCGGGAACGTACATACAGGTGATTTTTTTTTAAGTGACTGTTATTTTGTTTGAATAAGAGTATACGGTAAGAGTTACATATTGACCTGGTATTTAGAATATCGAATTTCTTTTTTAGAAAATGCTAGTATAGGACAGATTTGGGTTGGATACGCGAGTAGTTTTAGTTAAAGATTTTGTATCGCTATGGGATTAGTATTTTATATGTAAAACATGGGCTTAAACAATGCAATAAAGATAACCTCGTTATGGATTCCGGGAGTAATAAATCTAAACCGGATGAAGTAAAAAGACAATACTATATAGTAGAAGAGCGTGAAAAGCCCTGTTTTCATTGGCTGACACTGACTGACATATGTCAATAAAACGGTCGAAGTCCGGCCTTGTTAGGTTCTTATGATTACTGTTTTTTAGCAATGTCGCGGTGCGTAATACGACGCTTTTAAGGAGGCAGCCTGACTCTTGTAGAATCAGATCGGGGTTTCTGTCGGAGACGTTAAGATGTCAAACCCGAAATCGACGATGAGAACAGTGCATCACCGAAGACCATCCTGATGCATCTAAAATGTAACTTCACTTTTTTATTTTATTGCTAGTGTGTGAAGAAGATACTTGTTTTGTATTTAGTGTTTTCAGAAGTTCACCAAACAATTGATTTTCCAAAAGCTTTCGATTAACCTGTTAGCATCTGCTTATTGGTCTTTGGTGTAGCATTTTAAATAGTGAGTAAATGGCGGAGATGATGATAATAATTAATATATATTTTATACAAAAAGTTTAGATTCTCTACGCCTCAAGTTTCAGTTAAAAGTGACTACATGATAAACTATGCGTATGCCTGCGGTCTGCATGAGTGACATACAACACACAAACACACATACATAGATAAGCCCGCCCGCGCCCACACACCCCCATATATATATATATATATATATATATACATACATATATATATATATATATATATATATATATAGAGAGAGAGAGAGAGAACGATAGATAGATAGATAGATAGATAGATAGATAGATAGATAGATTCAGAAACTGACAAATTCTGAAATAAGATTTAAAAAATATATTCCATTTCATTCAGACAGAGAAAAAATGTCCCTCAGGGCTCAGATATCTATCTATCTATCTCTCTCTCTCTCTCTCTATATATATATATATATATATATATATATAACAGCTGGTTACGCGGATTCGAGGATACCCGTCAAATACGGCGAATTGCATATTTCAGTTTCTTCAATACCTGTGGTTTATACTGCAACTATGCTTAGTGTTTCTAGGAGAGAAAGTGTTATCTAGCATGCTCAACAATCTGAACAACGCCAGCACACTCAAACCCTTCGTCACGATTAAACGAGACTTCCTGCTTGCCCAGCTATCGATGCTCGCATGACTTGGGTCAACCTGTGGTATGATTTTTATGTACTTTCCCAAGTTTCCGCGCGCTTATGCCTCACCGATAATGTCAAGATGCCTGAAAAAATCAACCGTGCATATATTCGAACGTTCTAAACACGCACCGATTATATATATATTCTCAAACGGTTAAATTAAATTGCAGTTGTACTGATAATCTAGAAAAAATATTAAAAAAAATAAAATAAAATAAAATTTTAAATATAGAATTCAAATCATTGCTCATCAGGAGCAGCCACGCCTGATTTTTCCACTAGAAGTGATGTTCTGTTTAGTGAAATAAACATACTCGTCTCAAAATTAGACTCTCATAATGCCAGTGGCGGGGACGGGATACCAGCCGTTGTCCTGACGATATGTTCTCTTGAACTTGCACCAGTTCTCTACAAACTATATAACTATTGCCTCACTGACTCTTGCTTTCCTTCCTGTTCGAAGCCCTTATCTGTTGTCCCTTTATTTAAGAACTCTGGTGATCCTTCTGGTTTATCTAACAACCGTACAATCCTTCCACTACCACTCTTCAACAAAGTCTTCGAGGCTTTAATCAACGCCGAAATGTTTAAGCAACTTACATATCATGATCTGCTCTCAGACAAACAATATGGTAGTCAATGTACCAGGTCCACCGCAGACGTGTTCACTACTATAACTGTTATTGTTATAACTGTTATTGTTATAACTGTTATTGTTATAACTGTTATTGTCAAGTGCTTGGCACTTGACAATAACTGAGAAGCTCGAGCAATAGCTTTAGATTGCTCTAAAATGTCTGATATTGTCTGGAACGCTAATAATCTTCGTAAGTATCAGGTATACGGTATTAGAAGACGATTATTTAAAAATAAAATCATTCCTCTCAACAGTGAAATGAAGGTCATCCTAAACAGATTATTCTCCAGTTCCATTCACACGAAAGCTGGTGTTCACCGATGCTCTATCCTTTGACTACACTGTTTCTGATCTTCATCAACGGTCTTCCTTATGTCATCAACTCCCAAGTTCGCATCTACTCTGACGACACTACTATTTATTCCTGCCTCAATAGTAAATCCAGTATCGTTGACGAAACTAACCTTGCCGTAGGCCTCGAGAAGGACCTCTAATCTGTGTTTGGCTGGAGCAGCAAATAGTATGTAAACTTTTATGCCTGTAAAACAAAACAGCTGTCATTTACCCACCTCTAATCAGAATGGGTGATGCCCAACTACACGAGAGAGCCTCGCTGCGCCTGCTTGGTCGCAGTGTGTCGGCTGAAATGAAGTAGAAGAAATACATTGAATCCATAGATTCATACACCGCAAGAATATCTGGTTCTGTCTGTCGCGCCGAAAGGTTTTATTCTTGCCTGAGCCCATCCTTCAAATCTACAAATCGAGTATATCTTCCTTGTATGGAATACTGCTGCCATATATGGTCTTGTGATCTGGATGTTCATCGTGAGGTCTTCGGGAAAATCAAGAAATGGATATGTATCGTGATTGATCGTGATCTGGAACCCCATCTTCAGTCACTATCTCACAGATGTGCTGTGGCTTCCTATGTCTATTCTGCACATATTGTCATGGTATCTGCTCCGATGGGCTACAATCATTGGTTCCCAAAATGCTTGCATTTAAGCGTGCTACAAGTTTGGCCTCTCGGTACCACTCCGAACCTACTAAATGGATCCATTTCTTCTACTCCAACAGCTTCTTATCTCGTACCTCCGCTCAGTTGATCTCCGTTTCCTATCACTTTCTTCCCTGATAGTTACAATCTTCAAATATTCAAATGTAATGCCAATCTAGATATACTGATGCATTGACTTCGATCCGTGTCCATATTTTTCACTTTTTTCCCAAACACTACTTGTCTCACTTTCTTTCACGCTCTATAACCCCTTGTCTGCTAATGGCACTCCCGCCTTGACTGGGGTGATTTGCTTAAAAAACTCACCTTAGTTAAATTAAAAAGTCAAAAACACCTATAACTATAATAATTCTGTTGCAGGTATATACAAAATAAATTGCCAGAATTCTCCATCACAATACATTGAGGACACATCAAGAAATTCAAAAAAAATAAATGAATAAATAAACAAAAAACAAAAAACGATGGACAAAAATGGTATCATATATACAATTTATCAAATGCATTCTTCATACATAGAAATAAATTCAACCACAATTTTGACCTAAGAAATTCAACACTTATTAAGAAAGTACGTAACTTATTCAGATATAAAATTGCCGAAAGTTCCGCTATCGTATCTTATCAAAATATAAATTGGCGCCTCGGAATTACAGATTTTCCAAACCAAGATACATGACCCCAAATTGATAATAAATTAAACTAAGACAGATAAAACTATAAACTAATGTTTTTCAAAACATATATCCCACAAATCAATTTCAATTGATTTAAATTCGAACTTCATATATATATATATATATATATATATATATATATATATACTGCGTGCCAAATTATTATCGAGATAACTTTTTTCTAATATTTCAAAAACCTTCAAATTCACAGAAAATTTTCACACAATGTTGGCAACAGAGACCTGCGTAACCATTGAAATTTTCGTACTGATCTGCGCAATGTAAACAAACTGGCGCCGTATTTGTTATCAGCACATATCAGAAAATAATTTGGAAATTATTATAGACATGTTTATAAATTATGCATCTCTTACGGTAAAAAAAAAGATTATTTAATCATAATTCAGTTAAATAATAAATTACAATTTAATTACTTAAATTATATGCAATTAATTATATTTAGTTCAAAAGAGTATTAATGTGGCAAATGACAACAAATCCCAAAACTGTAAACGTTGTCTGGAGGTTAATATAGCTATAATTACCTTACTAAATAAACAATCAGAAAACATTTCAAAATGCTGAAGCGAATACAAATTTTTACCGAAAATCCAAACTGAAAGAATAAATAAATAATGTAAATAAATAAGTAAAATAAAATAAAGAAAAATCAAAATCAATAAAAATTATGCATTTAGATAATAAACAAATCAGCAACTACGAATGCACATAAAACAAAGACAGTGTAATAATAATAATAATAGTAATAATTATCAAAAAATGAAAAGATCAGTAATAAAAAAGGAAGTTGCAAAACAGTTACAAAGAACTGCATTCGGATTCACAATAATTTATCTTCAATAATTTGAAACATAACAGTTATCACCCACCCAATAAGCGTTAGGATAATACATTAGACGTTCTAACCAAAATGCACCATTCAAGAACATGTATAGTCAGCCAAAAGCACAACAAAAATAGACTGAAAGGTGCGTTTAAGCATAAAACAGCCTGTCACTTTTGGGCGTACACCTTTCTAAGGGTGCCATTTCGCTTGTTAACATTCTTGTCTCTAAATGGTATTCACACTGTTAGACGTAGTTATTTATTTACTCGTTTTGGTATAAGTTCCGTAGTACTTTTTTCTTTTCGCGTTTGATCCCGGCAGCAAAATCACCTGTCACTTACCTAAAATGAGATTAGCAATAAACGCTTAAACCGTCAAACAAGTTAGCATCTATCAGCAACATGCACCACAACATTATTCCCGTTTTTTTTTCTGTTATCACTGTTATGTTTTTTGATTTTATGCACTCTGTTGATGAACATGCTTTTATTCACTTATTATTTACCTTCCTCATTTATGCATAAGTTATGCAAATTCTTTCTATTTCAACACAATTCATATTGAGCCACTTCTCTTTTGACTGCAAGCATTTCTTCCTCGTTCCTTTTTTTGCAGTTCCACACCTTTTCATTTATCGCTGTATTCTTCTCATTACGACTAAACTGTGATCCATTTCTTCTTTCCTTGTCGATCTTTTTTAGAGATGACATTTCTATTTGTTGTTACTCAACTAATCATAATATTATTAATGATATCGGTGTAATGCCTATAGTGACGTTGATATTGTTATTTATTCGATATTCAAGCTATAAATTATATAAATGCATCTTCTCATGCATAATATAATAATATGTATCGTCCATTGCCTTATTTCTCGGGCGGAAATTTGTATTCATTGCATTTTAAATGTATAGCTTCACACCAGTAATACACAATTTTAAAATTGATCTAAAAACACCATAGACTTGGGAGATGAAATACATTACGTACTTCATTTAAAATCATTCCCCTTGTTATCAATTGCTGATTTGTCCGGTTGAAACTCCTAAATCCATGGGCAAAATAATTGCCATATAATACTTACGCTACTTATCGTGAAAAGCCATGTTTCTGCATAAATCGTTATTTCCATTCAGCAAGGACTGTATTTGCTTTTAGCAGAATATATTTGCTGACATGTCAATTAATATAAATTTTGAAATTTTAAATGCCTCAATTTTCTTACTATCGTTTCCAGGTATGAAACAAAGTTAACAAGCCAACATATCTTCCATAGAAATTCGAAATTTAAGACTCAAGATATACAAAAGTACGATGAATATATTTAACGTTTAGGGACAAAAAGAAAAAGAAAACGATTCGGTCATTACTTTGAGGATCTTTATCAAGGAAAATGAAAGGATTTTATTTTGTAACAAGTATTTATATAGCAGAGCAAAAATGTTATTGTTTTTTTTCAAAAAGATAATATCAGGCAAGGTATGGAGGATGTGAAGTGACATAATTTAATGTTTAATAAATGAAAGTATGCATGTGATGTACTAGAACCTTTTTAATACAAAATAGTAATTAAAATATTTTAGTTTGAGATTATTTTATGTGTTATATATTTGAACATGAGGTATGAATGTAATAATTTTATTTTTATTTTTTGAATATATTTATAGCCGTCTAGGTTAGCTTAGGATAGGAGTAATTATTTCATCAATGGCCATATTTAAAAAAAAAAACAAAAAAAACGGGGCTTATATTATGCATGTTCTTGGGCGCATATAATTTTTGTATTATTAATGATTCAAGAAAACAACAAAACTCCAAATGTGAATCAACAAGTATATAGTGAAATAACAAAGAATAAATATACAATAATTTGTATTCAATGTACAGATTAAGGGAAAGGAAGTTGCTCCTCTTTAACACTATTTTTTATTTGTGATTGATTGTTCGAAAGAAAGTTCTCTTAAGCGAGAAATGTTCAGGAATCAATGTTAGAACAATTCTGCTGTTAGAATAGATAACACAAGCATACAATTGATCAGAAAGTGTGTTGTGTTAGAGAAATCAACAGAATCCTAGTTGATTTAACTTGGCTGAGTCACAGAGAGATATGTATATATGTATTACAAAATTCTGTGTCTGTGTGTGCGTTTGAAATGTTGTGAGTAAAATCATAGGTTTGTGTTGACAGGAGAAATCAGCTGGATTTTTAAAGCTACAGATAGGCTCCCAGCGAAACGGCGGGGAAAGTTGATTTTGCACTAATATATGTGATTGGTTAAAAATTGACCAATCGATAAATTTGTACTAACGAAACAATTAAACAAGTTCAAAACAGAAAAATTCAAATCAACGCCTGCGATGGCTAAATTTTCCGATAGAAATGCAGTATTGCAAATAGCAGACAAATAAAATGTGGGCGTAGAAAAACATAGCAGTCCCTATACATAGATTTGTTTTGATAATTTCAGATAGCCGTACACCCAAGAATTTCGCTTCTAAATAAGTTGTTTTTTTTATTTTTTTTTTAACGGGTACAACACAGGCAAGGTAGTAAAAGAGGCAAAACTATTAAAAACTTAAACATTAATAAAGAGCAAGAACAAAAGGATAGTAATCAGAAGACAGTCGAAAGTGACTGACAATGTATTTAAATTTTTGAAGATTAAAGTTGACTGGAATGCAGAGAGCCAGAAGAAAAAGTCATGCATATGAATGCTGGAATACATTCTGGAAAGAGGAAGACGGCCCCTGAACGGAAAATTAAATGTAACAATCGGAGAATTTAAATTTATTTTACAAAGTGCCAATATATTCGGCGACTCTTCCAAGAGAAATAATACTATACTGCTGAAGTTAGAACAGGTACAAAGAACATTGGAGAAGGAAAAGTTGAGCGGGGCACGTTGTTTTTATATTTACTTGTTTCGACTTATGACTTTTCATTGTATTTTTCAAGAGATCATTTGTAATGAGGAGAAAAAGAAAAGGAAAACAGCCATTATAAGTATCACTTTCTGTCGTCTACGACAATACAACTAGACAGAACTTGGCTGATACCAGATCATAATGTGGTCGCATGCTTTCCCACCGGAAATACGTGTAGAGACACCTACCCATATGCGGTACTGCAATACAAATACTCCGATAATATGCTACAGATGATCAGAGCAGTCTCTCTAAGCGCTAACAAAGAAATCGTGCTCCTTACTACGAGACGGATGCAGCAGCCAACGAACTAGAAACCCGATATCCTCATAATGGAAAGTCATATTCACTGATTAGTCAGAGCACGAAAAAGTTAATGCAGTTAAATCAATATGGTCATGGATGGAGAAAGAACCGATACACCATATCCTAAATAGGGAACAAGGTATGATCCTCTACTTCTTCAATACACATGGAAATAATGCGAACCGGGTGATAGCTGAGCCTATCTACACCTAATTGCGGCACAGGACGTCGGGAAATTTTATCGAGACATAACACTAGGAAGTTTGCCGAATAAGACGGTGAAACCTATCCGGGCCAAGTTGGTTACTTGAATTTTTATACCATTCAGGGGAAATCGTGTGTAAGGATCGGAGTGTATGTGGCGCTGACTTTAATACCACGACCTCTACTACTGTGATGGAAACCGGATTCAAGAAAGTTGAAGATTTTAAGTTGCCGATTATTTTTAGCATTAACTTTTTTTATATATTCCTCCCAGTACAGTCTTTTCCAATCATCAACCGTTATGTACCAAGGCGAAGTCAATTTTGAGAGGTATATTGTAAGCAATGCTGTACTAGGACCACTTAAGTGTTCTACTGATATTGAACCTGTAAGTGCTAGGGCAACTATCAATGCTTCCGAAATATTTGCGTTTAGCACATTTTCCACACGAGGCTTGGCCAAACTTGGTATGATTTTCAGACTCTTTGCAAAGAAATATAAAGCTGGGATACTTTTCGTCGACAACATTAAGAATTTATTTTCTTATAAGTTGACTATGGTGAGATTTGAAACTGGGTCTCGGAAAGCGAGGGTTCTAACCACTGGCTTTGGAATACTCTTGATGAGGAGAAAGCTGTTGCGTAAATGTCAGTAATCCTTATATACCTAATTTATGGCACACAATAAAGGGCTCTATATCGGCAAAACTTCAAAGAACTTGATGTCTTCTATATGCGTTGCCTACGTACGATCTACAACAGAAAGCTATGTGACGTATTAGAAACAGTGAATGCAACATAATAGGTATTGAAGCCATCCTAATTAAAATCCTACTCAAGTGGCAGGACAACTCTCGTGTGAGCATTAAGAGACTTCGAAAACACCGTCTCTTTGGCCAGCTTCCAACAAATAGTTCAATTCGAAGACCACACTTGCGTTCCACAGATGAACTGAAAAATAATCTGAAGCGATTTTTCTGGTAAAACAAATAGTCAAAGCGAAGGATCTGGCGCCTGTTCTGTTCAGCATTTATAAAATAAGTTAAATCAGCAACAACCAAAATAATAATAATAATAATAATAATAATTACTATTATATAACTTTAAAGGTATTATATCGAAGGTATCTGGTAATATGTGCAACGTTATGTACATATTAAAATACGGATAAACCTTGAAGTCTATATTGTTAATTAAATATACTATATAAATGTATCAGCGTTCGTCGGGAATTGTGGCAAGTTTGATTTCCAAGTAATTTTATGATAGGATTAAATGTAAAAAACAGACACAATTGCTACTAACACACACACACACACACACGGATATATATATATATATATATATATATATATATATATATATATATATATATATATATATATATATATATATATATATATATCCCTGTCCGAGTATGCCAAGAGTTAATGCAAATGAAGATATGCCTTTATTTCAACATACACACAATGATTGATTACGTGTGTAACAGTGTGTGGGTTTTGAACTAGAGGCATATCTTCAGTTGCATTAACTCCTCATGTATCGGTTACGATGAATTTTATGCGGAAAATCTTCAAATTATAACATATCCCGTGGCTCTTCTTTCATATTTGGTTCGTCCATATTTAATTGACGTTCTAGTTTTAAGTGGTCTGAACACCAGTTTTGTGCATTACCAAATAAGCAATGAGATGTTTCTGAGTTTTATTACTGTAATTAGATAAAGAAGAGGGAAATACAGACATCCAGTGATTGCTTACCAGCGTCAGTATACCAACTCAACTCAGTGGTTTGAGATGGCGAAGGATGTGTGGTGCATACAACAGGCCTTCAGCAGTGAGAGAAAAAAGTCCATCTATTCATCTTCCTGGCGCATTATTCACCAGCACAAAGAAGACGCGCGTCAGCAATTATTTAACGTCTAATTAGGTTGGACAATATTGAAGACTTGAGATTTGGATTTGTAGGTTCTACGGTGAGAAGGGCATTTTAAGAGCGGGAGAAACTGTATGTGCATAATTGATAAGTAGGTAAATAAAAGCTGTACTTGAAGTGCTCTCGTCGACACACGCATCGTTTAGGCGATCATTCTTTTACACAGCTCTCCCTCTCTCTCTTACTGACAATCTCTATTACTCTCTCTCTCTTTCTGTTTAGGAAAATCGGTTGGATGAAGTATCTGTGATTTTCTGAGTGTTGGAAATCTGTCGGCTTCTTTAAGTGGTTAAGAACATCAAATTAACACTGAGGAGAAAATATGAATAAATCAAAACAAAAAAAAATATATATATTTAAGAGGTTTTTTTTTTTTTGTAATTTGTTAAAATAAGGAGAAGTATTTGTAAATCAATTGAAAAAGCCAGGAGAAAGAAAGTAAGAAGATAATAAAGTTAATTGGAAAAAAAGACAGAATATAATCCGCTGTAAGCGAAAATGAGAATAATATGAGAAAACGACGGGAGTTGCTCTAATAGAAGTACATGGAAAAGAAAAAAAGCGACGTCGGAAAGTAGAGCACGGGAAAAGAAAAGGTAAAAAGTCCTTGAGGAAGAAACAAAACAGTAAATGAATAAAGAAATGGGGAAACGTACCAAGTCTGTAAAGAAAAAAAAGTATTTTAAAAAAATGAGATCTGGGCATCAAAATTCAGATAAAATACACACTGCTATTGTGGAAAAAATAATAACATCGTAAACCACGTGATAAGCGGAGACAGAGAGCTAGAAAAAAGAAATAACAATAAAGAACCTGTTTTTTGGGAACAGTTATACACTTGGAACTGTGCAATTTAGTTGGGTTCTTTCATGTAAACATCTTTTAGTAATAAAATGTAAAGTATTTCCTCGATTAGAACGTTCAATCGATGCAAACGTGAATAGTGTGTAAGGAATACAAAAATATAATATTAAGAATTTATATTAATAAGAATTATGAAAATATTAATACATTTTTTTAATAAAAGTTATGATAATATTAATAAAATTATATTAATAAAAAAATAAATCATAAAACAAATAGGAAAAGAACAATAATAATAATAAACAAAATAAGCATAATGTGTAATAATATAAATAACAGTAGAAATAACAAATATTAATAAAATATTATAGTATAATAAAAATGATAAATAAAATATAAAGGAATCACAAAATCAGGGCAACAGATAAAAGAAATTGTCATTGAATGTAACTGCTAAATACAGAGAAAAATAGATAAAAATTGCAATTTCGAAAGCAACCTCGATAAAATTGAGATTTGTTCACCTTATAAATGTCGCCATTAGAACATTCCGAAATATTCATTCAATAAAATAAGAAGTCAAAATATTAAACCTTTCAAGTGAGCGATAATATTCAAGCCTGTTGGATGAGTGAATACAATAGTTGTTTACTAGTCTGGTCTTCATTCCTAACTGGCATTATTGTCAAGTGGGGAATACTGTGCTTAAACATGCAATAATATCAACTAAAATAAGAAACATTTGAACTGAAAAAAAAGAGAATCATCTGATAAGAAAAGGATTAAACGTCTAGATTGTTAGGC
Organism: Acanthosepion lycidas; assembly: GCA_963932145.1. NCBI lineage: Eukaryota > Metazoa > Mollusca > Cephalopoda > Sepiida > Sepiidae > Acanthosepion > Acanthosepion lycidas. The sequence continues at coordinate 6,662,383 of OZ010582.1, forward strand.
AGAGTACACCACTGGTAATTTCCGAGCAATCCAAAGTTGCGGGATAGATATGGAAATATATTGAATATCCATTGATTTTTGACAAAGAAGGGAAATGACTGTTAAATATGGCTGGACATTATATATCGCATTATGGAAACTGTTTCAAAAACACTAAAAGTGAAATTTCAACGACTGGATATACGAACATTCTAGTGATGGGATCGAATCAAATTGTGGAAGGGGTTTGTGATAATAAGAAGTGCAATGATGCAATCCTAAAAGACACTTAAATGAACAATAATATTGAAATGATGGGATGAAAGACAGAAGAAACATAACGATATGAGTTAAGAAGAGACATTTTATGAAATTATAGAAAGCAAAGTAAAAAGAACAAAACAGAAAACAATTCATAACAACCGTAAAATATCATCAAATAATCTTACATGAATATTTACTTAACACTTAGAAAGAAGCTCGACATTATAGCAACAGTAAAACGTCGGAAAACATATCCAATAAAAAGAAGAGTAAGAGATTGAGACAATTATCATGAGTGATGGAGAGTAAGGTGCAAGAATATAATTAACACTACTACTGATACCAATGGAATTTCAATATTAAGGAAATCAATAAAAGAGATACACATCCATTGATTAAAAACTGACATATCAGTGGGCTGGATATAATAAATGTAATATAAATGTAAAATTTTTGTATGCTGAGGTAAAAAAATGTATAGTATGGGTTCACTTGAGTTGGATCAACCATGTAAACAACAACAACAAAAAAAGAACAACAAAAAACAAAAAAAAAACTAATAGTAGGATAAATTAGGTTTGTATAATAAAATTATTTAGGAATGGTGATTCGTTACTTATCACTGATTCAAACCAATCATCGTAGAAATCCAGAATAAATATGCCGCTGTGTCGTTATATTTAATCCAAAATTAAATGCAACGAGACTGTACATAGGGAAATCTACATATAAACTGCAAGTGGGCTACTTTAATGCCATATCTCATCGTAAACTTGCGGAGATTCCGTTTTTTTATTATCTGTGATTTGCTATGATTTCTTGTAACATTCTCTACACTGTGACATCCAGAGCCGTCTTTCTCCAAGACAAATCCATTTATTATGCTATTAAATCACAGCAGGTGGTGAAAAAGAGATGAGTTCATGCCTTTCTAAGTGGTATTGCCGCTGAAGTGAACGCAACATACGAAGATGGAATTTGAACTCGTTCCACCGATTCCATTATTTTTTCTGCATAACTGTTCTTAAGCTCTTCCGAAGGGGAATAAAAATATAAGGATCATAAACGTTGGGACACTTCAAGTTGCCTAGGATCTATTTTTAAAAAAAATATATTGTAAATGTGAAGACGGAACAAATATTAGGTTTTAAATCTAACAAAATTGAGCAGATATTTCATTTCATACATTTCCTTCACGGATGTGGAATAATAATAATAATAATAATAATAATAATAGGAAGAAGAAGAAGAAGACGGTTCTATCCTTGCTGTACAGAAATATTGTTTGCAAACAAAGTAATTTTCAAGCACATATAAAGGAAAATTGGGTTAACCCGAAATGCAGATACTTTGATAAATATGTAGCAAAAACTGAAAATGTTGTATCCAACTTCATAGTTTGTTGCATCCACTGAATAGCAATCACGGCCTGATAGAGGTGGGCAATATCTGCTGTGGAAAATATGGAACTTTTACGGGAAGTAAATTGCAAGAAACTCGTATAAACAGCACCCGGACTGGGTTACAGTGATAGAAACTGTAAGAATTTTATGGAAGTTTACAATACACTCAGACAGAACAAACGTTATCAAACACCACAGAAAGAGAATATACTTTGTTATTGACATGACAATCCCTGCATATTGTAAGATTTACATGAAGATCTTCAAAATGAATCAAAATGCAGGGATCTTGTTGTGGAAATCTCAAAATTGCTTTACATGAGGACATCAATACTTCTAGATATAATTGGAGATCTAGGATAGATTGGAAATGTTTTCTGTAGATTAGTTGAAGTGTTTCAGGGGAAAAGTCTTGAAGTGATTTCTGAATTTATGTCTGTGGTTGTGATCCGGAATGAAATATGTATACAACAGAAATCAAAAGAACTAATAATAATAATAATAATAATAATAATAATAATAATAATAATAATAATAACAACAACTACAACACTTGACCTTTAAAGACACCAAGAAACTAGAGAAGACTGAATTATGATGTGTGTTAAAGAACATGAAAGTAGTACGCGAATAAAATATTCAGCAGTAAAGGAAGCCGGTAGGTTCAAAATGGAGTTCCAAGAGGATGAAGAAATACAAGTAAAGCACAATGCAGCGACTGGAGAACCAAAATACTTAAAAAAAAAACAATGCAGACAAAAGCAACCGATCAGATACAGAAACGATGGAAAGATAAGCGGCTTCACGGACAATATTCTGCGCCTACAAACAAGCTGGTGTAAACAAACCACGTACATATCAGTTGATACGCAGTACATGGTTAAAAACTAAAACCGAAGTTTTTATTCATGTTGCACAGGACCCATGCTTGCTAAGCAGAAATTACAGAACGCAAATACTGAAACATTATGTTAGTTCAAATTGCATATTTTGTGATAAATATCCAAAAACAATTGGCCGACTTGTTTCATTTTGCGCGGTACTGGCACCCAGTTAATATAAAACAAGGTACGACAGACTGGACCAATGACTACACTGGAAAATATGTAACACTTAAAGGAAGGAAACTGCAAGAAATTGGTATGGACACCACCAAGATCCGGTTACTGATAATTAGAACAATTCTATGTACTTTAAAATACGCACAAACAGAACAATCAAACCCCAACGCCCAAATATCGTGATTAGAGACCGGAAAGGCAAAATATGCCTTCTTATTGACATGGCAGTCCGGGCAGATCTTCCAAAAACTTTGAAAATACGAGGATCTTCAAATCGATCATCTCAAATATGTGGCGCATGAGGACATTAACAATTCCGGTTGTAGTTGCAACCCTCGGATTGATCGGAAAAGATTCCAATAGATTCATTGAAGGAATTCCTGATAGCACATACCTACAAGAAATACAAAAACATGTACTCATAAGTACAGCCCACTCTTTACGAAGGTCTTTATGTAAAATATGTGTGATTTTTTTTTCAAATTTGCTCAGGGAAAAGAACCATCATGACCTTTCTGACCTTAGGTCTCTGTTCGGGACCCAGAAAGAAATAAGTATACCCCCAGAAACCAAAGGAGATAAAATAATAATAATAATAATAATAATAATAATAATAATAATAATAATAATAATAATAATAATTTCGTAACTGGCAGCCTCTTGGGGAACAATCGCCCTGACACTCTTATGCACAAGTTTAGATATGAATAGACTTCAGTACATTACCTTCAATCAAGATACAGATTTAGGCAGACCTGGTGGCTAAATCATTAAAATCTACCAACGTAGCTGAATTAGGTTCCTTTTGTGCTTGGCTCATTTTGTAATAGTTCCTGATTTCTTTTCTCTTGCAAGCCGTCTTGGCGATAGCTGATATCATAAAGAGTATTAGGTGAAAATATAGATTTAGGCAAAACTGGCAAATCAGTGAAATATACCAACAACACAGCTATTGTTGTTTCCTTTTTGTGTTTGACTCACTTAATTATAGTGCCTGATTATTTTTCTCTTTCAAGACGTCTTTGATATATCAGACATCATAAAGATTGTTAGTGTCCCAATTCTGTATGGAGTAGCTCATGAGCTAAGGAATGTGTTATAGACAGGTGCTGGAACATGGCCATCGTCATCATCAAAACATCTCAGAGTCAAAGAGGATCTCAGTCACGATAATAATTTCTAAAAATTTTGCAAAGAGAAAATGAAAAGGGAAAAAGAAATCAAGAAAATAATTCAGAATATATGGCCTAAATGTTTTCGTTGATAAAAATGCAAAGCCTACCATATGTACCCTCTCCAGGTAAATAATAGTTAAAGCGATAAAAATGTCGAACAGAAATGTAATAATCTAAACATGACTGGGGTGTTGACAATGGCGGAAATATCGTAACACAAGTATCATTAAGAATAAAGTTTAAAAAAATGTTCCACCGTTCGTCATTAAGCAGACAACACTTCCTTGCCTGTTTCACATGCTTCCTCCAATTGTTCGATTTCTCTCTTTTCAGCTATTGGTTAGTCTATAAGTAATGGACATCTTCGACGAGAAGGAATAATAGACAAAATGCTGATTATAGTAGCAGACATTCTCATAATTACAATATTCATATTCTCATCATTCAGATGGGGGGACTGATATGATTTGTTTTTATAATTAACTTATTCATTTATATTTTCAAGCAAATATTTTCTCGCTAGCCTCATGTATTGTAATCAGGTGGATGTTTTTGAGACCATACTTAAATACAATCTGTCATTTCGACTAAACTTCTTATGCTTTAGGCACAAGGACTGCGTTTAACTATCAGTCAGAGTTGCGCTATTCGGTCATGAATTCAGAGTCAACTTTTATATTTACACATGCTCTGTCACTAATATTGAGAACTTGTACTCATAAATATACCTTACATTAAAACTATAGTTCTCATTTCTCTGTGTGAAGATTTTCTCGAATATTACGCCGATAGTCAAAACTAAATACACTTTAAAATAAACGTATTGCCTATTCAAAACATGGTATCGAATAAAAGTAACGTTTACATTGATAAAACTCTGCCTGATTGTTAAGTAAAATATATATATATATATATATATATATATATATATATATATATATATATATATATATATATATATGTGTGTGTGTGTGTGTGTGTGTGTGTGTGTATATATATATATATATATATATATATATATATATATATATATATATATTAGGTTGGTGCAAAAATAATGACGTAATAATGTCGTTTTTTGACGTATTTTTAATGTCAAAAAACGACATTATTACATCATTATTTTTGCACCAACCTAATATATATATATATATATATATATATATATATATATATATATATATATATATATATATATATATATATATATATATATATATATAGCGAGACTCTTCGCTAGCCGAATTGAGTAACTGGCGGTCACTGGGCGTGTTTCCTAAAAATAAATACGCCAAAAATCCACCTTCATCCCGTGCGCCGACAGCTTAGTGGTAGAATATCCGCCTGATACCAATTCAGTCGGGTTTCGATCCTGGCTAGAGGCAACCGGATGTCTAGTCTCACTGATGAGCTGCGAAACAGTCTGTCTGTGGATGACATTATATATATATATATGTATGTATGTGTGTGTTTCTAAGATTATGTGTTTTAATTATTTACATTGTTCGTACTGTTGCCCTCAGTATTGGAATTTCGAACTGAACCCTTCATTTCGTTCCGACGAGTTGGTTTTATATTTCCAGGTACCATACCTCTTCCGCATGTCTCAGTTATCTATCTTTAGTTCAACACTCCAAGTTTTCGTTTACCACAGTATTAACCAGTTATTAAACTTACAGAATTTTAGGTCAAAACACAGGATCCAACCAACGCTTTTATACACTGGGACATGTGTCCTTGACGTGATCATTGTATGAATGTTTGGAACTTGTAAACATGATACCTCAGTAACATTTTTTACAAGAGCTCATATTGCAAATTGCTGTTATTATTGCATTTCTCTAGCACTCCGTATATCTAGTTCCCATATTGTATTTATTTTATGCTTGACAGGCTTAGGATATTTGTGTGACCTAGCAGATATGAAGATTCCTTAAGTTTTCGTATTTTCTAGTGATGTTTTCTCTATATTATTTAAACCTCACCCCAAAGGGAGCGGTAATCACTTTTTCCTTCCATATGTGGTCAGCTATGCCTAATGTTTCTATTTTCCCCCGATGTTTTTGCAATCTTACTTTGAGGAGGCTTCTTATTTATCCTTTGTATTTCTTACCACACCATATAGCGTGTACACAGTCCCTAGTCATGTTCTCCTCTATGGATGGGTACTCGGAAGAGGTGTCTGTGAAGTGTTGAACCACTTTTGAAGATCGTCCTTATGTTATAAGTAACACGGATCTTTTGTATTTTCTCCGATAATCCATTTACATAAGGTAGGCACACCGCCGCATTTATTCTAAGTGTTGTTATTCTCATGGACATTTATTTCCAAGTTTTGGAGTTGCTGCCATGTACCCGAGGTAGATGTTACGATCTGCTTATACTGATCATTTGTTGTTCATATGTTTCTGAGTTGCTACTTATGACTTTTGCTCGATGTTTTAAGCAGAGAACGATACCTTTCTTTACGCTGTATGGATAGTGGGATTTGAAGTGGAAATCGAGTACACTATCACGTTCTCATAACGTAACTAATATTTATCTTTACGTGAATTATACTGACTATATTAAACAGCTCTTACCTCATTTCTTGATATGACTGGAAGTATTAGACGACGCTGGGAAAACATCTGTGACCACGGCACTCAAAAATAAGAAGGAAAATTCTAAAATAGTACTAAAATAGTAAAGCATTAAATAAATGTGTGATATCGAAAATATACAGTGTTTTATTTATATATATTCTCATTTTACATACTTTCTAATGTAGAATAAAGAAGAATATTTGAACGGTATGAATTAATAAGAAAAGAAGGAAAAACAATATGTAGAGACGTCTTTTCATCGATATAGGAAGTGCTTAATCAGTAA
>OZ010582.1:6674135-6676635 GCA_963932145.1 Acanthosepion lycidas
CCACATTTTGTCATATTGTGTATTTAAAATAGAAAAAAAAGAAAAAAATATTGTAAAAATTCATTTTTCATCAATTTTTTTTTTTTCAGATAAGAATTACCTTAGTATTCAGAAAAGTCATAAAAAGCTTTTTTAATTAAATATTGTCTTAGTTTTATTGGGTTTTGTATGTTTACAATTGAGGTAAAAGTTTGGACAATTTTGCACATTTTTTTACTAAAAAAATCGATGATTTAGAATCTTCAGAGTCTTGTGCATTTAATAAAAAAAAATTCTTTTTGCAAAAATAAATTTTTGAAGTTTTCATAAAATTAAGTTCGAGGGGTGTAACATATATAAAAAAAAATATATTTATACCATGACTTTCAAAAAGACAAACATTTCTAAAATAATTTCATTCATTTGTGAATAAGTTCGGAAAGTTTTATTAAAATCTAACAAGTACTTGATTTTTGCATGATTTTCCAAATCAATGTTTTTTCAACTGAAAACAGTGAAAAAAAAAACAATGTTAATATTATCTAATTTTTGTCCTAAAAAAAACAAGATTTTCAACCTAAATTTAAAATATGCTGCAAATGAAAAAAAAAAATTAAATAATTAAAAAATAACTTGCTCTTCCCTCTTCAATTTTAACATAAACATTTACATGTTAATAATTTTTTTTATCAATTTGGGGACCTTTTTTCTCCAGGGTATACCACTTTTTTAGCGTTACCTGACAAATACATTTTGAAAGAAAAAGCATACAATAATCAGTTATATGAAACTCTTCGAAATCTATGTATATTGTAACATATACATGCACACTCATATATATATATATATATATATATATATATATATATATATATATATATATATATATATATATATAGTTGAATTGATTGGAGTTTGTAACGAAACTCAAATTAAATATATTAACTGTATCAGTGATATGGTGCATATATAATATATATCTAACACATATATATATAAATTGCAAACACACACACACACACATATATATATATATATATATATATATATATATATATATATATATATATATATATCTACATATATATATATATATATATATATATATATATATATATATATATTTAATTAGATCTATTTATGCTTGTTTGACTATATTTCGTTGAAGGAGGTGTAATTTCATTCTCTGTTTGTTCGGAAGGACGCTCCCATTCACCTAGAAACATTCATCCAGGGGTACCCTTTATAATTCATACAAACTCACACATAAAAACAACACAACACAACGAATTTGGTGTGGTTCCCAGATCGAAGTTTTATTGAAATACCTGGAGGGGGCGACCACCTCCAATGAGGATATATAGTTGGAGGCAATAATACGAGAGAAGCTGAAGAAGGGATTTTCGAATTCTCTTATTTCGAAAGTTTGGACGAATGTCTATAAATACGAATGTGCGATGCGAATTAGGCGCAAGAGATGCAGAATAGAAAGAGAGATAGATAATAGATATATATATATAGAGAGAGAGAGACGTGGCCAACGATAGGGAAGAGTCCCACGTAGTTAAAACCTCCGGATTCAACCTTGTTCCAGAGTTTACCTAAGGAAAATACTGAACTATGCTAAGTAAAACAACGATAATATCATTTCCGATTTAGATGCGGGTATGGCTGATAATTAATTGCATCCGGACTATGATATAAACATATAATGTAAGAAGGATTGGTATAAAAACAACATTCATTTCTGTTAGATTTATTCGAATGTTATTTTATTCTTTGTACATCGTCGCCCTGGTTGAACTAGACCGACACGAAGATACCTTCGAAAATTTAATCTTGGCGGCCTTATGATCCAACTTAAATCATTAAATCACAACGTGGAATAAGGTAAGCTCTGGATTGATGTGGTCACTTCAGGGATCAGCCGAAGTTTTGGACGTCTTGGACTAGCTAGGCTAAGTTATTGCACGAACTCACACACACACACACACACACACACACACACACATATATATATATATATATATATATATATATATATATATATATATAATTAAGCTTATCAATTGACTTGGAGTTTGCGTAGAATTAAACTTCTCATTAAATAAGCTCAACCCACAAAATGTTTGATATTTGAAATGAATGAACTTTGGTGTAATATGGTTAATCTTATTGATACATTATTGATAATTTTATTGTTACATTTGAACCCATTCCAAGATTAACATGAAAAATATGTCGTATTATTAAATATAGAATTTGTACAAGGAAATGATCTAACACTTGAAATGACGCTCTTGATAATATTTGCATTGTTTCTAAAATAAACTTAATTTATTTTATGAATTTACCACAACATTTTTGTCTATATATGTACGAAAAATGTATTCGATAAATTCTGGTCAACGGGACTTTATATAAAATACTTTTGGTGATGTTCATCTAATATTTTTTTTCTTGAGTTGATTCGTAAGAGAATTCTTTGGACAAAGCCTTTTGCATCAAGAAAGAATCAAAA
>OZ010582.1:6681635-6716635 GCA_963932145.1 Acanthosepion lycidas
TTCCCGGAATTATATTGCCACGTTTTCAGTAAGTTAAATGATCGAAGATAATATATTTAATGACGTTTCTCCTGTTATCGTTCCACATCTCTGGTCCCTTGTTTTAGCAATAAAACATATTTGTTTTTTTCTCCCATTTTTCGCTTTTGTGTTTATGATATCAACCATAATATTAAATGAAATTTTAATTAACACAGAAGTCTGTTAGTTTCCATTATTTGTGTCGCGATATATATATATATATATATATATATATATATATATATATATATATATGTGTGTGTGTGTGTGTGTGTATATATATATATATATATATATATATATATATATATATATATATATATATATATATATATATATATATATAACCTCGGATGATATATCTATTACAATTTTTTAAAAACTTGGATTTTATCATTATTCTTAATATTTTGATGTTTATTCACATCGTCTCCCTAAGAAAATGAACAATTTTACAGAATAAAAATCATTTAATATTTTCTGTTTGAATTTCAATGATGGGAAATTATCATTATTTATACGAGAATTATTGTTTACATCATTATTATATTAAAACGCTTCCACTTTTTTATTCTCCGGTTTTTATCAGGATGTTGCGATCCGGTTAACCATGAAGACGTTTCGAACTGAAAAATTTTATTTAATCTACGGGGGTGGGGGATTCTCATTCCGCCCAAAATCATTGCTCAAATTCCTTTATATTAATATTCACTTGTTACTTACTTCTTTTCCAATGAGTCCAAGTATATATTATCTAGACTAGGGAGTTAAACAGCACTTACCATATCACCAAATCCACGACTGAACATTTTAATCCACTAGGATATTATCTCGATTTAGTATTTATCTACCATAATAATTTTGTAATAGTTGCCACGTTTTCCATTATAAAGTTTAGACCTATTTTATTCATGGGGATCTAACCCCGCTTAAAATGTATTCGGTTAAATTTCTGGTATTTTGAATTGAATCCTTTAATTTGTTTGAATTATGTTCAGTGTAGTCCAGTGATATCCGTTATACTATTCTGACAAAAAGAAGATTTATTTTATTTTATTTTCCAAATCTCAAATACAATTATTCGATTTTGAGTTCGATAAGCCACATTTGCCAGATTCTGATATTTTAAGCAGAATTCAATTATTTTCTGTACGGCCACTTTTGGCGAAATTCTATCTCGGCCATCGGGTTATCGACTTTTGCCTCTCCTCAGTTACTCATCTTCCTAAATGTTAATTGTTTTGTTAAGTTCTATCAAATGCCAGTCTTTTCCAATTGGAAACAATGCTAAGCCGATCGCGTTCTTGATCGGCTGACCGGTCGAGGGAATCTTGATCCGCTTACCAATTTTCTGCTTCGATTAAAGGTACAAATAAGCACGGGAAACAATGTGCTTCAGTTGCCAGCGGGAATAGAGATTGTTGAAAAGCAATACGCAAGATCCTTATTTGGTAAAGTCAATACAACTCATGTCAAACTCTGTTAATGAAATATATTGAATTTGCTGTTGCACAGATGATAAAGCAAGCACAGCAGATTGTTAGAAACTAGAAAAGTACTAGTGTCGTGTGTAGTATTTTAGTTTCACATGCAGTTGTTTGCGTTCTTACTCAGTAGGATGCTCCGCAGATGTCTTTAAAACTAGAGTGTCGTATTCAGAAAATTAACTAAAATATCTCATTTTGAAACACACTCAAAAACTTTTGTGTGTTAAATGTAGAGATGGGATGCGATTTAATTATATTATGTGCTTAAATCTTGTGATGTTTCCATGGATCCTTTGTGCATAAAGAAGCCTGTAGCAGAGTGCGAATAAAAAACGTTCTTGGTTCCAAGTGATGTCATAACCATTTTGAATATAGATGAGATTAATCATAATTTTATCAATATAAAGAGCTATAAAGAACAGGGAATTCTGGATGTACATGGTAAGAAGAAGAAGAAGAAGAAGAAGAAGAAGAAGAAGAAGAAGAAGAAGAAGAACTTTAAATACTTCTACACTTTAAATTGAATTAACACATTGTATACTTTAATCCATATTTTATGATTAAACGGATACAAAAATATGTTCGCTAACGGCCGCATCACGTTGAAACACCGGTTCCCGTACGATTAATCCCGTAAGTTAATCAACGTCAAGCCTTGACAGTACCTAGAGGATTTACCCCTTCAGAATACCAGGTGCTATAAGTTTGAATTTGCAAGTGATATAATGAATAATGTTTGAAAATTTAGCCGAGTTCCTATTCGCGTTGTGTTTATTATATCACAGACACATACCCGTAGAAATGTTATCAATTCAAAAATCATCCCGCTAGCTATGGTTACATAATAAAAAAGACTTGTATCAATTAACCATTAATATATGAAAAAGTATTCTTATGGTCTAAAATATTTTGTGGCTTTAAATAACATGGATCGATTGATAAGCTAAATCACTCAATAAAATATAAGTTTATGAACCTATGTTGTTTTGAAATTCAATTCCTAGTCGCTAAGCATTTAATGTTGCAATGTTTGCCTACTTTCTTTCCTTCGTACGATCGAGCCGAGATATTTCTTCAGTGAAACGCACAGAAACACAGAAAGGTCCGCACCCACTTACAAACATATACAGGTTTGATTGACCTTTTTTTTTATTTACTGTTTATCACCCAGTTGCAGGTTGTATGAAGCCTGCAAATATTTTGTGATTATAAGTATTTTGGGGTGATAATAATGATTTACTGATATAATTCCAAATAATTACCTCCTAACTGGGGAAGAATTAATGGAAACAACTTTACCAAAGATTTTTTTTTTTCTTTACCGTATGTCCATATAGCGAACCCGACTGGAAATGGAACTCTGCTGTATGATTTCCAATTTCGAGTCGTTATTCATTACACCATCAGCACATCCACGTTTACGGCAGTCACGCATCTACGTACTGGCCAGGCTCGGCATTTAACGAATAATAACTTCGGTGAACGAATAAAGACCGGTTTTTCAAAGTGAAATGGCCGTAAGTAACATATATATGTGTGTGTGTCTTTTGTGTGCGCGCGTGTATGTGTGTTTCTTAGCATGTTTTGTAAGTAAATACTTTTTACACAGATAATATAAGAACACATCTTAGTGAAAATTTATTCAAATATTAAATATTAAAATACAATCACTTCCGGAATACCAAATTCAAAGAAATCTGATTATGTTTTCGAAATAAGTTGCAAGGACTGTATTTTGTTTCTTTGTTTCTAATTGTTCTGCCACGGGAGAAATTGTCTGCCGGTCGAAAAAAAATATCGGTGTTAATCTTAGTGAGTATGGAAATTGAGAAAGATAGTGTCACATTAAAGTTTTTTTCATTTTCTCTTGAAATGTAAAGACATTTTCAATAAATTCTATCAATGTACTGAAAATTGAAAAATTGATAGTCTTGGTTAAAAGAAGTGTCCGGCTGTTTTTGTTCCCCAAGCGAATGCTTATAAGTAACTCAAATACACTATTGGCAAATTTTCACAACTCAACTTCGAAAAATATTTTATATTATTACACGCGCGCGCACACACACACACACACACTCTTACACCCCCCACACACATCTATCTATCTATCTATCTATCTATCTATATATATATATATATATATATATATATATATATATATATATATATATATATATATATACACCCTTGAAACATTGAGATTACTTATCAAAGTATGTACATTAACCGCACCAACTTCCACTACGTAACCATATATCTTACTCCTTATGCTTTACAATTCTTAAACATTTTTACACCGTTTCACACAATACCCAACCAACGGTATATGTTTTTATGTGTGTGTGTGTGTTTCCCCAAAGAATACATGTACCGTATGAGATTAAAGTCTATACCATTCCAACCACCCCGATATCTTCCCACCAACACCCTATATTTTGTATTTATACCCCAATAGCATATTAAGTTTAGAATAAATTTGAACTTGGATTCTGACTACATTTTAGCTTTCTTCCCATGAGACCCAGTATTTATAAAAAATTGTATTGAGTGATTTATTAACCTAATGAGTTTATGCCTTACGAATTGGGAAACTATGAATGACTGAGTTGCAAGACAAGTATCGTTATATGTGTATTAATTAATATACTTTATAGCTTCATTTAAGTATATTGAGCACTATTATGTTTACACAATAAACACCTATCTTAAATAAATGCTTATCTATATAAACACGCTATCGCACGTATATACAGATGCTAATATCACAATAATTAGTTTCTATTCACACACTTACATACACACACACACACATATATATATATATATATATATATATATATATATATATATATATATATATATATATATATATTACGAACTGAAGTTATTGTAAGCTTATACTAGAATAAATTTCCCTCAGTTAGTTTAGTTTAGTATTGTTGTCTGGATACATAATTTATAATATATGTAGACAAATGCTATCTACAAAAAAAAAAAAAAAAAAAAAACAGAAAAAAAACTGTCGAATCTAGTAATCTGATGTTTATCAATATTTTTTTAATTATTTCTGTCCCGTAAATAATGGTTTTGTGGTTCGGCTAAATAGATATTTTGTTTATGGAAAAATAATCCTAATACATTTCAAATTGTTTTCTGCAGAATAGTTAAATTAGTAGTTGATATCCCAGAAAGGGTCAGTGGTTTACAATCTTAGAATCTTTGTAAAACAATAAAATGTCCTTATTGACTAAGGACAATATCTTCCTTGAGAAATCAGGAATATACTTCGCTATCATTATCTTCTATTATATTTATAGATCGCAAAAAAAAAACAAAAAAAAAAAACTCACATTTTCTCATGAGACATTTCCTAAAATGTGAAGTAAAACACCAATAACTAATATGTCCATTCTTAATAATCACATCTTGCAGTAAATACAGTGAAACCGGAAACGTGCGTAAATCGGTCTATGATGATGAATGACATTTTCTAAATGTTTAGATAGCGTATCTGACGCTGATGTTCATATCAAATGTGCTATTTAATGTAATGGACATGTACTCGATGCTCTTCGACATTTATTTGCTTTAATCATTATCTACGTGAGAAAAATTTTGAATACGGTGTGTGACATTTAATTGTAAGTCAACACAAACAGCTATACAGATTGCGGTGCACTCATCTACCATAATCTACACTCATCTACACACATCTGCACACATTATTTTGAAAGGAAGTTCATGCAGAAAGCGTTGTGAACACGAAGTCGTAAAAGAAATGTGTAAGAATACAATGAATTCCCACATACGTATTTGCAAAAAGATTAAAGATATTCATAAAAAATAAATCAATCTATCTATCTATCTATCTATCTATCTATCTATCTATATGGTCGGTTTATAATATAAAAATAGCTAATTCTGAATGCTATATCTATTCACGACGTAGACGACCTCTGCATGACGTCTTCTTCTTCTTCTTCTTCTTCTTCTTCTTCTTCTTCTTCTTATTATTATTATTATTATTATTATTATTATTATTATTATTATTCTGCAATTGAGATGCAGATTTGTGAATGGTAGTGAAGTGGAATCCTTTGTTTCCTCCATTGTTTTGAATTCTTGCATTCTTTCTCTTAGACGACTTGCCAACTAAGTTTAAAATCATGCCTTTAACACATATCTGGCAAACATTAAATAGATTAATGATAATCCTAAGGAACTACCAGTCCCAAAGGAATGCATGTAACAAGGCCAGTTTTTGAATTCGGCACGTAGATTTTCAAATCCGCTACAAAATAAAAAAAAACTCATTTGTAATCTTCCTAGTGACGGCTCATTTCATTTAGTTTCTTCAACTTATGGACAAAACATTTTAAAACTAACCCCTTATATAAAGTGTTGTTTTTATACGACGTTAAGTAAGAAATTATACGCAATTTCACCTTAACATATATGTAGTTTTGACATACTTATTTATGTTCATACATGCTTATAGTAGATACTTATGTGGTCATGTGATCCATAATTGTTTGATCGAGCCAGCTATCTTGCTGCTGTTACAGTATGAGCATGGACACACCGCAAGCAGTGTGCACGAAGGAGGAACAAATAATAGATATCGGATCTCTCTAGCCGAATGGAGGGCCAGCGGTAGAGATGCATCGGAGGCCTCTAACACAATGTGGCGACAGTGTACAACCGCGTAGAAGCATGAATATGTGGATCGAGAAATGTAAAATAGCTTAACAAATGTCACGCAAGATAATGGTAACGAATGCGCGTCAATTTCTGCCAATGGTGAGAAATTTTAGCTAGATTGATATATGGCAATGGCGAAAAAGTGAATTATTGATGAAGTAGCATGTTCTTTGCAGATTCGGATCATTGCCCTTTTCAACTTGGTGCAAACTTCTACCGGAGCGGCCATGTTTACACTCTAACAGCAGTAAGAACGCTGCTATGAGCAGGAATAAACAGAAGGCAGTGTGTTACATTTAAAGATATGTTATGTAGAAAGTGGGATAATTTTTGACTTAAGCTCGTATATTAAATTCGTATATATTTTACAGTAATGTGTTTTTGTCTTATTTACTATATGTGGCTAATGTTAAAGTAAATATTATATAGAACTAATAATATTGAAAAGACTTTTAAAGATATTTTTAAAACGTATAACATATTCAGTAATATATTCTACCTGTGCTGCCTTCATGCACACGGGAACCATACTACACAGGCACTCACGTATGCGTTAGACGTAATATTTGAAAACAAGAGTTCAAAAATAGGAAGTGTGTGTTGTGGGTGTAGAGGTAATGATAGAAGTTGTTGCCGTATGTTTTATGGGCAGAAATATTTAGAAAACATAAGAAAACTTCTACAAAATGACAAATGCTATGTAGAGTGAAACGATCTAACTTTCCACAGAAGGTGAAACTCAAAATCATTTGTTGTCAAATTATTTACTAAATATATTTCCCTATATATATATATATATATATATATATATATATATATATATATATATATATATATATATATATATATATATATGTATGATGAAATATAGTCTTTAGGTGTGCTATATTTATGGGATAAAGTGCTCCATATCAGAGATAGAGCGCGTCTAAATAAAAAAAGTGAACATTGATGTCATTACTTAGAGGAGACAGTATGTTTCATGCTAGACCCAATAGTCAGGCAATTTATATATATATATATATATATATATATATATATATATATACATATATATATATAAACACATACACACACACACACACACACACATATATATATATATATATATATATATATATATATATGAAATAAATTAATATTTGAATTATTTACATTATTCAGCCATTCGGATATTCTTCATTGCCATATTCGCGCCGTCCGGTACAATCTGGTCATATACAACTTCTTAGAACCACATTATTTACTGAAGGCCTGCACCTGCTATTCCGGGTCCGTTATCGTCGCTTAGGTAACTATGTGAACATAACAGCGTGCCATCTCTGATGTTAAACGTTTCCGTTGCAATGTCTATCTAACAACTCTGATGATCGTGGCACAATATAATAAAAATATCCAAATGTTGTATGGTTTTCGTTTTTATTTACCTATATATATATAAAGAAACATAGTTTTAAGGCGTGCTACATTTTTTTGATAAAGTGCTCAATATCAGAAATATAGCGTATGTAAATATAAATATAAAAGTGAATATTGAAGTCAAAACAGACAGGAGACAGGCTGTTTCATGCTAGACGCAATCGTCAGGCCGAGAATATTGGATTTTTCCTCGACTTTATATATATATATATGGGTCAGTGGTGCATTGTGGCTAATCTATTCTGGCGGTTATTTCTGCGGGTGTGGCTTGCTTCTTTAATTATTTATTTGTTTGGGTTGATTTATTTTACTTGTTTTTCATTTTCATCTTGTATTATTTATTCTTTTCGTTTTTTTGATGATACATTAACGTGGTAAAAAAAATGGGTGAGTATTCTTAGTTCGCTTATTTAATAGTTTGTTTTGGTCTGGGAAGATAATTAAAGCTATTCATCCAATGTTTAGATTGCTTGCCGTAGTCTATTATGTTATTTTGGCGGGAGGACAGTTTTTAATTTGGGCGTTGTATTCAGTGTTGGATTCTGTAGCGAATAGTTTTTTGATTGTTGCGCTCTCAACGTGCCGATTTTATTTTTCTATTTTTGTTCTATAATATTTTTTCGCACGCACGTATATACATATGATGGGTCTGTGTAAGTCTATGATAGGTAAAAGTTCCTATTATTTTTAATTTTTAAGTCAGTTTGTTAGTATTTTAAAGCCAGTTATTTGTTTGTTTTCAACGATTGCACATATGTAAATGGTAGAAGTTACAATTTCTAATAGTCATTAGCAATAAAACGGTGGTATTAATTTTGTTGCGGGAGAGAGAAGTAATTATAATTGTGGGCTCATACGTTAATGGTAATAGCGGACTAATACGCAATAGTATTTGTGATGTTGTAGTATTGGTTATGGAGGAGCGGTTAATGATAATAACAATTGTAGTAGCAAATTGTTCCTGTAAATGGTTGAAGTGATTAGTAGTGTTTGTGGAATGGCTTAAACATTAATTGCAATTATTATGTTCTTAGTTTGAACTAGAAAACAATTGATGGCGTTATGGTGTCATTTTTATAGGCTCAATGATCGTTTATGCAGAGTCGTTGTTGGTGGTTGTATTTTATCCGTTTCGTAGAAATTCTGATAATATGTATTTATTTCCCTGCCTATATTTTGGAAATTGTTTCTGATCTTGTGTTTAGTAAATTTATTTGGTGGGTAAACAGAAAAGAAAATAGAAAGAGTTATTATCTGATTTAATCCACCATACAACAAAAACGTCAAAACAAACATAGTTTAGTCATTCCTAAACTCAATAGAAAAGCAATTCACTGAAACAAAACGGTTAGAAAAAATTATTCAACAAAAATAGCGTTAAAATCAGTTACAGCTTCACACACACACACACACACACACACACACATATATATATATATATATATATATATATATATATATATATATATATATATATATATATATTGCCTGCTGTTGAGTTTTGTTAGTATATGGTGGCTGAAGTATTGACACTATAGGCACTTTACAAGAACTAGTTAGTTGTTTTATATTTTCCTCTTAAGGTTGATTCTTTTTATCTGTAATTTTGATGGCGTTTGTGACAGTTTTGATAAGTACATCGTCTCCTGGAAATGATTCATGGCCCACATATAATAAATAAATTGTCAGGATTATAGACGAGTGAAAGATTTTGGTTCTTAATAAGAAGTTTAGGAGAATGAATAGAATATTATGTATAAATGCAATAGGGAATAAATGTCAAAATGTTACTCAATAATATATGTGCAATCTGCTTAAAATTACAAGTTTATTGTTAAATTCTTTTTGAAACATATTGAAAATCGTATGGCTAACTCAATCAGATAATTATTTATTAAAAACCTTGCATAATTTATTCACCCATAAAGGAAAGTAATTTAGAACCATTTTTAAGAAAATCTTAATATAAGTTAACCGCATTCATTCAGTTTTGTGAGATTTCAAGAAATGTATCTTTGTTTATATTGCTTTAAGCACAACTCAATGGAGAAATTAAATCATCAATTTATTTTCTAAAACAGGAGCCCCAGGTCACAGTTGAATCGTAAAATAATAAATATAATAAAACAAAGTCATTATTTAATTAGAAATTATTTGAATTATTTTTATATATAAGATAAATTTTAGGTACTATTTTCTTTAGAATACATTTTTGATGAATAATAAAATTTCACTTGAATTTTTTTCAGTATTGTAAAATTATAATTATAAGAATATATAAAGTTTTAATCTTTTAAAATTACGTTCTAACTTGTAGAATTTAGGTTAAATTTTTAGTAGTTAAAATAATACAAATCATATATGGAAAACTTACTATAATTCAGTGACCCACAAGTTTTGTAAATACAGACTTGCATGAACGCCATTATCAGAAAATGATGTCGGTAAACATAGTAAATTTCTTTTTATTGGGAATTTCCTAACCTTTCGTCAATAAGCATATTCGTATGTAGGACTAAAAAGTGAAAGTAACATAATTTAAAAAAAAAATATTGCTTAGAAATTCTTTTTAAATTTTAAACATTACTGGATAGTTTGTAAGCATTCTGGGATTGCATGGGAAATATTTGTCGCAGATTACTTCGACAACGCTGAGAATAAATCACTAAGTTCAGACTCGAACATCGGGGGCAGAAAGAAGTGCCGAAAACTCGATTCACAAGTAATATCTCACAATGCACGCAACCAGTCAGAAAAATAACTAACTCTTCAACAAACGCGGTCGCCAAAATACCCGAATTTCCTCACTGATTCGAGAACACCAACAGCTTTTAACGGCCCAGTATTTTTTCCATTCTTCGACAACTGGGAGAGGACGCTAAATTTTTGCATATCAGAATACTTTTATAGCGACTCCTTGACATATTCCGTCTTCCGTATGTCATGCGGAATATCTGCCCCCTGTTTTTTTGGTAAGTAATTTTCTTTTTCGCCGCATTTTCCGTTGTAAGATACACGCGAAGCGCTGTCGCTTGATTTGACGAAGTAAGTCGCTCTTTTCTTTGCTATATAGTTAAAATGGTATATATAACTATGCAATGTTATTAATACTCTTTATTTTAAGCACAACATTTATTTAAATATTTGTATCTATAAAAAGAATGTATAAACATAAATATGTCTTAAAATAACTGTCGGACTTTGTTCATTACATAATGTGTGATGTCATTTGTTTACATTTGGTTACGGATTGAACAGATATGAATGTACGTGAGAGATTCATAGAAGATTGTAGTTTAAAAGCAGTAAAATCGACCTTGCTAGCCGAACAGTCCTCTGTGGCCAAGGCTATATGATGGTTTCGTATAGGATACAGGTCCGATTCCTGTCGGTGGACGAATATTTTCTATGAAAATTTCTCGGACATTCAGGCCGGTAAATGTTATTAATATTGTTTATCATAAACAGAGCATTTACGTAAATATTTGTATCTATAATAAGAATGTATAAACATAAAAAAATATCTTAAAATAATTGTCGGACTTTGTCCATTACACTATATATATATATATATATATATATATATATATATATATATATATATATATTGTGTAAGTTCCTAACCAAGGCTATTTTACTTGCCTTGAACGACTCCATTACAAAAATATATTGATATCCATTCCAAATATTTTGGCTTAAGTTCAGTTTCTATCGAATAACGAACAAAGTCGATCCAGTGCTCTAAGTAAGGCATATTTAACTTTTAATAATCGTAATTTTGATAACGATTCGACGTTCTTTTGGCATAGGCAATAAAAACTTCGTATGCTTTGGAAAAATAGCCTGAATCTTTCTGCACAAATAATATTCTGTTCATAAACAAGCCAATTGGTTGCAGCATTTTGCTTTTGCTTTTGCATTTTTTTTCTTTTTGCCTGCGGCTCTAGGTGTCAGAGTACAGTTGGTGGAATCATGAAAAGAAGGATAGTTTTTTCTAATGAAAATATCAAACGGACTTGAGAAAAATGTAGGCTATATCATTTTTAAAACAGTTACACAACGTACATATCAATTTTGGCTAAGTCATTTTAGATGAAAGTTTGTTTAAAATGACCTGTTCCAGTAAGTATAAGTGATCGGCAATTTCATTAAAACTATATTATGGGATTTTATGTCATTTTGGTTTGCACAAAAGAGTAGGAAAATAAAATTATACAAGACAAAATTACAGAAAAAGAGATTAATTTAAATATATCAAGATCATCGATAAATTTCATTGCTACTAAAATTCCTTTTCTTATAAATTTAACCAATAGACAAATAGTTTGTTATCTTAAAGGGCGTTTGGAAATGTATTTAGACTGATAGTGTTCTCGGCATAAAATCCTTTCTGAACATAATAACCGTTTTGAGAATGAGATATTAATATGTTCGATTAAACAAGCAATTTAAAATAGAGGCTAGGTGAGACGATACAACTCGGTGGTATTTTTGGAAAGTTCGTCTTTTCTCATGAATTTTAAATTAAATTGGGGAGAGGAAAATCTTCGGAAACCATCAATATTTGTGATAAAACAATGTTTGTAGCTCTCAACGAATGGATAGAGAGAAACTTCTTTTAGTAATTGATTGACAATTCTAGAATTGGTGTATTATAAACAATTCAGCTTTCCGGCTACTCATAGAATTTTATCTACGTAAACAATTGCGGAAAAAGCAAAAAAAATTCGTGACTTCATCTCATGCATACGCAAAACGAAACATCTTTTAGTAGAAAAATCTAAAGTGAATAATTTTTTAAATATTTAAATTTAAAAATACTTAGAATTCCACAGTAATATCTTACTTTAAAAAGAATTAAAAATTTCTACATTAATTTAATTCCTTAGGTTAATAAGCTTGGTTGCTGTGAGTTTTTCTTTGTTGCTTGGTTGCTGTGAGTTTTTCCTTTAAGTACGCTAGCGGTTTGGCGCTCCAGTACGTCTTGTCTTGTGTATCGCTTTATATTTTCTCTTTATGCTATTATTCTTAACCCTGCTCTGCCAACCATTTGCACAAGCCTTTTAGGTAAGTTATGCCCTGATTTCCCCTGTTTCTCATGCTTTTATTATGCCCTGTGTGTTTCAAATTTTCCAATAGCTCTTTCTTCATTTCATGTCCGAGGAATTGAAACTGTTACTTTCTGGTGTTAACTATAAATGTTCGTTTTGTTTCCATTTTCGCTAAAACTCTATCTTTGTTCATATGTTCTGTTCATGGTATTCTCAGTATCCTTCTGTAGAAGCATACATCTGTTGCCGGAATTCTCATCTTGATCTGTAAGCAGATTTTCCAGCATTCACTGTCATATAGAAGAAACAGTATTAATTAATATTTTAGAACTCTTCTCTTAGTTTCTAAAGATATGTTTTTTTTCTCTTTCCAATACTCTTCCTAATTTTGGAAGCCATTTTTTTTCTATTCCAATACATTTTCGGATTTCGGTGACATAATTTCCTTCCTCTGTTAAAAAAAGGTTCCAAGATATTAAAATATTTGTACTTGAATGCTTTTCTTATTTTCAATTTTAATTTGCATAAACTGGCAACCATACATTTTTTGTCTTGCCGGTACTAAGGATTTTATTATACGGGTTAATTTGTTTGAACGTGTAATTTGAAAATCCTAATGACAAACAAAAAATAGTATGTAATTTTATCCACAATTTTACTTGTGTACTTGTGTTCCAAGATCCCGACATTTTCATATATGTACGATTCTGTCCAGCAATACTTAAAAGGGCTAACATTATAATTTGCATCTTGTGGATTTCCTGATAAGATGGCATTGGTGTATCTTGGGAAAGAATTAAAAAGATACTCTAAAGTTTAACGTTTCTTTATTTAACAGCCGTAGTAATAGGGTCAGTTATGTTTAACTACGATATAATAGAATAAATGGGACAATAAAAAAATCAAGAGTCTGATGCAAAGTTTAAGAATAAAAGAAGAAAAAGGAAGAAAGAAGAATTCGAGAAACATAAACATTTAACGACAAAGACATAAACATGAGAAAATAAATACAAAATCTGAGGAAAATTTCCCTGTTTGTACAAAAAAACCTTCCATATGAATATTTTCGATAGTGGAGAAAAAACGAGAAATTCAGAGCACACATTTTGAGCATAAAATATATAAATCAAATAAATAGATTCTCAGATATATAATAAAAGTCACGAAGTGAAAAAAAGTAATTAAATTAACTCCTTTTAAATTCAATTGTTAGGAAAACTATTATAACAGTCAAGAAGGCAGGAAGAGTTGAACGAAATATCGGCTAAGCATTAATTTGAGTATAACTGAAAGTATGGAATAAAGTCAGTCGAGTGCAAATACATATTAATATTTTTTTTTCAGTTCAAAGTATGGCACAATGTTTAACCTGTTGGCTCATCAGTTCACTTGTGTTGGACGCATTTCTTTTATTTAATGACAAATATTTTGGTAACAGATCACAAACTTATTATTTTACATTTCTTAACATTGTAAGCAAGTTTCACAAATGCCACTATATTTACTATGTGAAATTAAAAATATGGCGGAAAAACAAAAACTTACCAATTCATTTTGTAATTGCTATACAACTGTGTGATGGCAGTGCCTATAACATTTTTGCACAAGGAAATTTCGCCCAAATCTGTAAAATCTTGAAAGACTCTATCTGGATTTCGAAGACCGTTTTTCATTTTTTTTTGTTGAATCCTTAAATAATGCTTGGGTGTATGATTCCACACGTTCATCAAATATAACAGTATTGTCACATGTGAGGGATAGGCATTTTAGAAATAATATATTAAATGGTATTCTAAGAATATAGAGAATGTGAATAATAATTCAATGAGAATTGAGCACTGATTCACTGAAAATTGATGACAGTGTCGGTGATTAACGTTTGAAAATACATCAGCCAACGACAGAAGCTGTCCTTGCAAATATTAGATTATTTGACATGTAGAAACACAAATTGTTTTCGTTGTAAAAATGTTTGAAATTGACTAATCGTTTCCGAAAATGTTTGGCTAACACTCCCCAATGTATTTGTTGTCGAATTCCCAGCTGAAAAAAAAACTTAAACGGAAAAGTGAAAAATACATTTATAAACATTTTAATACTGCCAAATACATCCAGGCATATGTTATACAAACGTGACAGTTATTGAATTATTTGGGTTAATGATACAGGCATCTCTCGATTAAAACTTTGAACCCTGACGACTACTTTACCGGTAGTAGAGAAAAATTACTTAATATCCAGCCACCGGTTGAATGGTGGGTAAACACTTGTAACAATTTATTTATATACCGTGAAACAGTGCATACCATTTATTTGCGAATTTTGTCTCAGGATCTCAGGCAGAATGGTTAATATGCAGGGAAGGGTTCAAAGGTTTAATGAATTTTTGATTAGTGGTCTAATATTTTTATATACCAATTAGTGCATACATAATGCTCAATTAGTGCGGTAAAGCATTCTTCAGTTTAACCATAGTAACTGAAAATTAATCTTTATCGTTAGCGATGTAAACATTGGCCGAATTAATCGAGTGGTATGCCTTACTGACGAATAGATTTGAAAAACCGAAGTATAATTAGAATTATTCGCGCGTTTTCTTTTGAAGATTTTCAGACACTTGATTTCATCTGGAATTTCATATAAATTTTAATAGAAGCATTATCAAGATAACAAGTGTAAAGCAATTCATATATCAAGTATTTCAGTGACAAATATCTCTTCATTTACTGCATTAAAGCAGATCAGCTTTTCAGAAGGAAAGAAGTATAAAACATGTTCTCAAATTCATCGATCACTGGTGTTCTTGCTGAGGAAATTAAAGATGACAAAATCGTAGAAACCATCTGACGGAAATGAATGTCTTTAGCAATCAATTCAAAGAAACCAATAAATCAGTCTGGCTAATTCAAGTTTTGCTAAAAATTAAGCATGAGGGAGGAAATAAGAAGTCTTCGAGCAATAATAGAAATTTTTCTTTCCTTCAAATATATCAGCGCGTTTAATTTTTAAAACGTGTTCTTAATGTTACTGACACAATAATAGCCATTAATATCAGTGTAGAATCAAAATTTCTATGAGAATACAATATCATTTTACAGCAATGTAGTAACACAGTTACAATAGCAAAGCAATTCACAAGAAGAGAATGAATGATGACATTTCTTTAAACGTCCCTATTCTTTTAAATGGAACTTGAAATAATTCGAATCTAATCGGAATATGCTCCACAAAATTGGAATGCAATTGCAACTAGATGGAATTTAAGCGCACCAGTTTTAACCTGCTCCAGTTTTGACATTATATAAAATCAGTCCAATGATTTGCCGAAACAACTGTACCTTTATTACATAGAATGCATATATTTATTCGATAAATACAATACGAAAAATAATTGAAATATTTGGAAAACTTGGTCTACACCGAAATAATATTAAATATTTGTAATCTGTATTGTGAATTAACTGCCTGCATAGATATAAAGACTGAATTAATTGAATACGCCATTACAGAATAGGGAATGCAAAAAATGTTCAATTGTTTATGGATTTAATTATCCTGTACTTCAAAAATAATACTAAGAGCAATCGAAGATCTCCGGTGATTTATTATCAAATCGCAGAATCATATGGACAGAAACTACACAAACGGCAACACAATTGATAGAATATTAAGAAGAATAAATGAACAAGACTATTTGACTTGGCAGTTGATAAAAGCAAGAAGAAAAGACAAATATTAATCTTGAAGAAACGGGTTGCTTATTTGTCAGCAAAGATATTCGCTAAATATATGTCACATAGAAGGGAGTTTATGACACAAAAATTAGAGGAAGTATACTGACAAGGAACGTTGGTTTTATAATTTGAGGAAAGTGTGATGGGTTGGAAAAATTCCTTATCTGCTGTATTTTTATATAATATCGCATGTACGAATCGATAGCGAATGGTTTAGAGTTTTATCTTGCACGAAGAAATGAATTCAAGTGACGGATATGTTTCTCCTGAGAAATGGAGAGATTCAACTACAAACAGGTACAAATTTATAAGAATAATGAAACACTTTATATGAGAAAGATACAACCGATATTATGTGTCATATAATAAAGAAAAATCTAAACTCTGGAAACAAGTGATAAACAATGATTAATCTATTTACATCATGCAAATTCAGCCTAATGGTCAAAATGGTACAATCCAAAAGATGAGCGGCTTTCATTCGTTTTCTATAAGCGTTTTTCATCCAGTTAGCATTTAAGGAATTTCAATGTACCGTTATAGATGGTTCTTATTTTTATTATCGCGTCTTGACTACTTCTCTAGTTATTTATAATTATGTTGCAAATGAGTCACAGTAAATCCAACCTACTGGTCCAAGGATTACTATTCTGATGTCCTCAAATTCACTAAACAATTCTCTAATCACCGCGGCTAATATCTCTGAAATAAGTGCATGGAAAATGAACATTGTTCATTTATCTTCTGAATATTTTCTTCATCTTTATTGTTGTTATTCAGCTGTTGTTCTCTCCATCCTTCCTGGACTATGTATCGATCTGGGTAACCTACGCGGATATCTATTGAACTCTTTATTTAATCACCGAGGTAGACTGTTTTCATTCCATACGTGCATATATTGTCGAGTTCATTTATTTAGCACTCTCAAGCTATTGCTCGCCTGTGTCCATACACTGACCAATTGAACTTATAGCTACTAAAACAACAAATTCGCAAGACAAGCTGTTCATTCTGTAGGATAATTCTCTCTAGTAATACATTAAACTTAACCTGTCTGCTGATTAGGTTGCAAGTGCCGCTTACGCTGGCCGTCATGTTTTAAATGCTGCTGCAAATGTTTTCATTGCTTCTGCTGTTGTTGTAGAATTGCTGTTGTTTTTCATTCTATCTTTCTTAGCGGCTCTCGTCAGAGACTTATTTTCACATAATTCCAGAGGCCAATGCGTGCGTCTTTCCCTTCATTCATGATCAGCCATACCCGCTTTCATTGTCTCACCTCTCACTGCTGCTTTCGAACTTACTCTACATTTACTTTTAGAGGCGGCTTGTTTCACCAATTATTCTCTGCAACAACTGAGGTTGAATAAATGGTTAAGTTTTGAATTCTCTGTAGGTTACACAGATTGATAAACACACGAGGAAGGGTGGAGAGCACAACGGTCGAAACTTTGTGAGAACGACAACATGATGTTAATTATAAATCCTCATCCCAAAATTTCTGACGGAAAGGATTATGCTGAAAACGAAATATTTCTCGTATAAAATAAACACTATTTTCATTATTACATTACTTACATATTGACATATTAGATTTTGTGAGGGGGAACGGTGGAGTAATAGATAGGGGCTTGGGTTGAGAAATCGGAGAGCCGAGACCCTTGATTCATCGTGATGAATAATCTTCTTTCCCCCCAGTTATGGGTAAATAGTGAAGGACAAATTCAAAACCTGATCCTACAGATTACGGGATGGGCAGTAGTCTAAAAACCACCTCACTTAAAAATGGCTTGTTATAGAAACCGCAAATATATCTTGTAGCCTTATGTTCCTCAAAGAATTTAAAGGTATAATATATACAAGTGAGATTAAATAAAGCTTTAATTCTCTGTAGGTTACAAAAATCCATAAACATCTGTATGATTTTATGCATTTACGTCATAATAATATGAATTTTGCAAATTTGTCGTCTGTTAATATAATTGCAATATTTTCTCTGGTTCTGCAAAAAAATGTTTTATTACTTTTGTGCAAAAGAAAAGGAAAGCTTCAGCTTCCATATACTGAGGAAAAATATAGATAAATATCGGGAATTAAACATTTCATGTATATCGTTCTTGCGTGTTTATCTATATGTGGGTATGGGTAAAATGTTTGTTTTTGTTTATTTTTGTTTTTTTTTGGGGGGGTGCCTGAGAGCGTGTGTTTATATGTGTATGTTGATGCATGTTTGCACATAAATTAATACTAAATGTAACTAAACAACCGGTATAGAACAGACACATTTATTTTCTAGGAGCCGATTTAAGAAATCATTTTAAGAGATAAAGTAGACGGGCAAAATATGCAAAATATACTTTATAATTAGTATATCACATTCTAGAAATTATACATTATTTTATTTAATTAATTCATACTATGTGTAACCAACAATATATCATTGATCTTGACCGTAATTATGGTTGGCAAAATTACGTGATGCATGGTGAAAAATCTATATTTACTAATTTTCTAAATAAGACTCTGAGATATTTGATAGAAGAATTACTAAGCATCCAAGAGAATTATCATGCTTAGATGTGTAGCTTTGCTTTAATCTTCTCTATTTATTCTTATCATATTCAGAATAACATGATTAAAAATTATATTTGTTTTAGTAATTTTAATAAGGGAAATAAAACGTTATAAATATATAGAGAATAAATAAATAATTAAAGTCTAATATGGAATAAATTATAAATAATGAAAGTACAATATGAGATGAACTTTTGTTTTCCAGGCAAATATTTTATAATGCGCATTGGATATTTTCGAATTTCTTTCCGATATGTGTTATAGTACATTACGTCATTTAGTTCATGTTACACACCAGAGCTGATTTCCCTTTCGCATCAATTCTAGGTAAGACAATAATAAACGGAAGAAGTTTTTCATGTTTAAGCCATATTTGTCTTATTTTCAGATCTTGTTAGGTACAAATATCAGTTGTTATACACAGAAACACATACACACTGACAAATATCTATCTATCTATCTATCTATCTATCTATCTATCTATCTATCTATCTATCTATCTATCTCTCTCTCTCTCTCTATATATATATATATATATATATATATATATATATATATATATATACATGCATATATATATATATACATACATACGTACATATATATATACTTATATATAATCAAACACACACACACACACACACATATATATATAAGCATATATATGTGTGCGTATGTGTACAGATCTCTCTGTATATATATATATATATATATATATATATATATATATATATATATATATATATATATGTATATATTTATATGTTTGTATATGAATTTGTAGAAAGTTACCTGATGTACTGTTATTGCTGAAGAAATACTATACTGGAGAAATTCGTTCCCGTTTGATAATATTTTCGAAAACTTTTATACTATTGATCTTACTCGCACACAGACATACACATATATATAAATATGTGTGTACAAGTGTGTGTGCGTGCGCTATATATATATATATATATATATATATATATATATATATATATATATATATATATATATATATATATATATATATATATATACACCTTTGTAGATGCGCGTATGTTAGCGTTTTTATAATTCATGGATAATAAAATATCACATCTATGTTCATGTTCAATATTTGACGCTGCGAACTCATTCCCAATGATTGTGCTGCTAAAAATAATTTTTGTTATGCATTTATATTGGGGTATATTCTTTAAATTTAAGATTAAGCTTAATTTCGTTTTAAATTATTCATAATATATAAAATAAAAATATTTTAATTCGTAAATAGATGTAAATTGTACAAAGCATATAAATGCATATCTGAATAACACAATGCCTCCTGTTCCGAAATGCATTATTAATGTAGCATTCAGAATGTAATATATATTCCTTAATGTATAACATACCTTTCATTATGATTATTTGATTTTCTTACTGATTCGGTTTTAACATTTCTTGCAAATGTTATATTTTTTCCTGATTATGCTTTTAATTAAATGCTTTTTTTTGATTTTCAAAGGGATATCTTTTAATGACAATAATATCTGTTATATTAGAAATACAGAATGCGTGAATATATTCAATTAAATTTATGTCTATGTAAATCGCTTTTATGCTAATAGATTGTTCTACATTATTTACAAATTTATTTGCTAAATTTAAATACAAGACAACCATATGAAAACACAAAGAAATATACATTCGTATATATACATGCGAGCATCGATAGCTGGGCAAGCAGGAAGTCTCGTTTAATCGTGACCAAGGGTTTGTGTGTGCTGGCGTTGTTCAGATTGTTGAGCATGCTAGATAACACTTTCTCTCCTAGAAACACTAAGCATAGTTGCAGTATAAACGACAGGTATTGAAGAAACTGAAATATGCCTGTCGCCGTATTTGACGGGTATCCTCGAATCCGCGTAACCAGCTATTATATATATATATATATATATATATATATATTATATATATATATATATATATATATATATATATATATATATATATATATATATATATATATATATATATATAATTTATTCAGTAATATCTGTCAGTGACATAATATATATTAATATTATTAACTATATCTAGGAATATCTTTCACATGACTTCCGAAAATGAAATCAACAATTCTCAAATAAATGCTAAGGGCAACATTAGAACGCAACAAATTATAAATACTTAAATTCTACT
Organism: Acanthosepion lycidas; assembly: GCA_963932145.1. Classification (NCBI taxonomy): domain Eukaryota; kingdom Metazoa; phylum Mollusca; class Cephalopoda; order Sepiida; family Sepiidae; genus Acanthosepion; species Acanthosepion lycidas. The sequence continues at coordinate 6,702,789 of OZ010582.1, forward strand.
CCCTTCAAGGATATATATATATATATATATATATATATATATATATATATACACCAAATATATTTCACAGCTATTAATAAAAGTCATTAAAACACAAACTGAATGTTGCAAATGCCATATCGGTAAAATCCATTCGAGACCCTCTCAAGCTAGAGTTTTATTGAAAAAACAATCGACCGTAATTGAGGTGTGAGCTATGGATAAATGTGTATGCGGAATGAAATGCATATTATGGGGATAAGAAGGTTAAATAAATATCGATAAATTTTTGAAGAGGATGATTTGGTTAAATAAAGCACACAAACATTATTCTATCCTCAAGATTGTCACTATTTTAATTAGTCGACAGTCTTAAAATTGTAACTCAGAGGAAATGAAGGCGAATCCTATCCGAGGGAGTTATATGGCCTGGTTTAGCTCTAAATGTTGGAAGACAAGAATGGTCATAATGTAAACATTTGCCATGAAAATAGCCATAGATTAATAATAGATTTCAAATATTGCGTCGGAATGAAAGCGGAGGAATAATGGAGACTGCGTAAAAGATGTTGGCGCATATCATTACAAGAAGGTTAAGACTGTACAGCTCCATCCCAGATCAAGTATGAATACTATGTATATTCTATAGTAGCATAATACTATATATATATATATATATATATATATATATATATATATATATATATATATATATATACACACAATACTTTGTATATTATATATTGAAAATTTTGGCTTTAATAAATCTTGTGACGCCACCGGTCAATCCTGGTCTCGGCACCAATTGTGACCCACTCAAACCCACTAACGCCTCTGGTTGTCTTGGTCGCAGTCGATGTCTGATTAGATTCGATATCAGCCTAGCCGTTTCCAGCTCGCCTCCAACGTCTGGTTACCGAAGTAACTGCTTTGATATCTAGTCGAAGCTACCCACGTTGTGATTTGATCTTATTTAGACGAAATCAACCAGAAGTCGGGCCGTAGTGCAAGCTGAATCCGGGGCAAAGGTGATAGCGCATAGGTGTATGTAAAAATAGTGAAATAAACTCAAGAAGTTCAAATATTTTGAAAAAATAACAAGTATCATTATATCTGTCTGCTGAATACAGGAGTGCGTCTTTCTCCCAACCTACTTTTATAGATTCGTGATACATTTGCGTTGCTTAAGCGAGGCTTGATATCTTAAGTTGTTTTTCAATAAACTACTTTTGGGTATCTTCAGGCGATTTCATTAAAACTTGCTTAAGTCGTTCTTCATTAAAAACATTTGCTTTTGGTTAGATGTCTAATTCGGAATGCGTGGAAATCTTTCGTTCTGCTCCTGCGAGGTTGATCTCCGAGCTCAACAGTTCTCTGTCGATCTATCTCCGGTCTCCAACCCATCTCTACTCTCTGAACACCCGGGGAAGTTCGTTTATATGGACGCCGACCGAAACCGGGTCGATGCCTTTCGTGGTTTCGGTTCTTCAATATTTCCAAATCCCCAATATGGATTCTCTTTGTATTCGGATAGGAAAATTTATCACTTTCCATTTTTGGAAGTCAATTACTTTCTGTTTTTAGAGGGTTCTCCCCTTTTCTGCGAGAGGTCTGAGGCGAATTATCCTCCTGAACACATCCTTTCTCATATTGGTATCTCATAACAATCTTTTCAGTGGGCGTCAACAGGTTTCCCTCGTTTCTCGTATGTTCAGCTTCGCTCATCACTCACGCCACTACTCGGCAGAGAGGGTGTGTCTAGACTTGCCTCAGTTTACAATTATCGCCCAAAGAAAAAAAAAGTTATCTTCCCTTTTCTTTCTTTCTTTTCTATTGGCCAGAATTCTTATAGACCGTGACTATTAATTTTTTATCTTAACCTGGGGTCACCTGGAATTCATTAGCGGACTTTTTGACGACTATGGCTAATCAAGTATTTAACTGGGTGGTCGACTAAATCTTTTTGTCTTTCTCGTCCCAACATTATCGCAATTTCAGATACCCATTTTCGGCGACAGAAAGTCTGTCTTTAACAGTTCGAACAGGTAGTAACAATGGTTTCCTCTTCTCGACCCTATCTCCTCATGTCAAGATCCGGACATACAACAGATGGGTCTCCTCGCTGGACACAAGAACCAAAACCAAATGATATCTCCGAAATATAATTAGTGGCTATTCCTTTCGGGTGGTCGCACTGAAATTACTTCCCGGTTGCATGTTTGGTCCAGTCTTTGTTTATCTTTTAGAATTCTGTTTTCCTTGTCGCGTCATGACATTAATTAATTCTCACAAAATCCAAAACCCGCTTCTTTTACAAATTATCTGACTTCTGCAATAATATATCTTTCTTCGTAAATGAATATAAAATATTTACCCATTTTTCTTTTGTTAAAAAACATAATGTCGCTCGGTATGTCTTTCGTTATAGCTCTTTCTCCTTCAGTGTTTCTCGTTTTAATTTCCATGCTTAATTCGTTAGCCAATTCATAGGTAAATTTTGTCACAATCTGAAAGCAGAGTGTTGCATTATTACTACACGCAAACATTTTATTTAGCATTCAGATAATTTCCAGTTACACTTTATATTATAGTTACCAATATAAAATGAAAATACGAAGAATATATTGAAATTTATCGTTTATATTCTGGCAGGGAACTTGAAAATTTTTCACGATTTTCATAGATGCTGAAATATGCATATATTTAATCATATATATATATATATATATAATTATATATTCATTTACATTTCTAAACATTTCACCCCAAGCATGGCAATGAAACTACTAAGACACGAAGAGTTACCGAGTGTGAAAGATTATGCAAAAAAGAAAAACATTAAGAGAGATAATAGTAAAAGTCCATAAATTGAGAAGTCAAGATAACTATTAGCATTACGTTTAAATTTTCAAAGATTAAAGTTAACTAGAGAGTAAAAAGATGTCAGTGAGTTTCAAAACTAAGAAATGTGACAAAATAAACTGTTAGCAAAGGAAGGATAGTTACATCTATCATTTTCAACAGTAAAATATGAGACCTATCTGACGATCTAGCACTGCGTTTAAATTCATAAAAACTAACAATCAAAGAGTAAATCTCATCAGCATAACTACACTGAAAATATTTATGGAAAAAGCACATACTGACGGGATAATACATAATCATATATATTTAGTATGTTAACCCATTGGTGGTATAATACACCCATATATAATACACGTCGTTATTTGCATTTTTATAAACAGTCATCTCAAAATATTATGCAACATTAATTATTACATATTTTTGTAAATTTACAAAGAAATTCTAGACAAAATCTACGATTCACGTCTAAAATATTGTTTATAAAATTCAGAACAGAATTTTGTTACTCAGTTCCATGAGTTTTTTGGGCATGTACGAAAATGTAGTTTAGAAGTCGCCTTTCTTCTTATGCAACGCACTTCACATAATCCTGCAAAGAATTCGTAATTTAATCTTTTCTAATAAATGACCATCAATAATAATACAATCTTCTCTTCAAAATGTTCTTGTTTACAATCCTGTTAAATTCAGGCAAAAAACAGGCCACGGAATTAAATTAGAAACTTTGAAGAACATCCTGTAATTTTGAATTTTTATAACATTCTTCGGACGAATTTTTCTCTATGTGTTTCTGTGACACTATTTAGCATTTGGCTAACTAATTAAGCGTGAAAATTAAAAGCGAGAAATACTTAAGGCGAGAAGAAGCTATCACTAAAGACATTTTGAGCGATGTTATTTTTTCAAAAAAGATAAGTGGTAAAGATTATATTTTCATTTACGAAGAAAAGTATTTATTTTTTTCGCAGAAGATAGGAAATTCGTAAGATCTCAGATCTGTCAGAGTTAATTTATGGTATGGCGCGCCGAATGAAAGATAGCAATCTTCCCATGGCAATAATGAAAATTTCAAATTGGTCAAGTGGCTCGCAGGCAGAAATGCTGGAAGATAATCGTAATTAGGTCGTTATTCATTTCTATGATATGTCCTTAAAAAACCATAAAATCGCCTACTGATAGAGAAGTTAAATGGGGCCACTCATAATGCACAAATTGCAATTGAGGGCTGACAGAATGTTGCTTTGGTTCGTGACAGCTGGAGGCGTTCCTTGATAGCAGGTGAAAGTGCATTTGCAGATCAGAGGAAGAAGCATAAGTAGTTGTAAAGTAAATCTTGTAAAGTTATAAAGAGATCTCATGAAATCCAAAATGTTGAACTGCCATCGAATGCAGCATTAAATGAGACCTCACATGTTTTACATGTCGTAAAAAAATGGATGAATGAAGCAGGATTCATTGAAGCCTGCTTCATTCATCCATTTATACATTCATCCCCAGCGATGTTAAATGAACAGCAATGTTATCAACTACATTGAGGATGGTCTGAAAATGTGCAGACGTTATGGAAAAGAGTGGGCTTCAATGAAAGGCCAAAATAGACACATATATTTTCAAAACAATAATCAAGAAGCAGCAACAGCACACACCATAGGAATTTTTAGCAGAAACGTCTGTGTTGAAGAATGCCAGTCCCTGGCTGAGTAACTCATTTAAAAGCAAGACGTATAGATTGATAACGCGATAGCAATACACGAGTGTACGAGTTTGAGGTATATATATATATATATATATATATATATATATATATATATATATATATATATATAGAGAGAGAGAGAGAGAGAGAGAGAGAGATAGAGAGAGAGAGAGAGCGATGAGTAAATTGTTGCGGTTTTATATTTTAAATTTCGTTGTTTGTCTTTCCGATTGGACATTATAATATGATCCGTAGGACATCGTTTGTAAAAAAAAAGAGCGATATGTCGCAATTCGAAAATTTGAAAATGACATGCTCTTCGCCTTGACATCCGTGCCGGAATCTCTAAAACGAATACTTCAGAGATTCAGAAAGAGATGGATCACTCTAATTATGATTACGAAGGTACGGCAGCTCGGAAAACTCTCATTGTTCTGATTAGAAACGAACTCCCGAATGTTTTGGTGAGTGCATCAGACTAAACATGTAAGCCTACCTCAAGGATCTTGATGAGGTAGTACTGCCCTGGATCAAGAAGTTGACTGCTGCAAAGTCATTGTCTGGCTATAGGAAACATCACCATAACACAAGTAGAACACATTCATGGATGTCAGAAATTGCTACGACTACATTAGCCTTAGATCTTGCCACCTAACTCCTCAGACTATAAACAATTTGATTATTATGTGTCGGGCACATATTACTCGAATATCCAGTAAAACTCCTTGAAACAGCAATAGGAACTGAAGGCATGGATTATATCAGCATATACAAAATTAAACAAATAGACCGCGCAGCAGATTTGCAGGAGATTCCAATGTCGCTTCCAGGTCGTTTTGAAACCAACGGTGATATTATTGAATAAATTTATTCTTTAGTACTTCAAGATATCTTTGTGTAATTTTGGTAAAATATATCTGTTAATATCAATGTTATCTTTATTTTTGCGTAATATAGACGACAATTTATCCATCTCAACCAATATATATATATATTCTTTTCCTGTTTTTTTCCTTGCAAATTCGCGCGGTTTGAATTTTTTTTTTTACTCATACCATTAATCATTTCATTTTTTAATGTTTTAATTGTATGTAGGGTGTTTGTGTGAGTCAAGATATATATTACAATAATTGTTAAATTGTTCCCAGTCGATACTGATGAGCCTGGGAACAAAACCGGTTGGTTTGTTCTGTAAGTGTTATCATCTCTTATTTTTTAATTTTCATAATGCCTTTAGGAAATAATTTGTATCTATTCCTTGCAATACATATATATATATATATATATATATATATATATATATATATATATATATATATATATATATATACGCACACACGCATATAGTGGGCATTGCAGTTAACACTAAGCGGCGACAACCTTTTCCATGTTTAAACGTAAAAATCAGGACGTGTTTTGTGATTCGGCTCGATTATTAGGTTGGTGCAAAAATAATGACGTAATAATGTCGTTTTTTGACCTATTTTTAACGTCAAAAATCGACATTATTACGTTATTATTTTTGAAGCATCCTAATATTTATGGTACATAATGGATTGGTCTATTATATTATTCTAACAGTTATTTGTCAAACGCTAAATGTTATGTTAATTATTGTAGGAGTTACAGAGTAAAAATAAATCTGGATCGAATTGTTTTTATTTGTGTTTTTCTGTGCATATCTAGCATTAATATTTGTTTATTATTTAATTAATTCGAATATATTTTTATTTATTTTCTTTTATTTTATATCTTTGCGTTTTCTTAGTTTTTGATTTATTGCTATGGTATTAGAATTTTTTGTTTCTGCATTTTGAGAGGAGTACTGATCGTTATATTTTCACTATGATCTAGCCCAGATGTTGAGTTTTTAACCCATATACAAATCATAATTTAACATTGTATATATACAAATAGCAATTAATGACGCGAACTAAAACTTAAGTAATCATTCATAAATATGACTTTTATTTATTTGATCAAAACCAATTTCTTTTAAATAGAAACGCATTCAAAGTTGACAATCTGTTCGTCACTAGGTTTTGCAAGTGTTTTTTTCTGACAATTACATTACTATTTTCATGTTTCTTAATTATAAACAGACCTCAATATACATATATACATATATATATATATATATATATATATATATATATATATATATATATATATATATATATATATATATACACATTGAGCATCCTCTTTGAAATTATCCTCATGGATTAACAAACTCTTAATACCTTACTATATATATATATATATATATATATATATATATATATATATATATATATATATATATATCGTAAAATACATCTAATTTATGCTTTAATACACATCCTCAGTTATGTTTGTAGCCGAGGTTCATTAGGGTTGTTGGGTGTTTCAACATCATACCCCCTTCCCACGGTGACCCTGCCGATACTGATCTGGTATCGACTTGTGCTCATTCCGTCAGCTACACCATTTTTTCTTCCGAAGAGCACACCATACGGCCCTGCTTCGCATTTTATTCTCCAAATATGAATGTCTTCCGCTTCACCAACAATTTACACACTTCGATAAAAAATGTGTATATATATATATATATATATATATATATATATATATATATGCAATTAAATATATATATTATATATACATTATACATGTGCAGTACTTATTGGAAAGCGCTAATATCAGTGATAGAGCTAAAATATTTAGTTGGATTGGCGTGGGTTTATGACTCCGAGTTTCACTGTGAATTGTTTAAAGAATATTTTTTATCAGTTGCGATGTCAACGCGCAGAAAATTCGTCTATTTTGTTCGCCGAATAATTTTTTCTCACACATACGTATAACGTGTAAAAATTAAAGGCGCATATATTCAAAAAATCAAACACTTTCGTAAATCTCCACTATAATGAAACATGGACAAATAAAACCGCAAATCACGTCCTAGTTGATGTAACAATGGGTAGTTACAATGGATCAATATGTGAATTAGAAGGTATACTCAACCTCTCATAACGAACCAGTATAGAGATGAAAATGGTATCCTATTAAGAAATCCCAATGGCTCCAAATTAGCCAGATTTAGGAAAAAATAATAGACACCCTAAAAGCAATTCGATTTAAAATAGAAATAAATGCACCTAGAAGAACAATAAATTTCTTAGACGTCACATTCAACGTGCGCAAAAACCAATTAGCAAAAATATTCCACAAAAATAACATTAAATTCAGTTACGGATGAACAAAAATATAACACAAATAATAAAATGTCACAACAGAAAAGTAACAAGTTCTAATAACGCAACACGGAACTACAATGTTACTGCAGAAATAAAACATGTCCACTTCAAGAAAACTGCCAACAAAGGAATATAATATTTAGAGGAAATGTAAGGGCAAACAACAGAACAATGTACTACATCGGGGCAACTGAGGGCCATTCAAGAAAAGAAAATCAACGACGGCGTTTCATTCTCCGACAGAAAATACAGCACTACATTATCCCCATATACATGGTATGTGAAAGACAGGAATATAAACTGGAAAATATTGAAAAACGTATCTGCCTACAACAACAAATAAATGCTATCTTTGCCTACACGAAAATGTAGCAATAATTTCTCATAGCCAACAAAAGAAGTTACTAAACATAAGATCAGAACTAATTTCCAAATGCTGATATGAAAAGAAAAAATAAATAGCAACCATTACGTTTGTCTCATTAATTCACAATTACTACCACACCGCAATGAACTTGATCAGTATCAGTAATTAACTCTATCAGTCTACAATTATACTTACTTCTCCCAACCCCCGAAAGTTTAATAGTACCGCCTAAATACTAAAAAGTATTATAAATGGTAGTTTCTAACATTTAAATATTCTCAATCTCCAAAAACAGTCAAATAACCGGCCTAAAATAATACCAAAACAGTATTGAAAACTTAAAATGATAGCAATTTTGCCTGATATAGTATTTCAGAAAACCCAACATAAACAAAAAAAAACAAAAAAGAGAAGAAAAAAAATCAGACGGATAGAAGATGTGTGAACTTGTGTGCATACGTATATACGTGCGTGTGAGAAAACATTCTGCGAACAAAATAGATGAACGGTCTGCGCATTGTCACCGGAACTGACGAAAAATTTTCGCTACTCAATCCAACATTGAATAGAGTGACCAAGTGCTTACGTATATGCTCATATATGCCCAGTCCGGCAATGTTCATAAATGTTTATGTTGGTATGAGCTTCAGTGAGTGAGCTTGCGTGTATGTATGTCTTCGTACGTATGTGTTTATGTTTCTTTTTTGCGCACGTATAATTTGCGTTCCGACGCCAATTTTTGCTCCCACTACTATAAAACACCGATATACGCAACCATATATAAATCCAAAATATAAAAATTAATCAGTTTGTCTGTTATCACAAATAGCGTGAAACCCAAGTTTCTCAAACTCACACCCATACAAATATATATATATATATATATATATATATATATATATATATATATATATATATATATATATATGAAGACATAGTCTTAAGATGTGCTATATTTATGGGATAAAGTGCACAATATCAGAGATAGAGCGTGTGTAAATATAAAAGTAAACACAGAAGTCAACACTTAGAGGCGACAGATGCAATCATAAGGACTGACGATTGCGTCTAACATAAAACTCTAAGTGATGGCTTCTATGTTCACCTTTATGTATATATATATATCAATTAAAATCTGCTGCGAACAGAATGATAAATTGTGATATTGAAGAGTATTTAATGTAAATCCGACACTTAACTCTTTATGAACATCTGTATATATTGATACGAACGTTGCATAGAATAATAAAAATAGACTAATTTCAGATTTCTCTTAAAATGTTCTTGTATGTGTAGTAGAAACCAAATCTTCATAGTATTTCATTTGAAAACAATACAAAGGTTACAAATGAATGACATTCTAAGAAAATCTACCAGTCGAAGTGATTTTTATCTTTGAGAAGTGCGTGTGGAGATAATTCTAAAGGACATCGATGTCAGATATGCTGTAAAGGAAGTGAACTAAGTCAACTGAGGTGAATTAAGATGTCATAGCTGTGTGCCGCTAAAGCCAAGTCGATGTGTATAAGTTTCGAACACGTAATTCTCAAAGATATGTTAATCACAGGAACGTGTTTACATTTAAGCAAAGATAATTATAGTGAAAACAGTGTTGTGAAATATGGGCAGTTGATCGGCCAAGATGTGTGAATTCCACTGCATCAAATCTCAAAGAAAACACTATTTCCTCTATGTTACAGCTTTCTTCAGATGATTGGAATGTCAATCTTTATTTCGTTGACTGTTGTTGATTCCTGTGGTTCCACATACCATAACTCTTCTGGCTGCTTCAGTTATCTCTCTTGCAAAACTGCATCTTTTACCACTACCGTAGTCAGGTATTAAAGTTAAACACTTTTGGGTCAACCTATTTAATCCAACCAGCGCTTATATCCACTGGGCCATGTGTCTTTCGAGAAGAGGCATGGCACGTGGAACTAAAAGAATCCATCCCGGTGGACGAAATATGGATTTAAATTCAAAATTACAAACACCAAAAGAATGTCTGAGCGTACAACGTTTGAAATTTCGTGAACATGTTAATAACGATGAGGACAACAGTCCGAATATTGTAAATAATTATAATACCTCACTTAGAAATATAGACACATATACTACAGTTCAAAATTTTGAAGCCACCCCAGAAGTAGCATGGGATGATATTTACAGAACGAAACCTTTCCATCCGAACATGAAAAAGTCTTCTTAGAATCATTAAAAAAGAATGGAATCCATATCTTTTGCAAAGAATCACAACCATTTGTGTTGAAGTAACTAAAGCGAAAGGAGGATATTTTGAGGAGAGCAAAATTTAATCAATAAGTATTATCTTTTCTAATCGTCAAAATAAAAAATTCTAATCATGTCTCCCTTTTTTACATATGTACTAACCGAGGTATCCGGGATTGCCGATGTGTACATGGTTGCAATTCTATAACGGCAGCCTTTTATACCCACAGCCCCTCTCTAGAAATGTCTGCCTACGTCGCCGCTTGTATGCATCATCTGTTGCTATATTACGCTACTGCCGATACATCAATTTGCAGTATGTCCTTCGCAAGTGCTACATTGACAATAAACTAATTCCATCGATCTTGTCTGGTCGTTTCTTTGTGTTAAATTGATTCATTGTTTTAGATATTCGGTAGATTAGCAGTAATAACTTACAAATAGTATGAAAGTTTTCACAAATCTAATAATGAAAGACAAGCGTCTGAGTTTTCTTTAACTGCAAGTGCAAACGCGTGAACGCCCCTCTCCTTCTTCGCATGTTTATTGTAAATCTGGGATTAATAAGTGGTTCTTTGGGATTTTTTCCCTTTTCAAGTTTCAGTAATCCTTCTCAAACAATCTTCTTAACAAAGATTGTTCGAATGCCAATTTAGCATGGAATCATATGAAGGGACTACTGGCTAAATGGCAAAAGCCAATTTTGAACATCGAATGCGGGCAGATTTCTTCCACTTAACTGAAATAATCTAAAGCAAACATAAGGGCAAGACAGTTTGTGGGTCATGAAATTTACCTGTCAAATTGGGAAAGCCTCAAATGAAAAACCAGTGCGTTATGGCCGAAAAACTGGATTTGTCGCGGTTTTTCGTGGTTTCTCGTTATACGCGGGGAAACGATCAGGACTAAATCTTATTTCTTGCATGATGACACATTTTTTCTGTCAATTTTGAAGAAATCCTAATAAAAAATGTGAATGTTATTCAAGTTTATATTTTTAGTACTACGAAAACACGATATTTTCATAGATTTTTTATTCAATTTTTTGTGTGTTTCAAATGTCGTTGGGAAATTATCTAGCGCTCTACATAAACCTCGTAACATGTGATATGTTTTGCATTAAGTGCAGAGAACATCAACTCATACAGTAAACTATTTTTGCGCGTGTAACTTTGCCTTGGTTTTTGCAAAATGTCGTACCCACAATCAGTTTTAGCAATTTTTTTCTGCCACACCCAGCGGGTGCTGGAGATTGAAAAGTAGGTCTTTACCAACTTGGTAAATTTGCAACTTTTGTGTATAATTTCATCGAAATCGGTTGAGAGATGTGGACGTGCATAAATAGCGCGCGCGCACACACAGACACACAGACACGCACACAGAATTTTATGTTCTTCCATAATTTTAAACAGTAATTCTATCTTATTTATAACATATTTAAATTTGGATATATCCAAAGAAATATAGGAATTCTTATAATTACCATGATGTTTACATGTAGGGTATTTCAGTGGATGTAGTGTTAGAAGATTATATTCATTTTAGGACAAATATTATTGTACGCTGGTAATTATATTCAAAGTTGGAATTATTATCATTACATCGAAAGAAGTAATGGAAATTAGTAACATAAAACAGAGGGATCCCGGTGCGTCTTTCGACTTAAACATAGATATGAATTTAATAAACAACAAAAAGCTTGAGTATATTACTTCTAAGATATAAAATATATTTTAATATATTTTTCTTTTCATATAATATTATTTTGACATGTCTTTCTTTAAACATTTATTTGATAATAATGGATACAAAGTAGCATTCGATAATTCGCCCAGCATAAAGAGAAAATAGCAAAGACTCAGAAATATTATTTAATAACGATACTTTCAGAAACTCTGAACACAATCTACGGATTAACTCAGATTAAATCGGATAAATTTTATAGGATTAAATTTAATTAAAAAAACAGCAATAACATATTGAAAGTTTTCAACATCAGGTTAGATTTTAAAGGATTGGCTTTAGGTTTATACACAAGTTGATTAAATAATAAAAATGGATGCAGCATATAGAAAACAATGTCACTTTTCATCGCTTGCCTTCTCTTTTGCATATATATATATATATATATATATATATATATATATATATATATATATATATATATATATAAATTAATTTATTATAAGCTAGTTTTAATAACTGGTATGGCAGTATTCAACGATAAATAACAAAAGACGATTAACTGCTCACGCTAAGAGGCAGCAATTATTTCTAACTCTAAATTGTATCTTTATTAAAATGAAAACGGAAGAATGATCGATTATTTTCTTTTGAGACGAAAACAATTGTTCTATTGAGGTACGTAATCACGATTGCCCTTTATTGACCTAAACTTTTGCGTCTTAAATGTTTGAGTAACCTTTTCGACCTAACTGTTACAATACAAAATAATGTCATTGGATATAAGAGCAAGTTGGAGAGAAAGAGAGGGTTTATAGAGCAGATTACAGATAAGATAATGATGAAAAACCATAGAAAAGGCAACAACATAAAACTGAGAATAATCTTTGACAAAAGATAGTTTGAGAAATTCCAATAAATAAATGAGGAATCGGTAAATGTCTCCGCTTGCGTGAATATTGGAAATATTTGTTGCATAATATTTAAGAGAATGATTTAAAAAAAATAAAGAATAAAAAGACAAAAAGAAACGAAAAGTAAGGCAATGAAAGATTTTCCATTTTATTGATTCAAGCTCAATTCAAAAATTCAAAAGGACTTTCTTTCAAAGGAAAGTGATATCAAAAGAAACAGCTTCATTGGGTTATTTAGCGAATTTTGAGTGAGTTTTTGGAATATATTTATACCTAAAATCTGTTATTTAAAGTTAGAATAAAATATGCATTTCATTACGGGGTTTTATATTATAAAAAATATTCTTAAATAGAATGTCCCTCTTAGCTACAATATTCCCTCTATAGTATATAATATCAAAACATTTCCAAAATACATCTATATTTTTGAGTGTAGGTGGGTTTTGTGTAAATGTGTACGACCTTTTCTGTTTGTGTACAAACACTTAAATATAAGTTTTTCTCTTTTAGACAGACGCAAACACACACATGCACAACATTATATAGCTCGATATATGAATATTTTAACATTTAAGCTTTCATACAGTCATAAGTTAAGTATTTAACAGGGATGCTCACTATTTACATTATTAGGACTATTGTCCTCATCTTTGTCGCCATATATATTACAAGGTTTCGGCCGTTGTACGCTCTGGCCTTCTTTCGGTGGTTGCAATAATGAACTGAACCCTTTAGTTTGCTCACTGGAGTAGACTGTTCTAGTTCATCTATGGCGATAAAAATGAGGACAATAGTCTGAATAATGTAGCAAGTGTACATAATACCTCATCTCAGAAATATAGACAAAAACTGAGATGCCCGTAAGCTCAAAATAAATA
>OZ010582.1:6721635-6739135 GCA_963932145.1 Acanthosepion lycidas
AGGTTGGTAGGACATTACATATATATAAAACTTCTTGTATTTTCAAATGAAACATTGTATTTCAGAGTTCTCCTTTTGTGAAAGCTTTTTTAATCAAATGCTTCAGATTCCAGTCTACGAGTGTATTTGTTATGGAGCTGTGAGCAGAAGAAAGGGTTCGTTTCCTTCCAAAGTGCATTTTTACGAAAGTAGACTCGACTGGAATTTGACATCCGAGCATCAATTCCACTATTTCCGCCGGTATCCATTGCACTATCCGACTATCCTATGCATATATTAAGAATGAGACATGAAAAAAATTGAGTGTTATGCAGCTAGTTATTATTATTATTATTATTGTTTTTTTTTTCTTCTTCTTCTTCTTCTTCTTCTTCTTCTTCTTCTTCTTAGTATTATTATTATTATTATTATTATTATTATTATTATTATTCATATAATTTTTTTAAAATGATGTAATAATCTGTTGTGTAAGACAAATTCAGAAGTTGAAAGTACGTTATAAAACATGGGTGGCAACTATTCAACATATCCAAACATTTTGCTTGAATTTGCGATAAATATAATGATGCTATTTAGTTCTTGGTGCATGTGACAGAACGCGATATATTTGTCTTTCCTTGTTTTCGTTATTTAGAGAATACAGCCAAATTAAAATACAGATTATTCCTACCGTCTTTGAAAAATGAAGACGAAATAATAATTATCGAAGAAGTGAAAAAGTAGAAACAAAGAAAAGAATTAATTCTGACGTCAGTGTTTGACTGAAAGAGAAGGAAACATTAAAAGATGAAACAAATATGTCATTATATGGGTAAAAGTAGAACGAGTCGCTTGGAATTAATAAAATTTGTAAAGTGAAAGAAAAAGATGGAAAGATCTAAACAAAGATTACTAGAGAAAAAGAAGAAAAGATGTAAAAATAATTCTTAACCCCCCACCCAATCTGTTTTATTTCCCGACATAAGGCGAATAAAATGAAACATAAAATATACAATTAAAATCATGTAGCCTCCAGCAAAGAGAGACTTAAATATTATACATCAATTCTGTTGTAATGAGATATATAAGTATAAGTTTTATAAAATATACGCCCCTCAATCTCTATAGAACTACGTTGAATCGTATATTTTCAAGTTTTTGTTTAAATCAAAGCGTATTTTATCTGCAGTTACTTTCTTATGTCTAGCAATACAAATAGTTTTATCAATATTAGAATATTACACAATTTTTCCCGAATTTAACCATCATCCAGGTCAAGCAAGTGATTAGCGATATCGGTGTAACTGCAAAAAATCCCCCCCTGCAACATTAATACATTTTTATTTCTTTCCTATGCTGCTTTACTTCCAGAAAATTGAAGTAACTAACGACTCTTGACCACTTTGCATTTATAATTTCTGTCTTTCCTACAAACAGAAAATGAATAGTGGTATCTGTAAGTAATAATTATAGTAGATGTTAATCGATTATCCAACAATATATAATCTTATTCTTCCATATGGAGGAAAAGTGTTAATTTCAACTTCGAGAATATTTTTAACATTATCTTCATAAATTTGTTATGTTTGAATTGAAGATACAACATTGTTATGTTTGATTGAAGATACAACGTTTGTATTTAATCACAATATTATTTTTTATTATTCTTTCAGTTACATTTTTGTACTGATTATAATACATAATAAATTCGAAGTTATAGTAACAGGCAAATACGTACTTGTTATGAGTCAAGCAGATTAGCTCGGTCTCCATTACACTATATTAACATCCCACCAGAATCGTATAGGTCTTATAAATTAGGAGAAAATTTAGCATATTTCATTTTAAGCAAGCTACCGCAAACAGCTTGTCTTTTCAGGAGACATGTTGGCTCTATGCATTCCACGCCAGAATTATCAAGGTAAACTTGCATGCTTTGTTGGAAAAATGATTTACGGAATGCAAATTACGTCTGAAAAAAATAAAGGATAATAAAGTTGAAAATCTAACGTATGGGGAAATCTCTCAGAGATAGGAAACAAGATGGCAATGTTAACAACAAATATATATATATATATATATATATATATATATATATATATATATATATATATATATATATATATATATATATATATATATATATATTAAAAGTTAAATCCATTTATAATTTATAACAAATAAAAGTTCTTACACATAATGTGATATAATATATATATATAACATTGCATATTATGGGTTATGACTTGTGCTTTCATTACGTTTTTAGCATACACTTGAATAAAGTATTCGCCCAAGACACGGCTTTTATGACCTATACAAGTCAGTGCTAAGAATCACTGAGCATGACCATCTAACAGTTGGAATGTAGAAACATTATTTTTGCTCTGTGGGTAAAGACGCCCCTCTTTGTTAGATCTTAACTTTTCAGTACCTTCCTTTATTTATGAAATTTATTTATAATGATTTGAAGTGAGGATCGTTGCTCCACATGAAAATAAAATGCGTTGTTATGAAGGCACATAACACAGAATCCAGTAAACATTCTTACCAATTTATATCATAATTTTCGATTATAAAAACAAATTTTAAGTATCCTGTTCTTTCTTTTAGATATCCTGTGATTTTCAATTTCAGAATGTGACTTTTTATGTGACTGTTGCTGTTGCTATCATGTGTTTCGTTGATGTAAACAGGAACGCCTCTCAATACCGCCAGTTTGTTTATTAATGTTTATTATTATTGAAATTCTTATTACTAATATGTTCTTTATATTACGGTAGTTAATATATTTAAAAAAAAAACTCTTCTTGATTAGGTAATTAATCCGTGATATCACGGTTAGGATTTAATAAATTCTTGAAACAATCTCATTCTCTCTCAAGATTAAATGTTAATTGACTTATGTTATTTGTTTAAATATATCGAATCTATTTCTCGCTGCTTTCTCCACTTTTGCATGCAGTATATTTGCCTTTCTATGAAGTTTTTTTTAGTATTTTTTTCTTCATTGTAGGTTAGACTATTTTCAGATGTGTCTTTCTAAAAATTTAATGTAGTTCCTTTTCTCCGCTTGAGGCAAGGTTTCTTCCCATGATATTCTCCACATTCGTTGACATAATCACATCTCCATTACATTATTTCTTTCATTTCTGACGAAGGGAATACCCTACGTTACAAATTAAAAGGCATTCCATTACTCGTGAACTTTTATAATGATATTGGCAATCCTGTAAATATAGGTTTTATATCAGAAAACTTCTTTATCATTTCAGATGCCTTTTCATTTTTTTTTATCGTACTGTTTCCGTCGTCTCTATCCATGCAAATTAGGCAAGTGAAACCTGCTTGTGTTTAACGTCCTTTGATATGGAATAATATTATACTCAACGTAAAAAGACTAATTACGACACTTATAACAATATGTTACTGAAGTAAAGAAAGAAAGAAAGAAAGAAATATAAATGCGAAATAATATCTAGGAAATGGCAACTGCCAAGATAACAAATTCAACAAATTGGAGGGGCACAACAGAAAAAATGACTTCGGCTTTACCGAAAAGCAAAATAGATTCTGCAATCATAAACATAATTCAACTTTCTTCTTTTCTCATGAGCATACCGAGAGAAAACGTGCGCGATGATGATGCAGCCAGCTGCTGCCATTCAGATCTGTTTTCTGCTTCAGGAAACAGCGCCGCAGTGTCCATCCTAGTCTATTCTTTCTTGTTGGCAATCCAGCTTTTGGACTGTCCGCCCTTACGGCTACCCACTTCAAAGATACATTGAATGACTATCTTGGATAGGGTATTGCAGCCTATGACATGTCCAAGCTACAACAGCTTTCACCTCTTTACTACTTCAATTCATCTTTACATCAGTATAAAAAATGTCGCCTGTATAATGAGATAAATATTGGAGATTAAAGAAGGCAATACGTACATGAAGATATAAAATGGAACACCATTAAAGAAAAGTTGACCTCAATGACGATGACAGCGAGAACAAAATGTTCTTTAACACGTTGCTCCAAACACCACTCTGCGGATGGTACTGGTGTTTTGTTTTCAAGGCCCACACGACACACCGCTGAGTCGTTTTCCAATTTCTTTTCTATGACGCTTATTCGGAGTTGGATGCTATGGTTCATTTCGTATGAGATCATTATATACCAATTTTTTTATATTTGATTTTGTTTTAATTTTCGAGTTTCTTCTGTTGCGTATGGGACTCTGAATGGAATCAGGCACCGAATGACATGCCGGTGAGTCGTCTGAAATAAATAATGCCTATGATATGCTTGTCTGGGATACGAAACAATGTTAAAACAAATGTACTGTCCGAAGATTAATTAAAATATAATGTTGGGATCCTGGGACAACAATGAACTGAGGCTTGAGAGCCTATGTGATGATTAACAGAACAAAGTACTATCAATTTGTTGAAAACAGTTCACTGGAAACAGCCACTAAATCGACAAATCTTGTTGATAGTTTTTCTTTGGCGATATCTCGATTTTACTTATTTATTATGTTATTTATTCATTTAATTCTTTATTTTCGTCTGCAAACGCTCACAGACGATTGTTTATTAATTTTTTAATGTCTTAAGAAAAAACTTTAGAACTTAATCGAATCTAATTCCATTATTCAGAATTCCTAATATCCGTTATCATCGAACGAAATACGATTTTGCATAATAATGCGATTAAATGATTACATCTTGTACAGTGATATCGAATATGCGATAATCTCAGCCCGTCGGATTCCGAGATATGAGTAACTATTTTCAACAAAATGATAGTACTTTGTTCTGTTAACCATCACATAGGCTCTCAAGCCTCAGTTCCCTTGTTGTACCAGGGTCTCAAAACTATATTTTAATTAATTTTATCATTTTAACATTACATTTGTTTTAACATTGTTTCGTATACCAGGCAAGAATATCACATGCAGTATTTTCCCTAATTGGAAAAGGTTATATTAATAATAATAATAATAATAATATATATATATATATATATATATATATATATATATATATATATATATATATATATATATATATGTGTGTGTGTGTGTGTGTGTGTGTGTCTGTATATTTGAACTGACGGCTTTAATTTGTTTTTTATTTGAATAGGAGATATACAGTTGTTAATACATTATTTGTAGATTAAGCTTGTTATCAAACGGACAGTATTTGAGGCAATATCGTACTATCTTTGGTGGATTACCTCCATATTTTTACCTCATGTTTTTTGCCCGAAGACTTCCCATGATTTGGGAAGAAGCAGCGTCCCGGCTGATGGTTTAAAATCAGTTGATACGATTATCGGATTAAATCATTGACTTTCACATCGCTTTTTCTAACTTATGATGAATTTGGAATACTTCTGATAATATCGATGGCTTCATAATGTGTTAGTAAAATAACATCTGAATACATTACATGAAGAAACATAAGGCAGCGTCCACCATGAATTCTGAAATCCGGGACACTATTTCAAATCACAATTCCAAGTGAAATCGCTATGAACATGAATACTACGCACGCTCTATAATCAGAGTCATATTTTTCATTTTTCTACGTTAGCTTTGGACTTTCTTTCTGATTAGTTAACTGAGATATACCCATAAGATTTTATAATCTGGTGCATCTCTCCTACTTAATTCTTTAATAACCAAATGTATTGTTTTCTGTTTTAAAAAATAAATCATTTTCATCAATAGTTTCCGAACAGTGATGACGGGATATAAATATATTTATTCCTAAAACATTGAAATTTTCGTGTCGGAATGTAAAATATTTTTAAATAAAAAATATTAACATACATATATACATATATATATATATATATATATATATATATATATATATATATATATATATATATATATATATATATATATATATATATATATATGTGTGTGTGTGTGTGTTAATATTTTTATTTAAAAATATTAATATATATATATGTATATATATATATATATATATACATATATATATGTGATAATATTTTTATTTAAAATATATATATATATATATATATATATATATATATATATATATATATATATATAATATAGTTTTGAATAATAATTCGTGAAAGTTTTAGAAGTTTCTTTTCTATTTTATTCATAGTTATAGATTTTCTAAAACAATTGGTGCTGTCCAAAAGTATTCAACTGTTATAGAAATTATCATTTGATTAATCGTAATTTTAATGTTATTTTCTTCATATTCAATACAAATTTAATTTGAAAATGAAATATTGACCTGATTGTATTACATGCTAAAAGATATTGAAGAAAACAATAGGTGAGAGCTACGTACATCGATAAGTCATTCATTCTGCAACAATGAAGACAGCTGAAATTGTCAAGAATCTTGGAATGAAAATAGTTGATACGTACCAAAAAGTCGTAGATATACATTTTCGAAGCGTTTAAATTTTTCTAGATCGAAAATTCCTAACCTCATCAAGAAGAATATTTAGAATCATTGTGTTCAGAATAAATTAAAGAATAACAGAAAACGGTTAATTTCTGAGAAAAAGAAAACGAAAATTGTTAGAGATATCTGCAATAATCCTCACTCAACGACATAAAACTTTGTCATTTATGTAAAGACAACAGCGTTGAATGTATCGACGAAGACAGGACTTCGAAAATGTTACCCAAGGAAATCTCTCTCTGCTTAAAATTAAACACCTAAAATGCAGATTAGCTTATGCTAGAATTCATCTAGTACGTGAGATTCAGTATTAGAACTCTGTTTTATGGCCAGATGAAAACTAATAGATTTGATTTGTCACATGTACGCACGTTATGCATCTCGGAAAGCGAATGAAGCTCACAAACCCCAAAATACCCACTATCAAATTAAGGACGGTGGTGGGAGGGGGAGCATTCTGCACTGGGAAAGTTTTGCTGCTTCTAAACTAGAATAACTAGTGAGAGAACAGGATAAAAATGAGTATTTGGCTATTTTTAAAAATGATATAAATCAAATGGTATTTGGGGCGTCACTGAACATTTCTATATGAAAACGACCCGAAACACATAACCGAATTTTAACAAAAATTTAGATGAAATCAAAATAAAGTTATTGGTGTACCCAGCACAACGTCCTAACCTAAACTACATTGAAAATGTATGGGTATATTAAAAGAAAACTGTAAAAGGATAAAGTTCTTTTAACTACAAAGAAATATAAACTATTTCCAAGGAACAATGGATGAAAATATCTGTACATGTAGTAATCTTGAAAGAAATATCAAAAATCATTAAAGGCAAAAATCAAGAATTAGGATTATGCAATCGATTATTGAGCCTAGATGGCCAATAATTCTGTCCTATGTTCAATGTATTTTTTTGTTTTTTTTATTATCGTTTGACATTAAAATAAAAGTTTTGTTAAGAGCATCACTGCACATTCACTCAACTCCTTTACTTCATACTTTTTTTTAAAATTATGTAATTATGTAAATTATTTGTAATTATGGAAGCGGGGATGAATAATACTGTTCACAATTATATATATATATATATATATATATATATATATATATATATATATATATGTGTGTGTGTTTCTTTAAAATCTTCAGGCACAATAGGTTGTATATTAAAATGTCTTTGTTTTATTATTTCTGTTAGTTTCCTCGTCTAGTTTTGGTCAGCGTGGCCATTATCAACAGAAAAAAAAATCAGCTTGTTATTAGGAGAATCTATATAACGATTTACTAAGCTTAGCTTAGATGTGACATAAATTCGAAATTATGGAGCAGCTGTGATAACAAAACGCACTGCTCAGATGTAAGCTAGACAAGCTTGCTAACCACCACACCACATCAAAGTGCTCACACTCATACTATACATGGTAAGCCAACATATCACATTTTCAAGAAGAGAAAAGCGTTAATTATTCTATAAACATTCTCAAGAAATCAGTTTACATACTCGGCACAAAAACTACACCTGCCTGAACGTATTCATTTCAAGCAAATCCAGTGAATTTTGCGGCATACTTCTTTGACATGGAAAGAGTGAGTTTATATTTTATATGGCATGATAAAATAAATATAAATCAGAAAATGATCTGTTGATCATATGTATGACTTTCAAGCGAATGAATTTATGATCATAATTTATATGCTGAATTATGTGTTCAAGCAAAAAATGATTTAAACACAGTTTACATCAGATTAAACTGAAACATTTTTTCTTAATTTTATATTCTTCCGGTGTTTTATCAGTTTATGTGGTTCATAAATAACATTTACATTAAATGGACCTTGGCATCATGAATCCAATCTCCTCACTTATATATTCACTTTCCTCTGAGCAAAACAATCCTTGAAGGAAATATATTCATGTTTATTCGCATGAAAGTTTACCGTCACGCATATATGGGCATTATATCAGAGTTACCATAGAAATATATATATTTATTTCCAGGTTAGTGTTTAGCATACATAATATTGTTTAATGTTATATAATTGCACATGTGCGGCATATGTGGAATTTCTTTTTGAAAATAAATATCTATGTTCACACACGCGCGCACAAGTGTAAAAACATACATACACACACACACATATATATATATATACATATATATATATATATATATATATATATATATATATATATATATATATATATATATATATATATATATATATATATATCATCTTATGTCAGGACAAACACACGAGCGCAAGTGTGTAGACCGTGATAAAGAGAGACAAAAAGACTTTATTCATGTTTACATGTACATGTAAAATGAGCGCTGGGCCGATTGAATAGAACTTAACTATGAAATCCACGGTTGATTTTTATCATGGTTAATTTTCGAAAAACAAAAGACGAACCAACCTTGTAGAAATTGCAGAAAAACAAATCAGGGTTTTATCCAAATCTTTCGAATACAGTAAAAAATTCAAAATTGAGAAAAAATCTATTCGGAAAGAGTCGAAGTTTATACTAAAACGAGATTACATATATAGTCTTTGATAATTGTAGCTTTCTTCAACGATTGTTCGTACAAGTTTTACGCTATCTACTAAAAACTACCGGGTGTAATGTGTAAATTTTAGTGTAAATTATCTCAAAATGAAAGTAACACTGGCATCTCATTTTAACAGAAATATGTACCAAAGTTACATATAATACGAAAGAGTAAACTTATTCAATAAAATCGTCATTGGATTCAACAACTGTCTCAAGACGACTGCGGTATCTTCTTCATCTCTTCCTTGCTTATGTTGGTAAATGTTGGCATAATCTTTGCCTTCAGTTTATCTTTTGTGTTACAAGGATTTTGTTGGTCTACGCTCATCAGCGCCTACCACATAATAAACAATGGGGTTGCTGTCTGGTGAATTAGGTCGCCAGATGTAAGGGGTGATTTGGTCGCAGAAATTGTCTGATAGCCATGAATGGGTTTGTCAGCTTTTTTTGGCATGTTGCAGAGTCAGCTTGCCAGACATATGTCTTCCAAGAACCAATCTCTTTTCCAATGGCAGCACTACATTCTCAAGGCACTTGATGTGGGTTTCCATGTTGATGATGAGACACTGTGGGAAGATAACCGGAGGCTTAACTTTAACATCACAAGTGATCACTCCAAACAACTTTGTTATTACCATTACACTCATCCAACTCTTTCCGAATCCTCGGCATTGTTTTCAAATTGGCGGAGTGAACTGTGCCATGCTACTATTTTTTCACAAAGTCGATGCCCAACAGACACTACCATGAAGTGAAGTCGACAAAAAAAAAAAAAAGAAACAAAGTGCTTGCGCGAAATTGAAGATATGACAAAAATTTACCTATCGAACACTAAGGAGGGTTCGCTATTGTTACTGTATACAGAACGTTTTATTTCTGTGAATTTTGAAGATACCAAAATGTTCCCAAGTGAGAAAATGCAACAAAGAATATCTAGTCAGCGTATTAGCATGTATTCTGGGAAACAAATATTCTGCTATTATTAGGTTGGTGCAAAAATAATAACGTAAAAATGTCGTTTTTTGACGTATTTTTTAACGTCAAAAACGACATTATTACGTCATTATTTTTGCACCCACCTAATATATACATATATAAAAATATTAATATTAAACTAGCTGAAGTAAACAAAATATGCCAAGTTTTAAGGAAATACCATATGAAAGGTGTAAGTGAGGAGAATTCGATAAACAGATATTTCAAAACGATGTTTTGGTATGATAAATACCGAGCTATACTGGATAGATATGTTGACTTGTTCAAAGAGTGCATCTCAGAAGAAATATGACTTTGTATACAACAAAGTTTATTTGGAGAAATTTTGATTGAACATACTGTATTCAATGAAATTATGAATCCACTCAGCTGAAGTTGGCGTTTTGAAAAATGGGAAAAATATACCTTCTTAAACAATATCTTTTTGTTTGTATAGTGCAAAAAACTGTCAAATAATTTAGTATTTCCTATCTTACCAGAGACAATTTTCTTTGTAAATGTCACGTAGAAATGAGAAGGTTTCGCACAGTTTCCAGGTTTATATTAGTTTCTATTTGTCCAGTCTATCAGCCTTTTACACACTATTTTTAAATATATATTTTATCTACCTGTTTAACATGAAAACATTCATTTAATCATTCAAATAATAGTGTATAATACATTCATTCCATATTGAGACAAAGAATGGGAGAATTGGATTTGGCATACAAGAGACAACTATCTGTTCACCAGTTTATTTCTTATTTTTTTATTATTTTTAAGTATTTCTCCCCAAGCAAGGCTTGAATGCCACTAGCACGCAAGGGGTTACAAAGAGTGAGAGAAACAGGCGTGTTTGAGGAAAGGATATAGAGAAGGATATCGACAGTGAAAGGGCGGGGCGGAGATGTCAACCTAGTAACACGCTTAAATTAATGCATATGAGATACCAGTGAAAGTAGCTCGTCAGAGCAGTTTCCATGAAAATGTTTATACAAAAGACAGACGGAAGCAACAGCACGTCTGTGAGGAAGTAATTGTTGACGAGAAGCTTGATCAGGACCTATCACATTGCATATCTGTCTCTGGATTTTGTCGAGGACCTTGAGACGAACAGTGGGGGCACCAGATCATATATGGCAACACCATACAATGCCAGGACGAATAGTAGATTTGTAGAGTTGAAGGAGGGACTCAGGAGATAAAAAAAAAACTTTCTGGCTCGATACAAAGAACCAAATTTTCTTGCGGTAGATGAATCTATCGATTCAATGTCTGTTATTTCACATCAGTTAAGTGGAAAGCGTGAGACCAGAAACTCATAGAAAGAGGCTCGCCTTGAGTTTGACATCCTATTGTTTGTCAGAGAATAAGTTACTTAACCATTTCAGCATTGATTGAAGCCTCGACGACTGCCGAAGTGTGATAGGAGACTAAAAGGACGATAGTTAGATGGGTCAGAAGTGTCTCCAGATTACTTTAAAAAATCGAAAACAGATGAGGAATTCCAAGAGGTAGGAAAGCAAGAGAAATTTATATAGTATGGAGAGAACTGAAGCCAACTAAGCGGCACATTTCTCTAGGACTACAGCTGGTATTCCTTCCACATCACCTGCCTTATGAGAGCCTAATTTAGAGATGGTGTCCAATACCTTCGATGGTGTTTTGCTCATCTCACTCAATAGTTTCTGAGATCTATGGGAAAACCAGGTGTCGATACTCCGGATGAGTCGAGTGTTGAATTCGATGATCATGTCCGAGCAAAGGATACAGGCTTACCAGCTGAGGAATTCAGGACCTCAACTTGATTGAATAAAGGAGGTATTTTGAATCTGTTTTTCAGTACGCTCTTGCAGAGCCGTTAATAATCTTTGCAATCAAAGTGCAAGATGAATTACGTTGTTTCATTCTATCAGCAAATAATAACTTTGCTTCACTGAGGACACGTTTGCTCTCATTAAAGGCAGAGACAAATAGACATCTATTGTAATCAGATATTTCGCTTCTGTACAGACGAAAGAAGTGATTCCTATGTGATATATCAGCTGGGCAAAGAGATGAACGCGATTTAACTTCATATTTTCTTGCAGGGATGAAAGCCTCGATTCCACTTTTAACCTAGGAGGAGAACACAATCGTACATTTTTGAAAAGGGTGATTAAAACCCACATTCTAGGGAATGCCGGGAAGCAAATGACGGAACGAGTCCCAGTTTGCTCATTGATAACAGAAAGATATTCTATTAGTAGGAGGTTCTTGGTTGGTGGCGATTAGTAGAAGATGTTAATAGACACTACAGAAGGATCTGAGTCGCCAAGAGGGCAGGGCTGCGTAGCACGACAAGAGTCAAGGATGAAGGTAAAACAGAAATCGTGAAGGGAAGGGTTACCATCATGAATACTGGGGAAAGGTGTAGGAAAGTTACCCACTTTGTGAGGGATTGAGTGATTGTAAAGTTAAGGGTTTGTAGTAAGCTAGTTCAGTTACACAGTGTTTAAGCCACATGATATGGTGGGCGTTAAAGTCACCGAACACGAATATGTGTGCAAGTGCATGTAGAGATATAAGCTTGTCTATATTATCGGAAATGCTATCGAGTACACCACAGGTTAGGAGGAAGGGGAACGATAGAGAAAAAGAGGTAGCTTACTGAATTGAGGAGAGATAGACAGAGGCACATATGAAAATGGTCTGTAGATTCAAGAGAGAGTCCCCTAGCCAGAAACTGACAGATCATGCATGTGGATTTTAGTGTCATTTCTAAGGAGAGAAAGGCAGCCAGAAATTGTGGAATCAGAAGAGAGGATTGAAAAGTTGGTCTCTCAGAGAGCTAGTCTATCAGGAGACTTTTCAAAGAGGAACGATTCCACACTGCATAAATTGGTATGAATGCCATGGACTTTGGAAAAGTAAATACTAAATGCTTTAGGTGACTGTTTTAGCTGGTTTAGATTTATTTTTTATTGTTCAATGTCATATTGAGTTATGTTGGTAATGAAATGGTCTAAATTAATGGTAGAAGACTGTCATGTTATGTGACATGAACAGAAAGGACCTGGATCAGACTGCAACATAATGTGGTCTCAGGGTTGCGTGCGGGGATAGACTTCCATGCGCGTCATGGCACTGCAAGAATCCTGGTATCATGCAAATGTTGATCAGAGCAGCCTCTCAAGTAGTTATGAGAGTCAGGTATCTAACAGTCGGGAACAGCAACCGAAAAACTTTCAAATCGTTACCCTCAGTATGAAGAGACTTTACCACAAACTGCACACATCACAAGTGATTCAAGAGAGCACTACGAAGGAGACCAGAGAAAAGGAAAATATCCGGGAACCTCTTTCAAAGCAGGAAACAGGGAGAGAGCCTCTGCTCTTGTTCAAGAGAAAGAGAGGTGTATTGACCAGGCGATAGGATAGATTATCTACTCCTATTGCTTACAAACAAAAACACAAACAACAAAAACACAAACAACAAAAACACAAACAACAAAAAGACAAACAAGCAATATACAAGAAGTCTCAGAACAACGTTGCACGCAAAGCTGAAACAGAAATATAAAATTTCAACTTAGTTTAAATGCCAGCATGTACTTTCTTCTGAAGACGAACACTCCACGTCTGTGAGACATGAATGAAGATAACATTCGATATTTGCATGAGTCAGAAGACGGAAAGAAAAAAATACGAATAACTAATATTCAAAGAGGAAGAATAAATTCACTTCAAATTAAAAAAAGAAAAATAAACAAAAGTATTAATAGCAACAAAAAAAGGAACAGGTATATAAAATATAAAACTGAAAATACATACATACAAATAAGACTGGCGACGATATATTTTTCACGTTACTTCTTAGACAACAAGTAAGCAAGTAGTGACATTTCTTCGCGTTCTTAGACACACAAATACAAACACACACATAGATAATTATGCACACACACATATGCACACAAACACACGCACACAAATACCCACACAAACATATATATATATATATATGATTGGGTGTATACATATCCATTTATCTATCTATCTATATATATATATATATATATATATATATATATATATATATATATATATATGTATGCATGCGTGGGGGGCTGCACGAATCTATAAGCACATATATTTAGGTATGAAATGTTATAGGCTACAATTACTATTATTATTATTACCGTTTCAATTACTATTGATAATACAACTAATAATAATAGTGATAAAAATGCAACTGCACCATTTTTGACAAAAAAAGTAATCAGTGTTTCAAAATAATTCAAATTAAATACAAATTTAGTAAAAAAAATTAAAAATGAATGAAAAAAAGTTTCAAATTATATATTCAACTTCAAGCTGGGCTTTCTTCTAGACTGACTAAAAAGGCTTTGCAATATTAATTTCAGGACAACATTGCTTTATTCTTTATCTTTGTTAAAATAAGAATAAAAACTCACATTCCATCGATGCAAATCCAAGGATTCCTATATTTACATTCACATGGACGGATAAAAATTGAAAGAAATGACCGATAATTGAAATAAAAAATATCTACTCACGTTAAAGTGTTCGTATTCGGTGCCATCATAGAAACAAATATGCCCATTAATTAGCTAAGCTAGAAATAATATAGGAAAATTTACATTTAGACTAAATTAAAAAAATCATCAAAATTAGAGATATATTCGAAGATCATCGAATAAATTTACTTAGATGTGACGTGGAAAGTAAGAAACAGGGTGTATTAGGAATATAAAGATAAACGAAGAGAAGATAATCTCAAGAGAGATTAATATAATACCAGTGTTTCTGTGGAAGTCTCTCTCTCTCTCTCTCTCTATATATATATATATATATATATATATATATATATATATATATATATATATATATATATATATATTAATTTAAAGAAAAAAGACCCTTTTAAGGCTCAAATTTCAATAATTTATTTCAACATATAATTTTATTTTTCTCTGGATCTTCAGACTTCACTTTCAAAAGGGGGTACGAAAAATGAATTTAAAATTTGCAATTTTGACGGGTAGTATTAAGCTTATATAAATTGACATAGAAGATATTGTGGAATAGTGTGAGAGACATGGCTGGGTTTAGATAGGAAAGGGAGAGTTTTAAAATTTCTTTTTATATTTCTTTTTATTATAATAATTAATATTCAGGAAGGATGGGTTAAGGATCAGACATTGATCTATTTAATCGGTCAACTCAACGGAAATCCTATAGGAAAAAAGAAAAAAGGGAAAAAAGGGTAAGAAAAAAATTGGGGTGAATAATGTTATATGATATAAGAGAGGTACGTAGGTTTTTGGAGGAAGAAGAGGGGAGGTATAGCTTTAGAAATATAGGTAAACGCAGATTTTAACATTTGCTAGTAAATTACATCTTTATACACTCCACAATAAAATTTAATTTAATGTATATATATATATATATATATATATATATATATATATATATATATATATATATATATATATATATATATATATATATATATATCACTTTTGATCTGATTGCGGCTAATGGTGCTATTGGTTATTAAAAACAGAGCGTGGCCAAAATTTTAAACCACGAGTTTTACCGCATTGCTATGAATATGATATGACTTCTCATACCGCATAACCTATCGAGCAAACCTTTAGACTTTGTTGTCTAGATTGAAAGGGAAATCAATGTGGACATCATAAAGATAATTTGCGTTGTCTTTAGCTTGAGTAATCAAGCATAATTTTGAAATGCATATTCGCTAACATTCTGCACTGCTAAGACACTCTTTATTAACTTTTTCATGGAGAGCGTTTCTGTTCTCCATGTAGCGAGCTGTCCGTTTTATGTCTGTGTACTTAATACTACCGTTCTCAAAATCATTAATATCAGTCCTCAGCAGTATCTTTAAATAGACATTTCAGACTCTAGATCACCGTAGACGATGATATCTTTGTTCACCTACTTAAGCCCGTCCCTTGTACAGCTTACACTATCGATATTTGGCTTGCACCGATCATATAATGATTCTCAGTTAGTCTATGTTTCTCATCACTACTGTAGTAGTTGCTGGCAATTATTCCTCGTATTCAGATCTGTTATTCATGGTCTCTTCGATGATTTTAGTATTTGACGCAAGAATATTATAGCAAAGCTATCTGAACGCAGTATATGTCTGCTATTTTTCGTACCGGTGTTTCATCCATACAAGAGAGATGCCAGAATGCAGTCTTCGTTTACATAGCCCGTAATATCGTAACTAACATCTGACTGTTATCAATAACTTTTTCACACTTGACATATACGTCAACAGCATGAGAATATAGTTAGGAGATTTACACATTAAAGTTGTTGAATGTAATTTTTTTTTTACTTTTTTCAAATGTAAATATTATTTAGATTAATGTTGTTGTATAAGAATTTCCGTGAGATAGGGACTACATTAACACTGGTCTTTTGTTTGATTAATGGTAAGCCCACATTAATCACAAACGGTAAAGAAAAACGCTTTAGTATTCTGCATAGGTTACTTCAAGGATAAGCGACATTAATATTTCTGTATCAGTGAGAAATAGACGGATGTGATGTCGAACAGATTTTCAGAAGTGTATATATATATATATATATATATATATATATATATATATATATAACGTCACACATTATGAAATCGACAAAGTTCAACAATTATTTTAAGACATTTTTATTTTTTACATTCATTTTATAGATACAAACATTTAAGTAAATGCTCTCTTTATAATAAACAGTATTAAACAACATTTACCGGCCTGAATGTCCGAGAAATTTTCATAGAAAATATTCAATCGTAGTTCTGATAATAGTTGTGGGAACCATGATATATATATATATATATATATATATATATATATATATATATATATATATATATATATATATATATATATATTCGATCGGGCACTGTAGGGATTTGTTAATGAAAAACTCTCCAAGCCGATTGAGTTATCTAAATGAGTGTGGTGTTTAAGAAATGTAAATACAGAAACATTCGCCTTCTACCTCTGTCGGGAGTCGGTGGAGTTAGAATCTCAGGCTGATACCAAATAGGTTGTTTTTCGGACCCGACTTGAAGAGATTTGATTAATGATCAAATTTGGATCCGAACAGGAAAATCTTCTCAATGCTCCTCTGAAAAAATAAATAAAAATAACACTTATAGAGTTTAACTTTAAAATTTTGGAGATCTGTTGAATCCGTTAATCTTGAGTTGATTTTTATCAGTTGACCTCCCACCGCTTTATTTAAAAAAAAACAAAAAAAAAAAACAACTAATGAACGCTATATTATTAAAAAAAACAGAAAAATGTAAGATGTTGGCTGTGATCGCTAGAGAGTAGGAGGATATGAAGAAAGATGAGGAAGATGGCGGAAGAGACGAAAAGCAAGGTTCATTTAAATATATCGATGCGGGGTGGTAATTGAAATGTACACTTCTTTTTATCCAGTCTCATATGAGTTTAAGTGGACTTTTCAGTATATATGCAAGGGC
>OZ010582.1:6744135-6769135 GCA_963932145.1 Acanthosepion lycidas
TATACACACACACGTAGGCCATTTACTTTGATATGAATGGTCTGTAATATCCAGTAAACACAGAACAAGAACGGAGAAGGTTCCCCCATTACCGAGTAGACCTGGAACTTTCACCTATCATGTTGGATGGGTGTTCTCTTAAGGGAAATATTTACTGCTAACGGCCACTGAGATTCCAGCTGACTCCAGCTCTCAAGTGGAAATCATATCATCTATTGCAAAGGATTCTGGGAAATGGTCAGTACATTTTAACGCTCTAATAATTATTTAAATTATCCTACTATACAAGACCCATATCAGATCAAAAGTGGAGTATTGCTATTATAACTTGGCAGACGCTTCCAAATCTTCACTTGTCACATGCACAATTATCGTCTTTCATTTATAATTTCTGTCGGACATCTTCCGAAGCACAGCTTCTTTGTGTAACAGACTCGTTGTAGAATATTTTCCTGATCACTAAAATATTAACCAGTTAATCATTATATTTCCTACATGACCTCATGAACTGCAGATGTTGCCATTTTCATGCAGTAACGTTCTACTTTGTGTGGCTCTTGGACCTTGTATTTATTCAACATTATATAAAAATATATTTTGTTGCACCTCGTGTATTACAACGAGAATGTAACGCATTTCTAGATAATTTCAAAATGATTAACCTATCCAAAAATTGTGATATCGATTTTCTTTCGGTCTTTCTGGAAAAAAATCGATGACATATCCGGTATCAAAGTGAAAAAGACTTCAGATGAAATTTTATGACAGATGTAGCAAGTAATCAATCAGACATCAAAACATTTAAATAACGAAATTTATAACTGAACATCTTTCAAAGATTTTCTGCAGAAAATATGTATCCAATGAACTACAAAACAAATTACTATATCAGCTTCATTATTTGAAAAACAATATATATTTTCTGAATAAGGAACATAAATGTAATAACTGAAATACATTATACGATCCTATTAGTCATAGTTTGGTGAGCATATTACATTTCGTTCGATCAGTTTTGTAAGTATTCGCAGATGTCTCATATGTCGTTCTATATTGCCCGAAGATCTGATATATCCGTCATTACATTATATTTATTATAAATCATTTACAAAATATTTCCTCCGTCTGCAAGTAGTTATCTCAAAGTTTCTACCCATCTACTCTTCAGGATTCAATTATTGACAGTTGTAAACTGCTGTAAAAAAACTATCGAAAATAATAGAATGTTTCACATAGACATTTGCAATGCTGGAATATCCGTTTACAAAATAGATTAATCACAATTATTTAAACATAATTTATTTCTTCTTCACAGTCTAAGTCCACATCTGCCAAACAAGTATTATGTTACTCGGAAACTTTCTAAGCAGCAGTGAATTCAGAGATTCGTTTTTTGATCATTTTCTTGAAAGTTTCTGTTAAGGAACAGAAAAGATTTCTGAACAACAAATCTGACTTTTACGCTTACATTTTCACCTTTAAACAGATTAATTGTTAATCTGGTACAGTGATTCTTAACCGGCGTGCCGCGGCACAATACTGTACAGCTCTATCCTCTTAAGTGTACCAGGAATGTTTGATTGGATTTGAAATACCTTCATAAATGATCCTTCTAATACTGGACCTCAATTATATGAAGAATATTTGGCAACCATAATGATCGATGGCTCAAAAAATGTATTAGTCGAGAACCATTGATCCATTTTAGAATTGAATACAAAATGAATATCCCTTATTAGCTAAAGCGGCTTGATCAGTTTTGTTGCAATTTTTCTAATTCTCATAAGGGAATTAAGTTTATCAATCCTAAATAAGAAGTGAGTAAGACTACGCTGAACCGAAGAAGGAATGACGGCCTGCTTATCGCAGATCCAAGCAAACTTTGAAGAAGTCCCGAAAATATCAGGCACAGATATCACACTAACAAAATGTACAAATAGCTGAATAAAAACTTTGAATGATAGTACGATCATACTTGTGTGTGTATTTTTGAAGTCTATGGTTTTATTTCACAACATTTAAATGTATACCCTTTAAATTTATGTTAATGTGCTGTGATATTTTCATTTGCTCTGAGGTGTGCCGTAGCTTAAGAAACATTTTCTGGTAGAATTAAAAACTGTTTCTGGATGCTCTACTCTATTCTGAATTGTGCGAAGATGAGTAAAGCAAAATTCGTAAATGACTAATTATGCTTAGGTACTTGGTTCTGTCATAATTGCGTTATTATTATATAATGCGTTAGAACACTGAAATGTTATATATATTTTAATATGATTTCATTTTTAAAATGTGACTGGGCATGCAAACTAGCAATTGTCAATCAGTTTACCTATGCTTTCATATCTACCATCCAACATTTATGGTTTCATCAAATGAACACTAGCTTTCTTTCTGAAGGACGATATAGGTTAAACGGATTATTTTTCCCACTTTGTCATTCATTTGCCTGATATGTAGAAATTTAAATATGTCCTCAGTTAAATGCATGCATACATACATATATGTGTGCGTGTGTGTATGTGCATGCTCGTAGGATGTATAAAAGCAATACTGATATGTAATTATTTTTTAAAAAAATCTAATGTAATGGAATAAACTGCCACCCCCATGAGTAGCTCATTAGAGGTGGTAATCACCAATAAGTATCCGTTAGAACAGTGGACAGGAGAGTCGAGCTGGGACCTTTCCCAGCTGCGCTAGTCGAACTCTCCTCCTTCGGGCAGAGAGGAACCCGGACGAGGTCATGTCAAAGGGCAGAGTTTCGTCCCGGGAGGTAGACAGACCCGATCCCGTTTATCCGGAGTCTACGGGGATTTTTTTGTCGAGCCTACGGGCTCGGGAACCCCAATTTGAATTCGGCCTTGTGCCACATGTGACTGCGTGGGGCAACTAATAAATAGCGTCGAGCTGGGATCTGCGATAACTAGCAGTCTTCCGATAGCAGCACACATACAAGTGTACTGACTTACGACGACCATGCGCATAACTATTACGTCCTTGCTTGTTGTACTGGTTTCTACAATGCACCTGTTACTATTTATCCAACATGTTTGTCCATTCCATGTTCTTATTAGCCCGGAATATAACAACAACTCAAGAGATATAAAACTCTAGAGCTAATATTTGTAGTAAAATTATTAAAATCTTAACATTGGCAAAATTCGTACGCGTTTTTAGCGCGGTATATGATCATATTTATAAATGTAAAAGATATACATATATACATATATATTTATAAATGTAAAAGACAACAGGAAAACTGTAATAGTAGCTGACGCCTTTCGTCCGATGATACTTTTTCAAGGCAAAAACTAACTGAATTTATTAAACAGAGTAACTAATAATATCAAAACAAAATGGATCGGAGAACTCGTTTCTCATAATAACGATAATAACATGCATTGGGTTCGTCGGCTGTTACATTATTACTACAGTTAACGTGTCATTTATAAAATATTAATAACTCCATCAAATCACGTTTCAACACCAATCCCAGAACAAATTCGAGAAACCTGACAATTATTCACCAAAATTACAAAGGCATTTTAACCTATAAAAATTTTCTCACAGTTAACGTGTAGAATAAGAGAATATTAATAAATGTAAAAGAGAATTGGAAAACAGTAATAGTAGCCGACGCGTTTCGTCCAATGTGGATTTTTCAAGGCAAAAACGAACTGGATTTATTAAACAAAGTAATTAATAATAACTAAACAAAATGTCCTTAGAAACAATAAGAATTTAGAGAACGCTATTTTCATACTGTTAACTAAAAATTACGTCCAGTACTGTCAGGTGTGGAGATATTGTCATTATTGCTCTGTTCACAGATTCAACAATTTTCTTTTGATTTCACGATATTGTTGTATACGTTTGCTTGGGAGAGTAGTAATTCTGTCCAAAAAGGTGAAATAGAGAAAAGGCCTGGGTGTAGATAAATATTTGGATAATTTTCAATGGCGGCACTCTCGAGGATTTTCCTTCTGAGTGAGTTATTTTCTTTTTTTATGAGAGCATTTTTAAAATCAAAATTGTGGTATATTTTTGTGCCCCACAAATACCCGCATGTGAGCGTGATTGCATGTATGTGAGTGATTTGATCACTGTATTTGGTCATGTTATGTGCTTTTGCGTGTGGGATTATGATCTATTTAGCTCCGGTTTAAATTTGTTTATGAAGTTTTGTTCTTGTATTTGTAGGTAAGAATAATTGTCTGCTTGATATATTGGCATGATATTAAATTTACCCTAGTTCCATTTGAAGATGTGTTGTGATACAAAACGTTTTCTGTTGTCTGGTAATTTTAGGCTGGTTTCGTCCAGGTAGAACCTGTTGTTCAGTTGTTGGCTGATGCCTGTATATGACGTCTTGCATTTTATGCATTTAAGTACATAAATCACATTTTTGGAGTTGCAGTTTAAGTTTTTATTTATTATAAATGCTTTTTGGGGTTTTCAAAAGTGTAGGAGTTTCCTTTTATAATGATGTCACAAACCCCACATCTTTTTTTGTTGCATTTTGTGACTCCCTGTATTGTGTGTTGGTTAAATTTAGATGAGGCTAATATGAGTTTTAGGTTTTTAGATTGGCGTTTGCTTTTAATTATTTTAGTTGTTTTTAGTATATTATATATATATATATATATATATATATATATATATATATATATATATATATATGTGTGTGTGTGTGTATAACGAAATATATATGTATGTGTGCATACGAAATATTATTAACCATATATTAAAAGAAACTTATACAATATTTTCTTATTGCAATCCGAATAATTCCAATGAAATGGATGCTAAATTTATATTTCAGTTACCTTTTTAAGACAAATCTTCATAGCCATTTTTCTGTCGCTACACAATATATATTCAATGATACCTTCTTAAAATCCATCCCTCACAAGCATTGACACATACCTTCAGTAATGATTTAGTCGTGGTCATTACGTATGTCGGGTCTTACAAGATCATCACAACGTAGAACCCGATCGTTATTGATCAGATATCGATTCTTTTCCCAGCCGTCAGCTCCAAATCTTCTTAGAAAGGATAACTATCCCTACCCTATGTGCCGAAAGATCTCGTTAGGCCTTTATACTCCAATCAGGACCAAATTCTGGTTCAACGGCCTCTACGCTCTTTTATCAAAAGAAAATGCAGTGACACTTTTTCATGACATATATAGTTAGATTCTCATTTTGCACTGATAAATAATGATTTTCAGATGATAAAATATGCATTCCACTAAATAAAACAACAGCCTACGACGCTACCTAATAAACAAATTAACCTCTAAACCTAACTTTCAACTCAATCATATTAATCAAACAAAAATATATTCATTCCTGAACACACACTTATATCTAATAGAAGTAAGCTCTCTACATCTCTCTCTTTTCTCACTATCTCCCTCCGTTTAAATAATTAATTAATGCATCAACTGAATCAATTTACCTGTAAGTAAATATCTGTGGTCTTACCTTTTTTAAATTACAGAGAGAAAAGCAAAAAAATATGTAACATACACAGATATAGATTAATACAAAATGTTCTCCATGAGTTTATTGAATATAAACTCTGTAACCTTACAAAGTATCCCCTGTAGGAATCAATGGCTAAATGTAACCTAGTTATGTCCCGATGTCAAGTATACATCGTTGATATAGATTTAGTCCCCACCCTAAACCCATTGTCCAATCCCACCAAGAAAACCCTTTCACCTTACACAATATGTTAACCTCAATTTCACCTCTTCACGATGTCATCTACAATCACTTATTCTTTTAAGCCATAAGCACCAAGTGTTTTCTTTTGCTGACATTGATACTGAACGAATTGACTTTTGTTTTCATTTAGCCCGGTACTCCTAAGTTTAGCAGTATCTTGAAAGTAACCGCCCATATGTTGCACTGCATATAATTCCATTCGATTTTCCGCTGACTCAGATATTTGCATCCCTCTACATCTTGAAAATATTTCCAAAGCTTTCGATTCTATGGGCTTTGTCTTTATTCCCTTCCCAAGGTAGGGCAACTTCTAACAGGATCTTTTGTTTTGATTTATCCGAATAAATATTAATGTTCAGACGTAGCTCTGTATTATTTGCCCTTGGAATAATAATTGCGTACCTATATCTACTTACATTTGCCAGTCCGGGGCAGAACTAAAACTAGATTTTCCCCTCTTATTTTTTTTTATCTGATGAAATTAATATGCCACTTACGCGGCTTATACCTATTTATTTGAAGACTATTGTTTACTTTACTAGCCATATTTTAGCATTGTCCCATCAGTAACACCCCTTCACGCAATGACTTTTGACAACCACTTAAAACATGTTAGATGAATTCTCTCTTCAGACAAAATGGATAACTTAGAGGCCCTACATTTTTCTATGTGAGTAATTTTGCTTGTCTATGTAATATGACGCATATTGGCTACACATGGGTAATTATATAATGTGATAGCTACCTGAAATATGTCCACAGTTTGGTTCGGTCTGACTTCTTCCACTCATTTTTACACTTCCTGTTGGAGTTTAGTGTTTTCGATTTTGCCATTGTTATCACGAGAATTGGGGTATTAATCTGGACCCGACAATCCCACTGCCATTGTTCCAGCGTTAACCTTCAAATTAAGTATGTGTCAGCTATAGTTAGCTTACGTGATGCTCTCCAGTTTTGCAAAATTAGAATTCAGTATGACCATTCAAAAAACGATATTAAATCACCCTCCTTCGAATTTGAATTCCTCGATTAATCCTTAATGATTTCCTTACTCCATACAATGTGCTCTGCGTAACATCCATGGAAATAAACTAATTATTTACTCCATCCTCACAATTATTTTAATGACATTTCATAACGCATCATATAACCAATATGTAAGTTGTTACATTGCTTCAGATAATAGCAAATTAAAGCGGCTTGGTAAATGTAACTTCTCCAGTTTGCTTAGCTTTTTTTCTATTGTCTATGGACCATTTCTGGCTTTAACGTGTATATTTTAAATCACAATTGAATATTTTCCCAATATATTTTATTTTTTGAACATTTTCTTTCAACATGACACTGTTCGATTTTGTCAGTTTAAATATAATTCATAAGCATCATTCTTTCTAAATATAAAAGCCAGCATTCTCTCACTCTCTCTCTCTCTCTCTCTCTCTCTCTCTCTCTATATATATATATATATATATATATATATATATATATATATATATATTATTGCCATTCTCGTTATATGTTTCTTCGTGACGAAAACATGCCAAAATATGTTTGTGAGTGTGTGTGTTTTCATGTAATTAACAAAAAGCGAATGAGAAATATGTACGAATAACTGTGGCATTCTTAACAATGTCTATATATTCCTCCACATATTAACATTCAGCAACATTCATATGCTTACTAGATATTTAACTTAATTTGGCGGCTATTTTTTTATTGTTTTCAATTGTTTGAACACAGCATCAGATTCTAATCGATTATACCGGAACATGTTATATCCAATCACACTTTCAGCATACGAAGATATACGCATGTGAGCTGACATGCGCATACATTAATAATCGATGTCAGTGCTAAATATCTGTCACTGCTCACAAAAAAGGTATTTCTTCCCATAGTAGCAGAGATCACTGTGTTTGGGCCGTTTAATAACATGTGACTAACAGACCCCGCCTCCATATTCCCCCTCTGTCTTGTCCAAATTTATTTCAGTTTATTAATCACTTCTTCAATAACAAGTCACTACTTACATTCGGTGAACCAATCTTTCTCGTAGATATATCATTCTCTCGCCTGTCATCAATAAATTATGTTTCTGTTGTTCTGTCTTTTGGCCTATTTAATAGAATCCGTACCGATAAAATTAAACTGATATTATTTTATTCACTGTACAATTCAATTTCTATGTCTACTTATACGATTCTTTTAATTACTATTTACTTTAGACGTGGGCTTTTGTACACATGTTTACAAGCCGTTCAGTATACAACGATTTATTTCAAATTCATATCCATTATTCGATATTATTACTTGTGCTCTGCAGTGTGATTTTTTGATCATCTGGTGTTTTTTCACCTATTATTTATATACACTTAAAAACGATATATTTGAACTTCATTTCCTAACAGATTCGGCTAATTAAAACACTACAGTGTTGTTCCAATTTAGATCCAATGACAATTTTTCTTTTGACAGTTACATGTCATGTTGCCTTCATAACGTTTTTCGTATTTTCTTTTCTATCTGAGGAAATCAGAGCCTAAAAGATACTGACTCAGATGAATTCAATTGCTAAGTATTAATCTAAAATAATCTGCACGAAACTTTATATATCTTTGCGTGTGTGTATTAATCCGAAAATAAATATTAATATCAAAGATTAATCTGGGAAGTTTTCATTGACAGGCGCTTACAAAAGATAATATGGAGGACCAAACATTCACCCGTTATTCAGTGAACGAAAACTTTTTGAGTTATATATTTACAGAAAAAACACGACTAAATTACTAGAGAAAAAAATGAAAAGATATTATTTTTCCGCTTCCACGGACAAAAGAGATATTCCATACATTCCTCATTAGTGCTAAACCTATGCTCTTCTAGAACTGCAGGGCACTAAAATATCTCATCAAGTATACTGTTCAGCTTTGATTGGTCTGGCAATGGTGAGTGTCCCACTGACTAATCGAACGGTAACGTACACCACCCAATGCCATATTTACGTATTCTATTGAATTTAACAGGCAGGTCCAACATTTTCCCCTCTAGGCCAAGTAACCTCTTGAAGAAAATATCATTCACTGCAGGAGACATTTTGAAGTGAACATAATATATATATATATATATATATATATATATATATATATATATATATGTATATATATATATATGTATATATGTATATATATATATATATATATATATGCAAATATATATATATATATATATATATATGTATAAATGATATGCTTAGAAATATATGTATATATATATATATATGTATGTATAAATGATATGTTTACAAATATATATATATATATATATATATATATATATATATATATATATATATATGCAGATAACTCTGCGTGTGTGTTTATTTAAAAATACATCTTTTAGATGTGTCCTCGTTCGAAATAATCGTCATGAAATTTACGATGAATAACAGCATGCAAACAAAGGAATTTTATCTCACACACAGACAAGAAATCCTTTCTTGTACATGCAAGGACTGTCGAATATATTAAAACAAGACAAACGTGAAGTTTGTAACGTTTATCAATTTCCATCCAAATACCAAACCCCTTCTTGGGAAATTGGAAAATAAAATAAACATTTTTACATAAAAAACATTTAATAAAACATTGACGTATACATGATGTCTCGATATACATTATTGAAATAATTAAAATCCTATAGGTAATAATTTTTGTTTCATGAGAGCTCTAAGAAGACAGCAGCTCTCAATCTTCAAGTCCTACAAACAATCACAAATGAAATGGAAGAATTATTCCGGATTAAAATCAAGAGATATTGCTATCTTATTTACAGAGTGGGAACTGGCTCCATATATCATTTGAGGATGGTGGAACTTTTAAAGTGTCTTTAACAAAAACAGACGGGATTGTTTCGTATTCACAATAAAATGACTACACTTGTTTTAGAGCTCACAATAAAGATTATTACCTATGTGATTTTAAATGTTTGACATTCTCTCAATTATAAATTTGATCTGTCTTTTAAAATAGATCTCTGCTTGAATCTACCTCCTCCTGGCAATTCCAGAATGATAACCATATTATCTCATTGCCCCCCTCTCTGTCTCTCCCTTTATATATATATATATATATATATAT
The DNA here is from genome assembly GCA_963932145.1 of Acanthosepion lycidas. Lineage (NCBI taxonomy): Eukaryota > Metazoa > Mollusca > Cephalopoda > Sepiida > Sepiidae > Acanthosepion > Acanthosepion lycidas. Next base: position 6,754,010 of record OZ010582.1, read on the forward strand.
ATATATATATATTTCCATGATTTTGGTACCCGACACGAAAACAAGCTGAAATGTTTATATGAACATACTTCCAAAGGGCATCATTGTACATGAACACAGCTACTCAACAAATGTTCAAATAGTCTCTTCTACACACGCATACACCCGCCGGATCATCGACTGCAGGACTATTTCAAATATTTCCACAAGTTATTGAAAAGTTTCGCAGGCCTACATGACTAGTTGATGAAGAGTCTCTGCATTATCAATGTCTGCTGTATAACCCAATTTCAAATGATTGAGTTCTACGGAACGTGCAGGCCATGGAAACCGTCCTTACCTCCCTTTCTATATTTTATGGTAGATGTCAGCCAGTACATTGCGAAAAATCTGATTAAATATACTGGAACCGCATTCTGTATGAACCATATGCGTCATCGTATTAGCTGTGGTAGGTTCTCGGGGATATCTGTAAGCATGTTCAAAATAAAATCGCGACAGACAGTTTTCAAGATGTGCTGTGAGAACATATGGACCTATCAAACAGTCACCTAAAATTCCAGCCTACTTAGTTAGCGTAAACAGATGCTAGTCTCTAGCCTGTATTGTAGCATGAAGAATCCGATCATCCTTACAAATGTTGGTTATGTAAATTTCTTAATTCATCTATTCAAATGTTGCCTCATCCGTAGACAACACTAAAGAGAAAATCAACATATCGTTAGTTTTCGCGATAAACGATCGGCAAATGTTCTGCTCATTGATCAGATTTCATAAGATGGCTTATGAGACATACGACATGCTAGGGCCACTTGACGTGGGCTGATACCTGGATCGTCTACTTCAGTCTGTGGAATGCATTCTTCATGTTTAAGAGTACAATCCGATCTCGATCTTCCTCGATGCATAGTTTTTGTAAAAAATAGTTCCTGTTTCCTAAACTAATGGTTTGAGGACATATGTTTTTATGTTTGGGTGTGAGGAACCCACCACCAAAATTGGAGAAGTATTTTTTTATACACCGTGTATATATGGAGCAGATGTTACCCGCTAGTTCTAATACGTTCAAACAAACATTGGGCTATGATAAGTTTTTAGACACTCTTGATTACTGTAACTTTGGCTTGTACAATAAAGTATCTTGATTTTTTTCTGACAATACCGTGTTAGTATCAAGCTACTCTCATATATAAACAACAGTTGACATATATCTTGCAAATAATTAGTGGAAGTAAGGAAATTCGTGAATTTCAACGACGGCAAATAATAGGATGGCATCAGTGTGGCAAGTCAAATAGAGAAATTGCTTGGTTTTCCAGGTTAATCATCAAACGATTAATAATATTGTCAATAAATTTAATGAAGAATGACATTATCGTGTGGAACAACGTTCATGAAGACCAGTTAACGTTTCTGACCGAAGGAAAAGGGCGCTGAATAGGGAAGCGATCGGAAACCGTCGTCAGAGCGTCAAAGATGTCGCCAACAGCATGGAATAATCACCATATGCGGTGCGAAAGACTCTGAAAGAGCTAGGCTATCAAAGAAGAGTTTCAAGAAAGAAGCCCTTGGTCTCAGAGATTAACAGGAACAGGCGTATGTACTGGGCAAGAGAATGCAATAGCAAAGATTACGAATTTTGGCAGTGTGTAATTTGGTCACTTCTGCCAATATTCTAATTCGAGATTATGTTTGGAGAAATCAGAATGATACTCGGAATACTGGATGTCTGCAGGCGACCGTGAAACATGGAGAGATTTGTGTAATGGTGTGGAGCGCTCTCTGGTTAGGAGGGAAATCTGAGCTGATTCTTCTTGATGATAGGTTGAATGGTCCAAATTACTGTCAAATATTAGAGAACGGACTATTCGCACTATTTGAAACTAATCAGATTGACAACAATGCCTTCTTTTTTCAAGAATACGGAGCACCATATCATATGATCAAAGTAGCAAAGGCCTGGGAAAAATCGCGAGTAATCAAGTCACTGCCATGGGTAGCCTTAAATCCTGACATGAATCCAATTTAGCACGTTTGGGATCGCCTTGACCGAAGACTTCGAGAGATTGCAACGAAAATCACGTCAACAACAACGCTTAAAGAAACATTGCTAAATGAGTGGCAAAATATGGCTCAGACGATAGTTGATAACTTAATCACATCCATGAAACATCGAATGCAAGCACTGAAACGAGCAAATGGAGGACCTATTGTATAGTATTTCCGAATATGTTGAATAAGGATCAGATTACGTAATTAATTTGAAATTGTATGTTGTGTATTTTCCTGGCTAAAAACTTTTCTTATGCAAATCTATATCATTCTAAATTTTCAATTTGACCAAATATTTGGCTATATCTTTTTTAAGAATCAACTTTAACTGTTTTTCTTCACGAAGGAGAGAAGCATATTTGAGCAGTTTTATTGCAATTTTAGCATTGGCGCCTTTAATTTTCTTTTGTGATTCAGGTGTCAGATGGCAAAGATTACACAGCCTTATTAGATTCGATGCTTTGCGAATAATACTGGAGGAGACTTGCCAGTTTTGCATATAAGACTTCTCAAATTTGAGTTTTACTAGTTTAGAAAAATTACTTTTTCCATAGATTTCATTAAACAAATAACACAGCCCTAACCTATTTAATCTAATTTTCGTAGTTGGAATATTTTCATTAATCATAAATCATTACAGCAAATATGATTTAAGTCTGAAAAAACATTTGGAGGATTAATTATTGCTGTAGATATCTAGATCAGTTAAACAAGGTTTGCGTGTGTGTGTGTGTGCGTGTGTGTGAATTCAGTGTTGCTTGAAAACATTTTTTATGAAGTACGATTGAATTAGGTCATAGGTAACGCGCTCGTTTCACTGTAAATGGAAGGTAATCGGAAGCTTGCAGGTTTATCACAGTTTCATTAATTGGCGCTGTTGCCAAAAGTTTTCTTTTTTATTTCCGAGTGCTGATAATTTATTCTATCTGGATAGATCAGCGAACCCTTGTTGGCGTGTTATATAAAAATGTTTTCAGGGTATATCTACTGATTTTTTAAATACTACATTAGTTACCCTTACAATGTATGCTACTCAGATGATGAACCTGGACTGTAGCTAACCTCGCACACGTCCATTTTGCGAATCTGCTTGCATAGATATCTCCGGGGAAATGTTCAGAAATTGATGTGACCTACAGATATTTTATATAAAACTTAAAATTAAGTTTCCCTATATTTGCCTAGACCCGGTAATATAAAGATTCAGTTTTGTTTTTTGTTTAGTTTTTTATCCGGGGGGATTAAGATAATAGATATTATCGGAAAGAACAATGGCTCGCACGCTGAAACAAAACGTGTTGGCAGAGTATCGGTTTTGCGCGCACACACACATACACATATATAAATATATATATATATATATATATATATATATATATATATATATATATATATATATATATATATATATATATATATACACTTACCTGTTGTAATGATTCGTCCCTGCGCTGGTGGTATCACGGCTACGACAAGCTTGGACCGGCTCTGACCAGTTTGAATCAGCTATGACAACCGAAGACCAGCTCTGACCAGCTTAGACAAGATATGACCAGCTTAGACCAGCGGCTCGAGTGAAAAAAGAACTTGCGTCCCCACGTTAATTACTGATTTTGTGTCACAACCTGACTTAGAGGTGGTGTAGGGTCAAGTAAATATCCACAGGTACATATACACACACACACCAACAAAAAAAAATAATAAATAAATAAAATGAACAACTATAGACACAGCGTAAAATCAATTCTTATGCATATTTATTCTTTCTTCCTTTGGGCTTTCTACCCAGGATCAGGGGAAGTTACTTGCCCGATCAGCTGACATTCCGTTTTGAAGTCTGTTATGTTTTCTGACCACGGAATATGCATAATCGTATTAATCCCGAATGAACTGAGACAAGAGCATTGCGGAAAAATAGCCTAAAAAATTAAAAAATAAATAAAAATAATAAAATAAAATCGGTAAGAAAGATAAACGAAGAGAAAGGAAATAATATAAGCCTTGATATGTACATGAAACAAGGGATGGCAACGTCGACAGAATTAAGTTTGATGGTTGGATATCAAGAGGCAATGAATGAAAGTCAAGTTACTATAGAAATCAGGAATTTTGTGATGCATTATAATTTTTTATACATTGAGAAAAAAAAAAGAAAGAAGTGAATGCAGTAGCAAATATTGGTGTATTTCTTTTTCCCATGGTTATACAACAGGTTGTAAAATTGTGATAAAAAGTCGAATGCGTCTTGTAACATAACTGAATAAATTCTTCTTTTTGTGTTTCTCTAGAAAATCTGTTGGTATTACTTTAATCATTTGTCCCAGTATCATACGCTGCCTTGAATGATAGCAACGAAGGATCTTTGTGAATTTTATTCAATTCTTTTTAAAGAAAGTTTTAAAGACACTAAAAAGCGGTAGCCTGACAATAGACATACTCGAGTAATGAATATCTCTAAATATAGACACATTGATGATTTAACTCATTTGACTACCAAATAGGAAATGGAAAATTCCTAAACAGACACGCACATCCATATAAGCACACACACACAAACAGACACACACACGCACACTCACCCCCCCACACACATATATATATATATATATATATATATATATATATAGAGAGAGAGAGAGAGAGAGATACATAGATAGATAGATAGAAGATGCATATTTTTTCTAATTTAAATTCCCAAAGTTTCATATAGAGATTAATAGTGGAATAATGGATAGGTATAGAAGTGACTAAATCTTCCAATTTGTTTTGTCGACGGTTAATCGTGTAGTTTAGTTAATGTCATGACTTTTAGTGATCTTGTTTAATTATAGTTTTATACTTCTTTTCTAATTTAAACTTAATTTGTTATATATTTAATTAATTTATTTATTTAGTGTGATTTCGTCGTGTCTATATTTGGAAATTTGAAACCATTTGTTAAATTTAGATTACGAAGTTTTCTTGTTTTTGTGATCAATTTAATTTTAAAATAAATTCAATTGTTAAAAATTGATCACTTTACGTTATCATAATTTTCGCCTGTAGACGAAGATCATAATTTTATGTGCTTTTTACAGGGGAATGTATTTTTTTTCTCGAGTGTTACCAGCAATTTTTGGTGATTTTCTTTTTGTCTTTCCCTTTCCAGAAGTTTTATACGAAAAATGTCCTTTTTGAATGATTTATTATTAAATGTTTGGTGGACGCATATCCTCTGTCAGATACTCCACGCACACACACTTGAAAACAAATTAGCCCCTTACATCTTGCCCCGTAACTCCCTAGACTTCACACTCTCTTGATTAGTATGTGTCGGATACAGGTTATCGAGAGACCAACTAAACTGCTTAACAACCAAAGACGAACTGAAAGCAAGGATTATGGCAGCATTCACCAACTTAAACAAAGAGACCGCCCAGAAGATTTGCAGGATATTCAGAAGTCGTCTGGAGGCCGCACTTGATGCTTGTGTTAATTTTGTTGAATAAATTGACTTTTATTTCAAGATATCTTTGTGTAATTTACGTAAATATATCTGTTAAAATGAGATGTCAGTGTTAATTTCATTTTGGGGTAATTTAGATGACAGTTTATGTATCGCATATTATGTGTTTGTGTGCGTTTGTGTTTGTGTGCGTTTGTGTTTGTGCGTGTGTTTGTGTGAGAGTGAGAGAGAGAGAGAGAGAGAGAGAGAGAGAGAGAGAGTGCCTGAGTAGGTCTCCTTTGTATCTTAAGCCAGTTTCATATATTAACATTATATTTTAAATATTTATAGTTTAGTACATTCAGAAATTTTTCTGCAATTATGTATTTTTCATATAACATTATTTGGTTAGAATTTCTTGAATATTAATAGGTGTAGACGAATATAAATGTAAAATTTAATAAATAAATATTGACTAAAAACATTTAAAATGATAAAAATATGTGAGATTAATAAATAAATATCAATTATTTTTTAACTATTTTTTGAAGATTTGGATAGGAAACTAAGCAGCTATGAAATTTCGGGAATCCCAAAAAGGTGGGGGGGTTGTAAGCCAGTATTCAACTATTCAACCTCGTTTAATCGGCAACACAAATCAGAGACGAGTCGGTTAAAAATATGTCAGATCTAACGACGGTTTCTCCTGCATACTGGGACGCTGATTGGAATCCTACTGGAGGGCGCATTTCTTCTTATTCTCAAAAATCAGACCGGTAGACCAATGCATATAAAAAAAAATATACAGTGCATCTACGTAAATGTGGGCATCCACTAAATGTAACGTTTAACTTGATAAAAATGTGTTCGATTTATAAATACATACCAATTACCTCTTCAATATATATTTGGCAAGATTGAAGATTTGAATACAAGTCTGTTGCGCTCATGAAAAACAATAATTCTTATCAACTAATATTCAGTTGCTTCGATTCAATTTTCTTTTGTAATGAGTCGAGAAGGATGACATTTAAGTGAAGTCGCTGGATTTTTGTTTATTTTCTTATCAAACTATAGTCCAGTATTACAAACAGATATAAAAATTAAATTAATCTGATATTTACATAAGTTCAAAATGAGGGTTATTGCATATAAATTTTCTGACCGACATTCAAAAATAACTATAGAAATATAGTCGTCTATCTCTCTAAACATTTTAGCTTTTTTTTATTTAAACTTGATCTGTAGAATCTGAGCCAATTGTTTTTCCGTCTTTTTTCCTATTCTTCACTGTCCGTATTATCAGCGTTGACAACCTCTGCGTTGATATTCAGTTTTTTTTTTCTTGATACAGTTCCCAGAAACAGTCAACAGTCATTCGGCTGTGAACGCTAAAACAATTTTGTCCGTCAAACATCTTTTATGTGCCGTGTCCCTTCGGGATTGTAGGTTATCATGACTGTCCATTTCGACCTTTACCTTGTAATTCATAATATGTCATCCACTTGCTTAAGCCCGCTATGTATATCACGTGTTTTTCCCTCTTTCACTCTATGCAAGTATCTGATTCTCCAAGTCATACTTTCACATTACGTGACCCAAAAATTTCATCCGCCTCTTTCCGATATTAAGTATAAGCTTCCTCCTTGTTTTCATCCTCTCAGAAACCTCATCGTTTCTCAAATATTAGGTCCATGATATCCTAAGCATCCTTCTGTATAACCATACCTCCTTTGCCTCGGGTCTCATCTTCATCTCTGAGGAGACCGTTCAATATTTTCTGCCGTAAATGAGGAGAGATACAACAAAGAAATTCTGTACTCTTTGTAACCAACGGAATCCTCCTGTCTCGTAATACTCTGCCTAGCTTTTGGAAAGCTTATTTGGCCATCCCAATATGTCTTCGGGTCTCAGCGTTGCTCTTACAGTCCTGTGTCAGAACACTTCCGAGATATTTATTTTTCCTCTTCATTTTAATGTCCCGGACATTTAAATCGCATTTCTTGCAAATCTTCTTACTGAAAACCATGAATTCTGTCTTATAATTTATGTTTAGTCCATTCATCTCGATCTCCTACTCTGCCTTCAGTAGGAGTTTTTTTTTTAAATTTCTTTTCCGTGTCTGATAGCAGCACCGTGTCATCTTATGTTGCTAAGATTGTGGCCACCAGTGATGAATCCTCGTAGGATATCCAGTTCTCTCAGAATTGCCTCGTTGTACGTCTTAAATAGACATATATTAGCACAAAATTGAATATTCTGAGCGTTTAACTTATTTTTCCCATTTTTTGATAAAAAAAAAAAAATTAAATCACATGTCTTAAAAAAAAATAAAATTTATTTTGGTTGGTTTGATGCCACCAGATTTGCGATTCTGTTTTTATTAATTGTTGAAAACAAAAATTTATAGATGTACTTTTTTGTCAACCATCAGGCTTCACTTCGGATATTATTTATGTAACATTCAATCTAAATATTTATTTGTAAAAAAAATAAAATCAACCTCTAAATTCTATTCTAGCCATTTCTTACTAAAAGTCTAGGTTTCTTTTTATCATTATTTGAACACTCGCCTCAAAATAAAGTGTAACAAACAAACCTATTCTATTGCATTATATTTTAATATTTCCCCTATGACTAATTTTATAAAATTTTATATATATTTTATATAATTTTACAATACTTTTTTATTATATCACTTGGTATACTTGTATTTAATGTTTGTTGTTTTTTTTTGTTTTTTTTTTTTATAATGCTAGTCTCATGATTATTAGTATTGAATCTTATGGAAGGATTCAGAATTTAAAAACAACACTTTTGTTGTTGTTGTTGTTTTTTGTTGTTTTTTGTTTTTGTTTTTTTACCAAGGTGCCGATTTAATGATTAGGTTAGACATTTTACATTTTTTTTATGAGGTTAAGATATTTTACGTTTTCTCTTTCATTATTTAATTAAGTTATCATATTTTACATTTTTTTTATAGTTTATTATAAATCTAAGATATTTCTTTCAGTCATTAAATGATAAGTATTGTTGAATTAAACTTTTAATTGTTTTACATCTTTTTTTATATCTAGGTTGCACCTGGTTTCAATAATATAAATCAATAATATATCGGATTTATATATTGTTCATACCAGGATGTTTTCGACAATTTTTCTAATATTCCTTAAGTATAATTTTATTTTCTCGCCAACGATTCGAATGATAATTGATAAGGTTTTGTACTATATTGCTAAATATTTTTTTCTTCGCGCACATTATTTTTATAAAGAATTGAAAATAATATACTAGCTTTGGAAACGTCGTATTTTGACATAGGTCAAATAACAATAAGATTATACAACTAAAGCCTTTCACGGCAGTTGATTTTTCGGATATCAAATTTTACATCGTCTAGATATGTTGAATCCTTTCGCAACCGTGGCCGCCCGGGGCATCCCTTTTGCCGACCATCCTCCAAAAACCGCACAGAAAACTTCAACATATTGTGAGTCGATCACTTAAATACATATCCTATAGTTTAAGTTACACGAAATTGAAAAGAGCCTCTAATTGTGAGTAGTGTTCCGACATTAAAACCTCTTTTATTTCAATACAGACATTACAGGCTTATAAAATAAATCGCTAATTATCACCTCTTTAAAATTGGCGCTACCAAAAACTGGTGCCGGGTGCAAAGCCCCTCCTCGCCCCACTCTAGCTTCGCTACTATTTATTAGGTTGGTGGAAAAATAATGACGTAATAATGTCGTTTTTTGACGTTAAAAATACGTCAAAAAACGACATTATTACCTCATTATTTTTCCACCAACCTAATACATTGCCTACCTTTACATAACACTGGAAAGAAGTTAGAAGAGATAGATTCATCTTTTACTTGATTGTATTAAGGCGAATTAAATGCGACGTTTTAGTCAAAACATTAAACTACACATGAATTTGATTTTCAATTACATTAACTGTAGTACTACCCAAAATCGGTTGCAATATATGAAAACTCCATGCAAGAGAAATTACGGAATTAATTTGAAATTGATATTGCTGCCACAATTGTCATATTTATCAAACAAGTTTTTCAAGTTGCTTAATTTCTTTGTTGCTAAAATGGCTGTATGTATTTTATTGTTCGAAAAGAAAATAGCGTTGATCAAATATCAGAGACTTATATACAAATTTGAACTAAGAATTATTAATATTTGTTAAAAGTTTAATACTGCGCGGTAACAATTTCTTGCATGAAATTTCACATGAAGGTAATTGATCTCGTTTCTTACTCAATGAGCAATGAGTTAATAGGCCTTTATATCATGCGATGCAATTAACTTACAGAAATTTATGTTTTATAATGGAATTATTTTTTTTTAATCGGAGACTATGTATATATTGTACCATGTTGTTAAAGTACCAATTTAATTTGCCCAAGCTTTAGAAATATTTCTTCATTTCATCAACATTTATATATTATGAGGATTTTATCTTTTAAATCTAATCATTTTAATTCGATGAAAACAATGTCATTCGTACATCTATTTCCAAATTATATTTCAAATTCTATATTGATATCATCACAATAATGAATCGTTGGTCGCACAAATTAATTTCATTATTTGAAAAAAATAAATTATAAGTACAATTTGAACAGGCAGTTTTCAAGTTAATTATAGTCACATAGTAAGTTAAAATGCTATCAGTAATAAATATTAAATTTAGTAGTGTGTTTTATTTTATTTGAACCCTATATTTCACTGGGAATCTACTCTAGATTACAAACGAAGTTCGAACTTCGGAATTTGTAAAAATTAATATTCTATGCGTTTTATCTGAAGTTTTGTTTCAGTGCATTTAAATTTGAGGATTATGATTTTCACTGTGTTTCAATTTTCTATCAATAAATGAGTTTGTTTTGATTAAGTATTACGGTTACCCGTTTATGAAAACAGTAAATCAACTCTCCTGTAATCTTTGAAATAGTAAAAAATATGGATAATGTGTCTATATTCACCTTTTTCAAAATTTCTTTTTTATTTGCCTATTCCAGTTTACATCCTCAAAAACATTGCATATATTTACTATATTTGAATAATCATATTTACGACTTCTATCACGAAGACGCTCTATCCATGGTGACGCATGGGTATACAGTCCGTTGGTATAAGTTGACTCGGATGCGTCACGCGGTGGAATTTGTGAAGAGCTGGCGCTATACCGAGTCTGGATTGTTCACCCCCCCACCCCGGCCGTCACCTGGATCCGTTGGTCCAGTGGGTATGGCGCTTACGTCATATGGTGACTGTCCGCGTTTGATTCTGAGTAGTGGATGAGCACTGCCGATGTGTCCCAAACATAAGTCAAAACGCCCGTTCCGTGCTTTTTGCATTCTGTTGAGGATGAACTAATTATGATATATATATAATTTTGTGTAATATATAAATATATATATATATTTTTTTTTTTGAGGAAATAGAATTAAAGTTTGTATAAAAAATGCACCGAAAAATGCTTGACTTTTGCAATATTTGCTCTGCAAATTGAGCTAAAAAAATAACAATTACATCATTTAAAACAAAAAAAAAATTTGTTTTATCAAAATGAAATAAAGAAAATATAACTATGATTCAATTTCAAAATTTCACCCCACCCTCAATCGCCAGTGGCACCTTCAACATGCTGTTTTTTACGACATTAATTCAACACTAACAGTGAATACATTCTAAAGTATTAAAAGAAAAAGATGATTTTTTACTGTTATGGATGATATTGCTGGACATAAATTAGGGTATTATTTTATTTACAAACGCAATTTTAATTTTAGCATTCTTCGATAAATCTAATAATGAGATTTAAAAATGAAAACTAAAATAAAATATTTCGTTAATAATTGTCCATCTTGAAATTTTAAATTTTTTACATTAATAGTTAGAAATACGAAAATTAAAATCACAAATAACCTGAAACTACTAACTTTGACTGTTACAAATACTGGTCACTATAGCTTAATATATATAGTCAAATTGCTGTATGTAAGAGCCTTTAAAAGAAAATGAAGGTCTCATTTTATGGCACACATATTTTGCAATTATTTGCTTGTGGCTTGCATTTGGGAACCTTCTGTGGTTATCTTGACTGATTGTTTAAAATTTTAGCGTGTGAGAGCAAATCTAATAATTCAGCTTTGTATCTTAATTAAGGTAAAAACATTACATTGTATGTTTTTCAATGTTATCTTTTGGTTTTCAGACAATTGTTGCTTATTAGTTGCCTGGTTTATTGGACCAAAATTCCATGATGTAAATTTCCCCTAGAAATACCTACTGTATATTCAAAGAGAAGCGCCTGGTCGCAACTTAGATATCTTTATTGCCAATAATCAAACAAGAAGGCTCTAATAAGAGGACTAACAACTGCTGTTAGTGTTAATTAGGCTTAATAATGATAATCAATTCCACACAGTATATTTAGTAGACCATTGAATGGGCTTTTCGCTGTACCATAATTTTCTCTAGTAGTGTAATATTTCAAGCTTCGCAACATGTATTTGCATTAGTATTATCGACAGTTAAGTCATTAAGTGTAGTCATATTGTTAAAGTCTTGCTAAACAGCAGTTACTTCGTCTGCAAGAGCAGCACCAGGACGTAGGACAACCCTATAGATGAGATATTCACTTTCATATCCCATCTCCCTTGTGAAAGTTCAGTTCAGGTCCCGTTGCTTTTTTCAGTTATTTCTATTCATTTGCTTCGACAATTTCCTTATAGTTTCTTTGTTATTTCCTTCATCAAATCTAATACAAACAAGGATTTCCAGCTTTTTATCATTCTTTTCATGGACATTTGCTTTCACTTTTGCCTCTGTCAGTGGTGTTATCTTTTATATCAACACTAGGTATGAGAAGGCAACAGACTCTAAGACAATGATGAAGCGTTAGAGAAGCTGACTCAAGATTAGAAGAAATGGGGCGGGGTGAGCCGGTTCTAATATTGGAGTTTCATGGGAATTTGGAATTCACAAGAGGTCTCCAACCCGCATGTATAGCACATGAGATTTGATTATAGTGGTGAAGGATTCGTGCAAGACCATCCACACTTTTTGAAGGGTCGATTACAGAGACCTGGTGCACTACGTGCCACAAGGTCCCCAAGCGACCCTCCGCAGGTTTTGAATTCAGAGTTTTCCTTCTCCTAGAGCAGTTGCCATCCAAGGCTATAGAAACCAGTCTGTCCTGCTATTTACTCATAGCTGGAGGGAGAAGAAGAAGATTCACACCATTCCCAAGGGTATTAGCACGTAAGTGAATGTAATAGAATCGATTGGAATTCGAACTCGGATCTCCTCAATCCAAGCCGCTATCCATTATTCCACCGTGCCTCCCCATTAGAAGAAACGTCACCAATGATTAACTCAATAAACTTAGAAGAAACATTACCACTGATTAACTCAATAAAATACTTAGGATGTTTTACGAGGGTGTAGGGTTCTTTGAAATGACCAACTGGTGCATAATACTTATCTTATTTACGTTGCTTTCTGGAAGCATATAATGTTCACGTTATTCACAATAAACTTGCTGAGGTAATCGAGGAAAAACTGCCTTCCAAATACCAATCAAATTCTTAGAAATACCAACACATGTTATATGTTGATAAGTATTTATTAATAAATAACTGTATTGAATAACGTGTTGAAAAATTAGGGACTTAGTTTTATTTAACTCTGAAGTTGAACCTGAAAATTTGCTGACAACATTTCTGCGTGTAGAAATTGCAGTATACGTTCATACTATTTTTATCGAAATATCTGAAAACAAAATAAAGAATATGATATTATAAGTAATATCACAAAAGAATATTTTCAAATCCAAATTGAAAATAAAATTAGAAAAATATGATAAAGTTAATAAAGTAATATAGTTTCTTATGCAAGCGTAAATTAATGGATTTGATAAATATATTTTGTATTATTAATGAAGAGTATGAGAAAACCAAATCAGATGAAAATAATATAAAGGGAGATAATTCCAACAGGTGAACCCGAAAGAAATAAGATTTAAAAAATTCGTGTCTAGTTATTTTTATTTTAAATGAAATAATTTACTGTTTTATTTTTTATTAAATTTTATTCAATTTACCAAGAACATTATGAATATTACAATTAATATTACTATTATGAAAGGTACCCGGTTTTAATTTGACCTACGATTGTTTGCGGTAACGCCGATACAATAACAGAATTCAAGATTAATTTTGTCTTTAAATCCATTTCCTCAAAGAACACCTAAGTTTGGGAGAAAAATAATTTTGTTGTAATTCTTTACATTAATTTGCAACTGTCTTGCGTTATTACTTGTTAAAGATTCAAAATCGTTCTATCCTATATATATATATATATATATATATATATATATATATATATATATATATATATATATATAAAGAAATATAGTCTTAAGGTGTGCTATATTTATGGAATAAAGTGCTCAATATCAGAGATAGAGCGTGTGTAAATATAAAAGTGAACATAGAAGTCAACACTTAGAGGCGACAGTCTGTTTCATGCTATATGCAATCGTCAAGCCACGTGTGCTGTTATTTTTCTCGGCTATTTATATATATACGGGTTAGTGGTGCATTGTGGGTATTCTATTATGGCGGTTATTTCACCGGAAGTCGTTTGTTTATCTATTTAGGTCAAATTATATTGCTTGTTTTTATTTTTGTTTCTTATTTTATTTATTTATTTATTTATTAACGTAGTAAAAATTTGTTTATATCACTTATTTAACAGTTTTGTTTTGGTTTGGGAATTTAATTAAAACTATTTGTTCAGTTTTGGGGTTGATTGTTGTAGTTCATTCTAAGTATTATTTTGGCGGGAACAGTTTTTAATTGATTATCTTTATTTGGGATTGGTTTGTTTATTTATTTACTTGGATGAATTTAGGTTAATTTATTTTACTTGTATATTTTCTCTTTTTGGTTTTCGATTTTTAAGTAACATAGTATTTTTTTATGTTTTATTTCTATTTTTTTTTTTTTTTTTTTTTTGTTATTTTTGCTTATTTATTTGTTTTTATTTTATTTTTTCCGTTTTTAATTTTTTAGGTTACGTAGTAAAAATTTATTTTCATGACTGCATTTTGAGATGAGTTCGGATCTTTTGTTTAATAATTTATTTTGGTCGGGAAAAGTAATGATAGCTATTTTTTCCTCCGAGCAAAGTTTGCAAGTTTTTGATTGGTTATTGTAGGCTGATGATTTTTTCCTTATCTTCCAAGATATTTTTGGTGTGATGTTCGTTTTGTTTTTAATTTCCCAGATATACTTAGAAAGCATTGTACTGTTTGCATATTTACTATTTGTGAAAGATGTTTTGTGTGTATAATTTCTTTGTTTCCAGGGTCCTTCAGTTACTCCTATGTATACTTTTTCTTCATTATCTGGTGATTTTATCGTGGCTTGGTATATTACGTTGTTTTGTAAACAATTTCCGTTTAAGGGACATTCGTTCTTTATTCTGCAGTTGCACGTGGGTTTAATTTGTTCGTGTGGTTTGTTGATAATTTTCCTATTGTGCTTTTTTATTATTTGTGCCATGCTCTCGGTGCAGCTGTAGCTGATTTTTACAGTGTTTTTGTTGAATATCTTGTGTAAGGTGCTTGATTCTGGGAAG
>OZ010582.1:6771635-6776635 GCA_963932145.1 Acanthosepion lycidas
TATGTAAATTGTTGTTTAGGATTCACCATATTACTTTATCCGTTTGTTTCCGCCATGCCTGTGTTTATTTGTATCTTTTGTGTGTGTCTGTATCTTTGTGTGTACGCATAAATTCTCTTCAAGTTCGAACCGAAATGAGTTCAAAACAATTACGTGAAAACGTTTTTGGAAGGTTCATTATTACTAAATTTGTTTTCTTTTTTGGGCAAAACTTATTTTTAACCACCTGTTGTGATTCTATGCCCCGAAGTAAACAGAAAATAAATGACAGATTTTTTTTTCAATTCCACCTGTGAAAATGAAAACGAAATCTTAATGGGACAGAATCGATTACATTCAATAAAAAATGTTAGGTTTTTCTTCATTATATATAAAAAAAAAAACAAACTTCAAAACGAAATAAAATTATCTCATTATTTTTTGCGGATTTACAATTGGACAGGGAATGGACAGCCGTTCATTATATTCGTTTCATCAATTAGAATGTCCTCTTCTTATTTAGCTGGGAACAGCCCTTTGTTTTTCGGTTGGAAAAATAAACTAAAATAATAAAAAATGTTAATGTCTTAATAATAAATTTAAATATTATGCATTTCTGTTGCATAGCCGATCGATCGAAATGATCATGAGATTCTATATTATTGTCTTCAAGAAAATATTAAGCTATATGAAACGACCATACAATTAGGACTAGAGGAGTTTGACTCCCTCTTCTGGCTCATTTCAATTCCAGGATTTCATAATTTCATATGGTCTCATATTCTTCAGATTTGCCACTGTTACAATTTGCATCTATTTGGGAATCTCAGACGCAATTAAATTTATGACGTTGTTTGTTACTTGTTATGGGTGTTGTTTATTACGAATCGTAAAGCTGTCTGTCTTGGTCGATATTTTAGACTAGTCTAATAGAGTCCAGATTAAGCTATGTTTCACTTTTGATTTAGGAGATATAACTATAATATATAGTTGCGTTTTTAAGGTATTTTCAAGGAAAATTAATTATGTTCCAATTTGAGGGTGAAGCTTTTCGGATCTAAAGTATGAATTCGCTTTGTGTGTGTGTGTGATTTTTACTATTTCTTTTCTATTGCTTTACATTCAAATAGTTTGAACAGCAACAATAATTATAAAACTTTTTTTTTTACTTTTTTATATTTGGCTGTTATTTTATATCATTATGTTGGTGCAAAAATAATGTCGGTTTTTGACGTATTTTTAATGTCAAAAACCGACATTATTTTTGCACTTGTAATACTACAAGCCTTCTGCAAATTAATTGAAACAAAACAAATAATTCCGTTATTATTTCTTTTGTATTTTTCCAATGAAACATTACCCAGTGCACATGTTAGTACATCGTATGTCCATTCCCCGAGGTCGTTACTTAAAGAATGACCACAGATTCTCGATTGGATGTAAATCAGGAGAATTTCCGGGTCAGTCTTTAATTTACTCACTTGTAAGGCTTGCCAGTGTAATCGTGGAGCATTGCAATATTCGTAAGTCTCCTTGGTGCCAATGGCAGTAGGACAAATAATCAACAGTCAAGACTATAGTGTCTGGGTATAATGAAGATCTGATGCAAACACGTATGAAGCAACATTTTTCAAGACTAAAATATTTCATTATACACCCCGAAAATAGATTCATATTACTGCAGACCACAGTAAATGAGCCAATCTGAGGAAAAATAGAAGTCGATTGCACTCTCCAATGGGTCTAAATTGGCCTTATAGTGAATGAAATGAAACTAAAGCAGTTGTTACAATTAATTTGCAAAAGGGTCTACGATAGAGTATTTGATTTGTTTTTTTATGGCATATCAAGCGTTTTTAAGTTATATGAAGCCATAAAAATTAGATTTTAAGAACCTTTTTGAGGAGATAATAATGACTTATTAGTACATATCCTTATTATTAACCCAAACCTAGCGGGAAAGATGTGGAAGCAAATCGTTATGAAATCCGAGCAATATCACCTGGGATACCCAAGTGTTCACTACTCTAGGCGTGTCGTTGCTTAACTTCAGTGATAGTAGGAGAGTCTGAATTTCTAGGTATTTTATACCAAGTAGCATCAATAATTCCTTAAGAAAATAAACTTAACATACTTGAATATTTTTCTACTATATACCACGCCTATTCATGTCTTTGGCTATCATAACTCTATAAAATTTCCTATCCTTTTGAGATCTTGGTAAATTTTGTTATTTTTTATCTATTCTAAACATTATTCTGGAGTACATTAACAGCAACAGTATGTATAAAACGCTTTTATATTTGGCTATTATTTTATATTACTAATTATACATTATTTGTTTTAATGTTTATTGATTGCTTTCTAAAATTTATGATTTAAATAAATGTCATCGTGATATTAATAACTTCCATATTTAACACCGATCTGTTTTTTCTAACGTCCAATGCAAAAAAAAAATAATCTTCGTGTATCGAGGAGAGATAACAAACTCCGATCGAGGAACAGTCATTCTCGTTTGATAGCATATCTTTCTCGTTAATTCCGACTCAGAGCAACTGGGGCTCCAAATGGATGTTTGCGTGCCACAGAAGACCTATCACTGCAAACCACTCCTATTGGCGTGGAAACCATGTGAAGTTACACAATATTTCCAAACCTTAGATAATTTTGGGTGTAACTGATTCCCGCAGTGTGGGTTTATCGGTTCTACAGATCCAGAGGTATTAAAGATGTTCTCAGCAAGTCCCATTAAGTGCGTCAGGGCATAGATGAGACAGAAACAAGTCTTGTTTATCTACTTCAGCCTTGAAGTCTCTGGTTGTAAAATCATACGTGCCACCGGATAAAGTCTCCCTAGACGGAGAGAAGTGGATTAGCACTATGCAATTGTACTGCTATTATAAATTCTACTTGGACACGTCTCTTTTGACACGCCCTACTCCTGAATTTCATGACAAAATTATTCAAACCAGAAGTTCGACCACATTGATTATAATGGTTTTTTTTTTGTCGATGTCCATCACCTTCCTAAGTAAAAAGATGTACATTTAAGTTATTCCAATAAAACTTTTCATCGAAGCATTTTGTGATACCTAAGAACCCAAGAAAAATAGTTGGAGGAACTTTTCCATGGTATTAATATAAATATACGCAGGATCTGTCTAATCTGTATAATTTCGTTTCATAGTTTCCCTTTTCTGTTACATTGTTTTAATTATATATGTTAATATGTCAATATATAAAGATATTTTATGCAGGGGAAGGCAAAAAAATAGTAATGAATGCACAACAAAATGACATTATGGAAAATTCGAAATGTCGATGAAAATAAAATGAAATATTTTGTGTTCATAATTATGAAAAATATAACGTTTTAGGTAGTTGTTGTGCAAGCACAATATATGCTGTTGTTAATATTGGAAATATATTCTCCAAATTAAAAATCAAATTCATAGACAATATTTTTTGTTAATTTCTGTAACATTAAAGGTATCATTTTAAATATGTTCTTCTTTGTGAGAGGTCATACGTTTCATTTATTTTACTTTTCTATTCATTAGATTATTCCTATTCACTTACTCGGTTTCTTATCATGTTTTGTCTAATCTTTGATTACTGTACACCGTTATTCAATTTATCTATATTTCTTGAATATTTTAAAGCTGCGATGGATATTCTGTCTTCTACCATACAATTGTAAATCTTACAGCCACTCATCCTCTTCATACCTTCCTATCGTACATCCAACTGTATGTAAAATATATGATAGTGTAACCCCTTTATGTAAGCATACGTGATTTAGAAAATCACCTACAAGATCACATACCAACAATTCGGAACAATTATTGATATTTGTGAAATTGTAATTAAGCGAAAATCGAGAAAAGAAGAGGAAACCAAGCTCAGAATTATTGGATGAATTTCAGTCAAAAATATATTTACATGAAGCATATTTACATAAAGTATGTTTATATGAAGCATTTATTCATCCTATCAAATTTCGAATATCGATTTCGATTATCATTGGATACTCCATACATTTGGCTTTGTGCCACAGATACGGAACGCTTAGAAAATCATCTACGTAATTTCGATAAAAGGAAGGAATTGGTTGCAACAAAAATAAGAGCAAATATCTTGTCTTAGCAAATGGCGCTATAGAAATCACAGCATGCCATATTTACAATTCATATAAAATAAATTTACCACTTTCCTGTAATCTTAAAGATAATCGACCTGAATTTGTCGATATATTAAGTTGGTGCAATAATAATGACGTCATAATGTCGTTTTTGACGTATTTTTTAACGTCAAAAAACGACATTATTACGTCATTATTTTTGCACCAACCTAATATTAGCAATGTGGAAATCTAACAACATATTGTTAGCATTGTCTAAGACTTTCTACTACTAAGAATGTTGAATATAAAAGGGGAAGTAAAAATCTACCTGCACTCATAACACAGGTATGCTATGAGAAACGTGCGGATTATTTTTGATCTACCATCCTACATGTTAATGGTTGTGAAATATTTTTTGATAGAAATAAAGAAAATTTTCAAAAATTATATTTCTCAGTTTTGTTTTTATAGCAAATAAGTGTAAAAAGAAATCGTGAAAGATTGCTTGCTTAATTTTCTGCTATATGGCCCTAAGGCATAACTGAATATCACAATGTTTTGGATCATGAAGAGTTTTAGAATTACCGTTGTCATACTGGAAACCTTTCAGTAATCATCTGTCAGCACGGGATTAGGAGGAATAAAATATTGGACATTTGTTCTAGACTGCTATTTTTACCTGAACTCTAAAAATCGAATAACATTTAATAAATATACGAATAGGTAAGTCTTTGCTTTTAAAAAGAATGATTAACATATTCGCATATTTATTAGATGTCATTCGATTTTTACGCTTTTCTTCGACTATATTCAATTAATTTCAAAAGAAGTATTTATTGGATATAAATATTTTTTAAAAATTTTATACGAAATTCAAAACAGAATTTAAAATGGG
>OZ010582.1:6781635-6804135 GCA_963932145.1 Acanthosepion lycidas
AAAAAAGTTTTAGCGCAACTTAGTGAACAGAATCACATAACAGGTTACTTTTTTAATCAGTATGTTTGTGCCACTTCATTAAGGAAAAAAACGCGAGACCAAGTATTCACCGTGGGTTGAAATGCGGGACGTTAACATCACTCATAAATACGAAGAACTAAAATGGCTCTTCATTGTGGATAATAGAGATAAGTTTTGTTTAGATGTCTTAAAATTAAAAAGGCAACTCTTCCTTTAGAAAACAATAGATTAAATGTTATTTTCGAGATCAAATGCCAATTCGATTTTATCGAACTTAGATTTAACTTATGACAGGAGTAAACAGTTGTGTCAGTATATATACTTTATCGGGAATTGGTGACATCAAGAAAATCATTGATGAAAAGTAGGGACAAAATAAGTTCAACATTTGATCCCTAGTGGACGTCTGCGGTAAATTCCAAAAATCTAGATCAGTGGAAGTTCAATGCAATTTTCCTTAAATAGCTTAAGAATAAAGACTGAATCAAATCAAAATCCATCCTAAATACCATAACCCTTCAACATATGAAGAAGACCAACATGGAAACCCCAGAAAAACTCCCAAACATGGCAACCCGAGGTTCGTAATTTATACGAGGCCATTCAATAAATAATGTGCATTTTTCAGTATAAGGACTTCTAATACAGATAGAAGCTTACTTTATTTATTTATTTATTTTTTGTTTTACTTCTTTTTCACATGGATTTAATTTATTTTGCAGATTAAAAAAAAACAAACTTTGAGAGTTTTGGCGATTAACAAAGATGGCCGACCAAGTAACATTCTCCAGGATTGAACAGCGGTCAGTTATCAAGTTTTTGGCTGCTGAAGGGTGCAAACCAGTTGAAATTCATAGGAGAATGTCAACTGTGTATGGTGCCACATGTTTCAGCCAAAAATATATCTACAAGGGGGCTAAATTCTTTAAAGAAGGACGGAGCAGTGTTGAGGATGAAGACAGGCCTGGGAGGCCTACAGAAGTGAGGTCTCCTGGGGCGATCGAATCAGTCAATGACCTCATTCAGTCTGACAGAAGAACTACTGTGAACTGCTGAGGCAGGTCAAGAAAGACATAATGAACAAACGCAGGGGTCATCAGTCAAAAGGAGTCATCTTGCATCATGACAACGCAAGACCTCACACAGCAGCCCAAACGGTGCAAACCATCAACGAGCTGGGCTGGGAACTGCTCCCTCATCCCCCTTACAACCCAGACTTTGCCTCTTCAGACTTTCACCTGTTTGGACCCTCGAAAGCGTTCACGAGAGGCACGAAGTTTAAAACTGACGATGAAGACAAAATTGTTGTGAGCGACTAACTGAGACATCAGTCCAAAGATTTTCCGCTGAGGGAATACGGAAGCTTGTGCACAGATGGGAAATGAGTGTTACAGTGCTGGGAGACTACCTTGAAAATTTATTATTTATTGAATGGCCCTCGTATTTACAACTTGATAGACACTTTCAACAATTATCATCAATGCATCAGCGATTGCTTAGATTGATTGATTGATTCATTTTCTACTGCTTATCAAACTTTTGTAGGTTATTTAAAGTCAACAAATATTTTTAGATTGTCAGAAGGTATTGGAGATAATAAGGATTACTGGTGAAATTCCAACTCATTAATTCATAGCTGGTGTGAAAAGAAGTGGAACATTCTTTCACCAAGAATAGTTGGGCGTAACTGAATATAACAAACTCGGCTTGAATTCGAACACGGCTTTCCGATTTCCGGTTCCAAGCCTTTATCCATTACACCACCTGCATATCCATTCTTACAGCGTCTGGTATTCCCCACCAGTCAACAGGCACTTCGCTGATCGTAAGAGGTGCGCTTAACCTAGAAAAGTAAAAAGCTATATTTTTCGTATGAGAATCCTGCGATGTTAGAGTCTTAACGAGTTTGGCGTGGATTGGAGCCACAAGTAAAATGCCAAAATTGGTAGAAAACTAATATCGATATTTCGAAGTATCTCACGGTTGGTCAGAAACTACAGAATAGAATTAGCAATAATTTTCAATATATGAACGAACTGGAGGAGGGTGAAGAGAACAAATTTCACATTTTTAATGACAGTTTTAGGGATATCATTGAGTCCACATTCTTTGTCCACAAGTTTGTAAATGGTAACGGGAACCTTGGATAGAGTCATATGCACATCGAACAATAGAAATTCAATTCTAAATGAAACGTCAGCAAATATATTCCTTAGGAATTAGGCATAATCTGAAGCGAATATGCTAGCAAAACTTTCTGATTTATCGGCAAACGATGATAGTACTTCTAATTGATTGAAGAGTGAGACATTAATGATTTGCAATTATTTAACACATTATTGGAGAATGGCCAGTATTCACGAGCAGCAAAATGATGAGAAGATATAGGTGCCTCACTCTATTAGTGAATAACAACATAATTTCTTTTAGGTCCCGCTTGCATTTCTTACGAGCGAACACAAAGCCGCGTATATTCTTATCGTTTTTATCACGTTCGTATAGCCGGAGGAAGTGATTCCTGTTGTCTGTATAGGATGAACTGTCGGTTTTAAACGATGGAGAAGATTATAGTTAAATCTGTTTTTTAGGAGATGACAACATTCACTCAGTAAGAAAATTCAGAGGTAAAATATTCGATGCTATTTTGGCTCGTTATCTACAAGTAAAATATCTCCTTCGGATTGTTATCTACAATGGAAACATATCTACACCGTACAAATTATATTTTGGAATGGTATCTACAAAATAAAACTGCTGCAATTTTGTATTGTTATATTTTCTTTGTAGATATAAAGCCAAATTAGCAACATGTTTTACTATGTAGATATCATTCTAAAATAAATTTGTATGGCGTATACATTTTAGCCGATGTACATGCTGTTTAACGCTACAATATAAATAAAAAATAATTGCATGTTATTTATATTATATATATATATATATGTTGTAATACGTTTTCAATATAGATATCATTTTAAGAGATTTTTATGTTTATACATTCTTTTTATACATTCAAATATTTAAGTAAATGCTCTGTTTATAATAAACAGTATTAAATAACATTTACCGGCCTGAATGTCCATGAAATTTTCACAGAAAATATTCGTCCTCCTACAGTGTTCGAACCTGTATCCTATAGGAAATCGTAATTTAGCTTAACGTGATTTTAACCGATTTGGCCACAGAGGAGCGCTCGGTTTCCAAGATCGAATTTACCGTCTTTAAACTTCAATCTTCCCTGAATCTCTCACGTACATTCATATCTGCTCAAACCGCATCCAAATGTAAACAAATCGGTTCAAGTCACATCAAGCTAAATGACGCTTCCGTATAGGATACAGGTTCGAATCATGTCGTAAGACAAATATTTCCTAAGAAAATTTCACGGATATTCAGGTCGGTAAATAACAATAACAAATAGTTATTATCCCTTGTAGATAACAAGCCAATATTCAATATGAAGACAAATGATTAGACTTCAACGCACATCGCGATGTAAATCGAGAAATAAATCCCATTCGGTAGGCCAGAAACAAAAATAAGTCTTTTGAATAGGAGCTTTGTGCCTGGTTGACGAATCGAAAAAAATATTAACAGACACTACAACATGAACCAAAGTGGGAAGAGATAAAAACTGCAATATATAACAAATATCTGGAGACGAGGTAAGAAGAAAATCGGTCAAGTAGGCATGTATCTCAGAAGTATTAGGGAAACGAATAGAGATGTCTGTTTTACAGATTGAGCAGCAAATTGATTCGTTTTTTGTTCTTTTGTTTTACAGCATATCAAACCCAATGGGATTTTATTCGTAAGAAGATTTTCATTGTTGGTAATAATTTATTTTTCCATAAATATATTGCTAGTAATATCATTTTATTTTTCAAAAGTGCATTGCTGGTAATAATTTTTCCAAAAAAAGAATTGTTGGTATTAAAAAAGAAAATTATACGTTCAAAATTTTTGACAGTTTTTGTGGGGATAACTATTTAACTAGCTGGGAAAATGAAAGGTGCTACCACCCCTAGTCAGGGTGTACATGGGAACATGGGCAATTAAAAGGTGTTTCCATGCTCCTCAAAACCTCCTAATCAAAAATATTGTTGTAGTATGTATTTTATCTTCTTAATCAGAAGGTTTGAGAAGCAACATCAGTCTTCTTAGAATGATTAATATTCCTGTCCTGATAAGATTTAAAATCTTTATAAAGAAAGGCATTCACAAATAAATGTAGAGAACCAATGATATAGTAAGATATATTTTCTTAACATGATGATATCCTGACAAGGGTAAGCATAAGATACAAATAACTAACAGAGTTTAATAAAGATGATTGAAAACACACGGTCCATTTAGACTCATGCAACGATGCAATTACTATTGTGATATTTTACCGTATTCTATTGATCTACCTTGCAGTTCATTCGAAAAAGAACAATATATCCTGAAAGAGAAAATTTAGTGGTAGAAATAAAAGAGGTAAATTTTACTCTTCACAAATTTACCAAACTGTATCTAATGCTACAGAATTACTGTTGTTTCAGTTTTGGCGACTGGAATTTTTTCAGAGGAACACTTATCCATGGACAATATGACACGGCACAAGATCCGATATTATGCGATTGTTGACCAGAGCAGTCTATCTAACGCTACAAAAGATACCGCGCTGCTTCCAACAAGTTTGGATGGAGTAACCAGAAACATCCAACCCGGTAGGCTAAAAAAGAATAGTCGCAGCCACTGATCAATCATATCCTCAAATTTTTAACAAGTTCATTAATGACTCGGAAGATCGAAACAGAGACAATCACAGAAATAAGGGAGAAACATCTACTCGCTTTTAGCAGTAATATTAATTTAAATAATATTTTTTTGACATCTATTGCTTTTAATCATCGTCCATTCACATATATATGGTTTTTAATGATGAAAGACAGTTTTTATGTAGGAAAGGTTACCGTTCATTTTATTAATTATGTATATTTGAAAAAATATTTAGCTGACATAAAGCAAGACCTATAACGATATACATTAATATACAGAAATAGCATACAATTATTTACAAAGAAAGGTCGTGATGGGTAAATTTTAGCCATATAATCGTTTTAATTTCGCAAATGTGCGTTGTATATATTTTTTATTTTGTAAGCTGAACAGTATCGTAAGGTTAGTGGGTGACCATCTGTGACCATCTGTGAGAAAATATCACACTGACGCTATTGCACTTCGCCTTTGCACTTAGCATTTGCGATGGAAACACCAATACGACATCTCGGACACCTCATTCTGACCGTTCTGTAGACAAGGGTAATAGACTCAAAACGGAAGCTTACCACAGAAGGAATGAACCGGTATTACTGCCTTGTGTCAAGAAGGTCGCTGCTGGAATAACCTATATATGGCAACAGTACTTTGCAACATGTCTTGGCTATCAGAAAATTTCTGCGACCACATCACCGCTTACAAATGGCCAAATAACTCACTATATTGCAACCCACTTGATTATTATGTGTGGGGCGCAGTTGAGTGAAAGACCAATTAAAGGCCTTTAACAGCAGAGGAACTGAAGGTAAGGATTATGTCAGCATTCTTCATCTTAAACAAGGAGACGGCCCAGAAGAGTTGCAGTAGATTCTGACGTCGTCTGAGAGCTGTTGGTGATTTTAGTGAAAGAATCTACTCTTTACTATTTCAAAATATGTTTGTGTAATTTTTGTAAGTACATCTGCTAAAATGATATGTCAGTGTTATTTCAATTGATCTTAATTTAGACGGCAATTTATACATCGCATCGTGACACTGCGCAAACGTGTGCGTACAAAACTAAATATAGAGTATTACACAAGAAAATACAAAAGAAAATTATTTTGTTTCAATGTTTCTAAGAGCAACATATATCTTAATATGATATTCTCATATATATAATTCATACTATAATTCTCATTAAATTCCAAAAGATTTAGAAAAATAAATCGTTTAATAACGTTTCTTTTTTGAGGTAACTATATGTTTTTAATGAAAGATGAAGCTTTATTTTCTAAAAATAATTCGATATATTTTCCCTAGCAAGTCTAAATCTATTTTCTTAAAAATCAATAATGAATTCGTACTTTTTATTAACACGTGATTCCTAACGATTTAAAAGATCTTAAGTAGCCAAAGGATCGCTTTATGCTTGTATAAATATATTCGATAAAAACAGATAAGTAAATATAATTGACTGTAAGTTTTCAACGTATGAAGCTAATATATGAATTTCTATATATCAATTTTACTGTATTTATATAAGCAAACACAATAGAACATACACGGACACACACAAACACGTATATATATATATATATATATATATATATATATATATATATATATATATATATATGTGTGTGTGTGTGTGTGTGTGTGTGTGTGTGTGTGTGTGTGACGTCCCCCCGGTGTTGCTGCGCCAAACGTGACGTCTGTCTGGTTTCGTCTGTCGTGCTATCCTGTCTTGTGACAACCAACTGGCTTCGTATTAGTCGCGGCACCAAATATAACGTTCTAACCTTTTGGAGATTCGGATAGGAATCTGGCTAGATTCGGTATCAGCCTCGTCGTTCCCAGCCTGCCTCCAACGTCTGGTTACCGAAGTAACTGCTTTGATTTCCAGTATAGCCTACCCACGTTGTGAATTGATCTTAGGCAGACGAAATCAATCAGTCGCCGGGGCCGTAATGCAAGTCGAGTTCGAATAAGGGTGATATCACACAAGTACATGCAAAAGAAAAGAAAATAATAACTCGAAAAGTTCAAATGTTTTAAAAAAGGATAACAATCTTTTATATATGGTTGCTGGATACAGGACTGCGTCTATTTTCCAAACCCGCTATATGGATTCGTGACACTTTGTTTTTGTTAGGCGAGTCTTAACATCTTAAGTTGTCTGTTCTTTAAGAAACTGGTTCTTGGTGTATCTTCAGGCGATATTCTTAAAACTTGTATTGGTGGTGTGAATCTAAGTCGTTCTTCAAAAATAAATTGTTCTTGATTATAAGATGAGTTCGGAATTGCGTGAATCTTAGTCAGCTTCTGTGAGGCGGGTGCAACTTCAACTGTGAACTTCGAACTTAACTCAACTGGAACTGGAACTTGAACTCATTTTCGCTCTCTGCGACTTTGCTTATATGGACGTCGACCGAAACCGGGGTGGGCCCGTCGGGGTTTGAGGTTCCTTGATAATTCCAAACCCACAATCCACTTGTTTGGTTTCGGTCAGGAAATTTTTATTCTTTTCCATTTTTGGAAGTTTCTCGTCCTCCCACCTTCTTCTGTTCTCATATTGGTATCTCACCATACCCTCAGAGTGTGTCAACGGTTTTCCCTCTCTCTCATAGTTGCATCTCACACCTATGCCAGCATGTTTTCCCCTCCTGCCTCACATGATCACCTCCGCCCAATACTCTTGCCACCACTCAGCCAATGGGCGCTCAGCAGTGTGAGTGTGGCCAGACTAGCATCGTTTTAAAAAAATCTTGCTCAAATAAAAAAATTATCTTCTTTTACTTTTTAATTTTTCTTTCTTTTCTTTCTCTCTTTTCCTCTGACCGACAACAAACCAATACGACCCGTAGTGTGACCCCTTAATCTCAATTCTTATCCCAATATCACCTGGACTTTATCAATCGAGACTTTTCGCCAGCATCAAGTTGGTGGTCATATGATTAGATCCAGTGACATGACCAAAATATTGTGAGTTCAATGATCAGATAAGGCAGTGGAGAACATGGATACGGGGATTAACGGGAGATAACTGATAACTGACATCCATTACACATCGCACGTGAAACTAGAAGAGTCTACACCAGTGTGCGAATAAAAGGGTTCAGATCGACATTCCAACCACCTGAAGAAAACCAGAGCGTACAACGGCCGAAACTTTATAATAAATATGGCGACAAAGATGAGGGGAATAGTCCGAATAATGTAAATAGTGTAAATAATACCTCATCTCAGAAATATAGTCAGATACTTAAGTGCTTAAACGTTGTAATAAATATGGCGCGAAATATGAGGACAATAGTTCGAATAATATAAATAGTCTACATATTACCTCATCTCAGAAATATAGATAGATACTGAAGGGCCGAAACGTTGTAATAAATATGTCGACAAATTGAGGACAATAGTACGAATAATGTAAATAGTGTACATAATACCTCATCACAGAAATATAGACAGATACTGAAGAGCCGAAACTTTGTAAAAAATATGGCGACAAAGATCACTACAATAGTCCGAATAATGTAAACAGTGTACATAATACCTATCACAGAAATATAGACAGATACTAAGCCACCGAAAACTTGTAATAAATATGGCGAGAAAGATGAGGACAATAGTCCTAATAATGTAAATAATGTACATAATACCTCATCTCAGTATTATATACAGATACGAAAAGACCGGAACCTTGTAATAAATATGGGGACAAAGATGAGTACAATAGTCCGAATAATGTAAATAGTGTACCTAATATCTCATCTCCGAAATATAGACAGATACTGAAGGGCCGAAACTTTGTAATAAATATGGCGACGAAGATTAGGACAATAGTCCGAATAAAGTAAATTTTGTACATAATGCCTCATCTCAGAAAGATATACAGACACTGAATAGCCGAAACGTTCTAATGAATATGGCGACAAAGGTGAGGACAATAGTCCGAATAATGTAAATAGTCTACATAATACCTCATCTCAAAACATAGACAGATACGAAATTGCCGAAACATTGTAATGAATAAGACGACATATATGGGGACAATAGTCCGAATAACATAAATTGTTTACATAATACCTAATCTCAGAAATTTAGACAGATAATGAAGGGCCGAAACGTTCTAATAAATATTGCGACAAAGTTGTGGACAATAATCCGAATAATATAAATAGTGTACATAATACCTAATCTCAGAAATATAGACAGAATGTGTTTTTTTATGTTAATTCTGCTTCAGAATTATTATTGCTATTGGTATTATTTGTTATGATGATATCCTTAATATTTTTATATTTATTTTGATGTTGTTTAGATTGGGTTGATTGATTTAGACAGGGGATATATTGGATTAATTAGTATTATGTCACTGTTGTTTTTGTGGTCTTATATTTTGTAGGCTTTATTCTTAACTTTGTGGTTGAAATAATAAGTATATTGTAAATTTCTTAAAGTGTTTTCTATGTTTATCTCCACTTTGGTTATAACTGGGTACCGACAATTCTCAGAGTTCTTAAATAGAATTCGATAATTATTGCCGATTTGATCTTGTTACAGTCGTCGCAGTAAAAATATTGACCTGGTTATTCTTGTTGGTAATCTTTTCTGTAAATCTCAAATTGAATTTTGTTATTATTTCCTTGCAACATGATATCTAGGAAGGGCAAAGCTTTATTAAACTCAAGTTCAAAGGTAAATTATATTGTGGGTTCGAAATTATTTAGTTTGTTGACAAGATCGGGTAAAATTATGACTCATATATATATATATATATATATATATATATATATATATATATATATAATTATTTATTTTAAAAAAAAATTATAACATAAATATGTTATATGTTGGTTATTGGAATTCAGTCCATATACACCAATCATATACTTGGGTATATATATATATATATATATATATATATATATATATATATATATATATATATATATATATATATATATATATATATATATATATATTACTTGAGAATGATCTATGTATTTGAAATAGGACTAATTTTGTGGTCAATTTTATTTGGAAGGACGAATTTCCAGGAATACCAAAAAATTGACAAACCAAAAAGAATTAATTTGCTGAAAACACACTTAACTAAAACAAAATCCATATAACCTATTCCTACACATAAAAAACAAAAATGTACCATTTAATCACCACTCAATGTTTTTTACCTTCCCTACCAATTTTTATAGACTAAAATTTCGTTTACCGATGAGGTCTTCACTCAGCATCATTATCGCTTGTATATTTTTTGAAATTCTGAAAAGGTTTCCTATAAAAAAAAGAAAGTTATCCCAAGATTCTTCTTACTTATGATACAAGAATCTGCAAATAATTTTACAAAATAATGTCCTCGCATTCTTGAGAATTTCTTTCAAAGAATGACACGCATAAAAGATAAATTGTACTTTTTTATTCATTAAAATTTTCGTTAAACAGATATACTCAATATGAATTTTTACACGCACACACACACAGACACAAACACAGACACACAAATATATATATATATATATATATATGTATATATATATATATATATATATATATATAGATAGATAGATAGATAGATAGATAGAGAGATAGATAGATAGAGAGATAGATAGATAATGCGGAATTTTAGACTCCCAATTTTAAGAATTGGCGTAACGGGCATAATGCAATGAAGCTGTGCCTTGTGTAAAGAGAATAAAAGTGTTAGCGAAATGATTATTTAGGGACGGAAAATAAATCATTATGTATATATGCTTTGTAAAATTTACAAACATTAGTAAATATATTAGAATGTATTAAGATATTCGTTTTTACGCGAAAATCATCATTTTCACTTGAAAACAGCTGACAAAGTCTGTTGATGCGAAAACTGTTAGTTGATAACGGACTATCAGAACAACCAACAAACAAGTTAGGAATTACATTAAATCCTACGCCACTTCAACACTATTACGACTGATCACATCACACGACTATAATTTAAACGAAACTATATAAACTCCTACGTCTTACGCTCATAATAGTTCTGGAACAACTGTAACGTTATTAAAACACAATCATCTGTTACATTGCTTCACCAGGAGAAAAATAGAATCGTAACTCCTGCATGGTTCATTTTTCCAGCAATTTAGAGAAAAATGTCCAGTTCGTCCGTAGATGAAACCACTTCAAGTTTTGCACCATTTTAACGATTTCATTTTTCTACATTGTAATAATATATCCCGTGCTAAATTTTGCAAAGACTACTATTAAATCAGCATCATCACTTAATTGATATATATATATATATATATATATATATATATATATATATATATATATATATATATATATATATATATATATATAATGATATATGATCGCAGATGATTTTATATATATATATATATATATACATAAAGTCTTGCGCATCTCCTCAGTGCGGCTAGACGATTGCTTGAATCGAACCCTAACTGATTTGACATCATTCAGATATCGTACCTCTATGCCAGTGTCACGCGGCAGAAAGGAAGGGAATGTGACGTTTTTCTCTATACGAAATATGCCAGCATCTCGCTATACGAAATACGCCAGCGGCTTTTATGCACACAGAGTGAAGGATGAAATTATTCTTACATCCATCAATTTCGAATATTTTTATCCATTTCTCAGAATCTAATGCCTTTTTGATGTCACGTTTTTTTTATATCTTAATACCAACAAAAAAGGAAGATAACACTCAATTTTCAGAAAAAAAAGATTAGACACATTTGACAACCTAATTATACAAAAACTTTTTCACAATATGAATAGTCAAGAGCATGGCCTCTCAACTTCATAACTCGCGTCAATTGTTTTCTAAATATTTTGATGAGATTTTAAGCCTTTTCTGTGATGATATCCTATTCTTCAATGTTTAAACGTTCTAATTCATGAAGGATTTATGACCGACGATTTATTCGAACTTTCTATTCTTTCCATATATTTTCAATTGGATTCAATAAATATCTCATTGAAGGCCATGGAAGAACTGTGATCTTCTTTTTTTGAAGCCATGCAGTTCCAGATTTGGACGTATTTTTGGGATCATTATCTTGCTGGAAAATTAATCGCCGACGTAGATGATGATTTTGTGCTGATTATTGTAGATTTTCATCCAGAATTTTAATATAATCTGCAGGTATCATTATCCCTCTTACTGTAATTAATTGTCCAGTCCACCTTCAGTTAAAACAACCACAAACATTATCAAGTTGCTTCATGTCTTAATGTTACTACTGTTCTTTGGGAGGAAAGCCTCATCTGTCTAGCATCAAATCTTTTTTTAGATCATTATATCCAAACAGCTCAATTGTTGTGTCATTTCTTCATAGTACTTGCAATTTTATTTATCCAAGAAAGTTTTTGGCAAAATTGGACCGAACAACAATGTGATATATTTTGTGAAGTGAGGCTCGTTGTGGTCGGTTTCCAGACAAACCATTTCTATCTAAACAATGTTGGATTTGTTCAACATGGAAAACACTAGTATTTAACGGAAAGCAAATATTTAAAAAATATCATCAAAAACATTCAACAAATATTGCTTAAAAATGTGTTCTGTTGAAAAATATATTCCCGTTTGCATCCGAGTAAGAAAGTGTTTTGTACTTCGTGGGATTGGAAGTTCATTGTTTCTACGAACACTTTCCACAATATGGGACTCAAAATTCAAATCTACTAATTCCTGGTATTTTCAGAAGTATTAGAAGATTTTAGAATTGTTTGATTTTTAAATGTAAATTAATCACAAGCAAAATATATTTACTACTCTCTACCTGGAGATACGAAGAACATCTACATTTCTATGGCGATGGTTATCACTCTACAAATCCTCATAAAGATTAAGGAGATTTCATTCATTCTTGCTTCCTAAACATGAGAGCACGCGAATGCACACACACACACACACACGTATATATATACATATATTTAAGAAAAACTAAAAATAATTATCTCTGTCTCTCTTTCACTGTCTCTGTATCTCTCTCCATATATATATATATATATATATATATATATATATATATATATAGAGAGAGAGAGAGAGAGAGAGATAGATAGATAGATATACAAACACAGAGAGTCAACGACAAAATTATTCGTACAAACATCAAATTTGAATATCTTATCCATGTCTCAGAATCTAATGGCCGTACTATGCGAGGTTTCATATGTTAATAAATACGGAAAATGGAATATAAAACTGAATTATCAGAACAATAGGATAACATAACAATTTTTACAGGCGAATTACGCAAAAGAGAAAGCGACAAAATTATTCGTAGAGGAGAAAAAATTGTTTTAAATTGATTGATTCGTGTAAATGCAAGGAATTTGCATCATTATCATATCGCAGATGATTCTAGACTATTTATTCAGTAGAATATTTGTGATAATTCCAGCAAAAAACATTGACGTGATGCGTAGAATATCATTGTTATTCTTACGTTAACGACATGATTGGGAAGACAGACGAGCTTGAGAGCTAAAAATATTAACTTCAACTAGTCGGGAAACAGTTAAAGCATGATTGTAAACCGTTTAACTATCCCAGGATTTACGGTACACTCCGTTATAAAGAAGTTTAAACCGATTGGCCTGAAAGAGAATGTACCTGGGCGTTGTAGAAAAACAAAAATAGCACTGAGAACTACACGAAAACTGTTGTGTGGTTGATATAAGCCCAGGTGTCATTTTGAAAGATACCGACAAATGTGTGGATACAATGGGTATCAGCGGAAGTGCTCGCAAAATGAAATATTGTTTAGATAGAAATGGTTTATCTAGAAAATAAACACGACAAACTCCACTGTTGATGGGTGTAATTTTAACAATACAGTCATGGATAAAGAAAAATTGCAAGTTCTATGGAGGTATTACACAAAAATTGAGCTGTTTGGACATAATCCGAATGAAATATGTGGATTCAGTGATAATATTTTTGTTTAATTTAACGTTTTCAATTGAGCATAATGAACAATTTCAAGAATCCCGGAAATTCCAAAATCTTACAGATCCTAATTTTCAATTCTGAATCTGGCGAATCTCTTACAAAAATACTCATGCTCCTTAAATGACACATATATGGATGTTTTTGTTCAGCGTCTCCCCTTAACGAATATTAAATGTCAGTAAAATGATAAACATTATTTATATTATTCGGACTATAGTCCACATCTTTTTCGCCATATTTATTACAACAATTCGGCCATTGTACGCTTCAGCCTTCTTCAGGTGGTTGGAATATCGAACTGAACCCTTTATTTCGCTCACTGGGGTAGACTGTTCTAGTTCCACGTGCCATGTCTAATGGATGTCAGTTATCAGTTATCTCCTGTTAATTTCCCTCTCCAAGTTGTCCACTGCCTTAACCGGGTATTAACGCACATTCTTTGGGTCATGTCATTGGATATAACCAACAACTTTAGCCACTGTGCCACGTGTCCTAATCAATGCCTTTATCCACTGTGACATGTGTTGAAAGATCAGCTTTTAGTAGATGAACATTTGAGAATATGACCATTGAAAAACGCTACTAAAATGTGTCCCAACGCAATATACCTGACTGATGATTAAAACTGATAAGAATCTTTAATTAAAGAGAAAACCAAAGTAAATGATATATTTAAAAAAATTATTATTGTTTGAATAATGCGGCTAAAACTGTGTTAATAATTTCCATCAGTACTAAACGTATATCTATCTATCTGTCAATATATATATATATATATATATATATATATATATATATATATATATGTGTGTGTGTGTGTGTGTGTGTATGTACGCGAGCGTGTGTGTTTGTGTGTAGGACGAAGCCGCCGCCCAGTGCTTTCAGCATTTTGTTTAGTTTTCTTCTAGACTCGATGAATTATTTAATTATGATTTCCTCAAATGTTCCGTATAATTTCTATAAATTATATATCCTTGTTTGAACCGGCTTCTAATTTTCCAGTTGGAGCGGCTTGGAAATAGTATTCGTGGCTCATGGGGGCACAGTCTTACAGGTAAGGGAAAGTCGGAGGAGTTCCACTACGCAAGTTGTGATCGAGCAGCGCTATATCAAGTCTAATTCGTTACCACTTCGTCACTGAGGCCCGTTGGTACAGTTGGTATAAGTTTTGCCTCATATCATACCTGTCTCAATTCTCGGTAGTGGATGTCCACTGATGATGAGTCTCAAATGATGTGTGTGTGTGTCTGTTTGTGTAAAACATTATATTTTATAAATTACAAACTTTAATGTGATTACTTACTGTAATATCGTTGTTTGTCTGGAACTACATTAAAATATGTAAAACTGCAAACCAGTATACATATTTTGTTAGAAGTGTCTATAATTATTCGTGCTTCTAGAAGAAAGTAAAATAGTTGTCCTTTTAAAACCATAATGAATAATGAAAAGAGCTGATCTAATTTTCTGAAAGAGCAAAAAATGTAATCGATCAAGAATGAAAAGCAGACAAGTTTTTGGCATAATGGAATTGAACACAATTTTTCTTCTTCCTTTTTTATTTTTGGCTTAATTTTTTTTTAAATGGCAACGTCAAATAAGACATTTCAGAATGTACGAAAATAAGATTAACTCCTCTTTCACTGCAAATATATTTGTGTACAACAGTGAAGAACGTAAATATTTCTTTGTCACGAGATTTCGGTGAGTCATAGGGAAAATGTGATTTTTTAAGAGTATTTCAGCATTAGCAATTATTTGGAAAAGTAATCGATATTTTAAATTGTTGAATTCAGAAATGAATTATTTCGGTGAAAAACCTCATTAATTTAAACGAATATTGCATAAATTGCCAAGATCTAACATGATGTGAATATCTGTATATCATCGAATATAATTTTACAAATATGCACAGTGACATGCCAAAAGCATTATGTAAATATAAGTATAGGTCTCGCCGACTAACTTGATGGCATCAAAATGTCCAGATCCTGAACTGTGTTCTGATATGTGGCAAGTTAATGTGGATACCGTTTCGGCTGGACGTAACAAGATGATATGAAGTATCCGTGTTAGAACTTAGAATAATTACGGATATAACACAGATGAGATGTTCCATTTATGAAAGTGTGGTGTTATGTGACATCCCCCGATCAATGTACACGGAATACGGAATGAATAAGAATATCACCATAGTGGACAAATTAGAAGAGGATTACGCATCCTTAATAAGCTTGGCCACACGAGACTCAAATCATAACTACTTGCAATGCTATACATGATGGGAATTATACACACGAATTTAATTCACCGTTTTTAATTTTCTATGTGATAAGGAAGCGGAGGGTACATTAACACAATGGACATGCCGAGATACCTGGATAATTTGGATTGATTATTTTTACTAGTTCTTTGCTTATTTATTTTTTGACAAATAAGAAAAAAAGAAGTAAAATAAATTAATCCAAGCAAATAATAAAAAATGAACAAACCACTCCCGCCATAACAACCGTTAGAATGGACTGAAAAAAATAAATAAAAATAGAAATAAGAAATGAACAGGCAAAAAGAAGTAAAAATAATTAATCCAAGTAAATAAATAAATAAAACACATAGTTAAAAATTGTAAGAATAAATAACTATAATTACCTTCCCAGGCCAAAATAAACTACAAAAGAAACCATTAGAACTCATCTCAAAAATTTTTTACTACGTTACTAAAAATCGAAAGTCGAAGAGAATAAATAAAAATATATAAAATAAAAACAAATAAAAAAGTAAAATAAATTGAGCAAAATATATATATTACCAAACCACTTCCTACAAAATAACCGTTAGAATAGTCTACACACAATGCACCATTGAGCCTTACATATAAATAGTCGCGAACAAACCCAACACATGTGGTTTGATGATAGCGTTTAGTATGAAACAGTCTATGGCCTCTGAGTGTTGAAATCAATGATTAAATGTAAGACGTCAACTTATGGAGGTAATAGTGTGTCCTATATAGAACATTAAGTTTAACAAGTAATACAATTTGTTCTGGAAATTGGTATATATTGATCACAGCAAGTTTAGATTCAATGGGTTTATTTGGTTGATGACGATGAGGTTTTCGGTCTTCCATTTTCTATAATATACTATGAAATCTATATGTTTTCCAGGAATGACTGACGAGAGGTGATGTTTAATATTGTTTCCTTATAAAAAATTAATCCTGATTGTTATTATTGTGAATTTAATTGCAATAAAAATGTTGATTTATTGTCATGTTGCGTTTTTGTTATAGGCGCCATGTATTTTTTAAGAATACTTTTATTTGCTTATCAGTGATGTTGTTGATTTTATTCTTCTTATCAATGATGTAGCTGTTGTTTTCAATTTGTTGCAATTTATGTTAGAATGCTGGAAAAACTCATCTGAATTTTCAGAGTTTACGTACGACTTCTCCAAAATTCGGGATAGATTGAGATTGAGTTTACAATGATCTTGATGTTATTGACCGAAATCTCTGTAAATTGCATCACGACAGAGTACACTAAAAAGAGAAAAATGTAAAAAAAAATATTGAACAAACTGTTTTTTTCTCAGCCGATGCACATGGGAATGACTTGTTTCAAAGAAAACGCGCTGCCGATATATATATATATATATATATATATATATATATATATATATATATATATATATATATATATAGAGAGAGAGAGAGAGGGAGTGAGAGGGAGAGACACTTACTGGTTGTATATCCTTTGAGATTCTTTTTGTCCCAGGAAGCGCAAAATTAATTTAATTAAGACCTTACCTATAGGACTCTTATGATCTGTTCGGTCATCAAGTTGGATGATGAAGTCAGGTTTATTACTTCTACTCTCTGCAACAATGCTTACCTATTATGCATTGTTCAAGCTATTGTTAAGAAGAAAATTGCGAAATTCAAAAAAGTCAAACCTGCTAT
This sequence comes from Acanthosepion lycidas, assembly GCA_963932145.1. Taxonomy (NCBI): domain Eukaryota; kingdom Metazoa; phylum Mollusca; class Cephalopoda; order Sepiida; family Sepiidae; genus Acanthosepion; species Acanthosepion lycidas. Next base: position 6,799,359 of record OZ010582.1, read on the forward strand.
ATTAAAAAGATGTTCTGTGTACCTACGCCTTCCTTGGCTAGGTAGTTTGCTTAGCAGGTTTCTACCGCAGTTTGATATTGTTACTTTGCTGCTAACATTCGTGTTGTTTTCTCTGCCAAGGCTGTCTTTCCGTCTATGGATAAGGATGTTCTTCCGCCACATCATAATTGTTCATTAATCTATTCTTTTAAAGTAGTTGCGGTTCTCATTACATAGGGAGAACGATGCAAAGGCTGGATGTTAGAATAAAATAACACGTTCCAATGAAAATCCGAAACCTTAAGTACACTCCCTCGGATATTTTGACCAGTACATACGTGTCTTCCATCGGAGATCACCTTATAAATAGCTATAATTGTGCTGTTAGTGTTAGTCGTGACGATTTTACAATCCTTAGCAAGGCCCACTCAAATTACCACCTGAAAGTGTTGGAGGCCATCTACATTCTATCATTAAAGCCTTCTCTTTGTAAACAGAAGGATTTTATATTAGGCCCCCAGCTAATTTATATTTAAATATTTTCTTCTCTCCAAAACCAAGATACATTGTCCATTGTTTTATTTATATTATATAATTTACTCGATTTAGCCCTGTTAAGCGTGGTACGAAACCGGTTAGCTATCTGTTTGTTTTCATTTTTTTTTCTTTTTATTATCACGAGAGGTAATATATATATATATATATATATATATATATATATATATCGGCGTCACGTTTTAATTGAGATATGTTTCGTTGTTTATTTTCAATAGGATGTTTTTATATTTGTGAATAAGATTTTGGGTGTCATGATTGAAGGACGAAATAAAATCGTCACTTTGATACATATTTATTTTAATTCTTTGAATCTCGATTACTTTCAATTTAACCCAATGTCATCTTCAGTTTATTGTTTATTACAAGATAAATAGTGTAGTGTTCATTATTATAAAAGACAGAATTGGTGTGTTTATCTGAAAGTTAAATCTCTTACATGTGTTTTGAGGAATACTGTGTCAGCTGATGCTGTTTAAGTGGGAGGTAACTAAGTATGGTGTGGAGAGATTTTTTTAACGAAATGAATAGTAAAAGTCGAAAAAATTAGTGCAAACCTTGGCATTTCAAATTACCTACTGGACACACTTAAAAACATTTATGGAGCATTCATAATTAATTTTATTTTTGTTTCAAATTTTTAGTATAGACAAGACACCTTCGACAATTTTAAGATTTGTTAATTCTTTTCTTGAAAACTTTAGAGGTATTTTAGACAAGAATATTTCTGAATGGCTAATTTGGGCAGGAATGTTTTTGTATATATATATATATATATATATATATATATATATATATATATATATATATATATATATATGTCCCAATGTAATGAGAACGGAAATAATATATAAATTCTAACGTTCACAGCATTAATTCAAAACAGGTCTCCATACCGAGACTAGAGCAATAATTATTTATTAAATATTTTTCATATAGACAAAAACAATTCTCACACTACAAAGATGCAACGTTGTTTCGGTGAATTTAGTTGCATCTCCACTGGTGCGTACCGAAATGATTATGAACAATTCTGTTTGTAAGCAGGTCGCTCGTGCACGTCACTTTTTTTTTTGTTTGGAAAAAAAATTGAGTGGACGTATAAGGGTAAAGAAAGAATGGAAATCCATATGTGTGTTAGAATGAGACAATAGTACTTATCAAATTTTTAGTATAGACGCCTTCGACAATTTTAAGATTTGTTAATTCTTTTCTTGAAAATTTTAGAGGTATTTTCGACAAGAATATTTCTGAATGGCTAATTTGGAAAGGAATGTTTTTGTATATATATATATATATATATATATATATATATATATATATAAAGAGAGAGATAAATATAGATATAAGTAATAGAATTTTAGGGATTTTAGCAAATCACCCACTCTAGGAGAATCCTCAATAGAATGCAGAAATCACTGGACGGCCGTTTTGTCTTATTTTCTGACTCGTCAATTGTACGCATCCACTACCAAGATTCGAACCCGTTTCGATACAACGCAAACGTAATTTCAAATGTACCAATGGACCTCAGGGAAGAAGAAGAAAATGAATAGATTCGATAGAGCGCCTCTATTCACAAATTACGTGATGATACTCATGCAAATATTCATAATCCAACAGATTGTGCCCCAAGTGTCACGATTTATCTATGATGGACATGATCACTCAATTACTGATTAAAGCAAGAAGAAAACCTGTCAATTTGTTTCAAACTTCAGTCATTTCTTATATCCTAATAAAACTGGTAATCTTTAATGATATCAAGTAAATTTAAACAACAAGATAGGAGCAGTTTTAAAATTCTACTTCGTGAAAACGTATGAATGAACACTTATGTTTTTTAAACTTGCTCATAGGAAAAATGTTACGGCTTTTTATATCATTTGTTTGATTTATTTTTCTAAATTAAAATTTATTACATGACTATTATTTTTACGCTGTCTTAATCAGCATCTAAGAATTATCTGAATCAAAATAAAAAACAATTATTACTCGGGTAAAATAGAAAGATATTTTCAACATCAGCTTCAAAACAGAGAAATTTGTCACAAGATAAAATCAATTGATTATTTTCAACATTAGTGGAACTAATCTACAGAGTAGCAGTTCTTATGGTTATGTTTTGCAATTGGCTTGATCTTTACATATGAACATTTACACACACCCTTTCTCTTAGCAAATGTTAACAAATTCTTTTTGGTTCCCACATGTCGTCAACACACGGCGACTTAAATTCTGCAATATAATATCTACGAAATAACACATGGATTTAAAATTTAATGTTTGGCCAGTAAACCTATAACAAAGATCATTGTAACATTTTGTCAATATCCTTTTAATTATAATGAGGAATTCTCATTTAGAAGGAGATTATATTAAACCTATGACGTTCAATGCTGTCAGATTCAACCGCTGTAAATTTTATTATTATTGTTTTATTTTTACACGTATGCAGATATTGTCAAGTTGAAGGAACATGTGCAGTTATCCCAGTCTCTGTTGATTATGACATCTAATTAACGGCGTAAATATTTGCTTTGCCGATAACTACATGGAACCTGTATTTTAAATTTCACGCTTTTCATCGTCTTTATTAATATTGTTAGATTGTCTTGTAGCTAAGTTTATGGAAGACATATTAGCTCATTCTTACTATCTTGCAAAATCTTTGTTTAAAATTAATTGTCAAGATCACTGAAATTGAAAAAGGCATATAAATTTTAATGGGATTTTTGTCAATTATATTTATTTATTCAATTCAGATAAATCACGTGTTCTTACATCACAAACTTCTTAAATAATTTTTCACCCTGCTAAATTCTAATATCCTGCATGTTTTGCTATTTTCCACCAGTATTTGTAAAATTCTTCTTTATATAAAATATCACCAAAATTCCATTTCCTTCATTCAACAGAACGCATTATATTATTTAATTATAAGAAGTTCTTGGCGTTATCACAAATTTTATTAAAAATTGCAATGCACATCTGAAATTAAATAATGTTCTTGTTTAGTTACACTCCCTCACATATACTTTCTCAAAAACCCGACGCACTACAACATTACTTGTTGATATTATTCAATATATATTCTTTCACTAATATTTTCCTAAATTGAGGTCAGAAACACGATTAAATTCAAAATATTATTTATGACTGATGATCCGTTGGGATTTCGCGTCCTGGATAAGACGTTAAACTACATCCGCGTCCTGGGTAAGACATTAAGCTATATCCGCGTCCAGGGTAAGACATTAAGCTACATCCGCATCCTGGGTAAGACATTAAGCTACATCTAGCAGCAAGGCCTCTGATCAGAAGGTTTTGAGGAGTGTGAGACCTCCTCTTAATTGCTTGAAAAATTTGAAAAAAATATTACCAGCAATACAAATCTGAAGGACAAATATTACCAGAAACAGATTTTTGACGAAACAAAATATTAGCAGTAACAAGAAATGTTGTCAGCATATATACCCCGTTTAGGTTGACATACCATAAAAAAAAATAAAACAAAAAATACATATTCTATTCATACGAATATATCCTAAAAATGTTGTCGGCATTAAATATTGAGGTTGATATGCCGTTAAACAAAATAAACCAAACAAATCTAAACCAAAGAATACATACCCTATTCATGCGAATATATCCTAAAACTGATTTAGGCATTACATAAACCATTGAGGTTGATATACCGTTAAACAAAATAAACCAAACCATTCTAAACCAAAGAATGCTTACTCTATTCATACGAATCTATCCTAAAAATGTTGTCGGCATTAAATAACCCATTGAGGTTGATATGCCGTTAAACAAAATAGACAAAACCAATCTAAACCAAAGAATACATACCCTATTCATGCGAATCTATCCTAAAACTGATTTCGGCATTGAATAAACCATTGAGGTTGATATGCCGTTAAACAAAAAGAAAACAAGCCAAAGCCAACCGTCTGGATTTCTTAGTCGTTATTTATTTTATTTCAGTTATTTCGCATGAAACCATTGTTATCCTCACATCTCACAGCTTACGACTTTATTTTATTTGTTATTTTCATGTCAGTGGTATATACGGCCCAAGCCTCTTCACGCTAGAATTGATTGCAATGAATGGCATATAATACATAATACAATTTCACAAAGGTGATTTCATCAGAAAAAACAGGTATAGCAATAGCATTTAGAACATGATATTTGCATTTAAAGACATCTTCAACTCTTTATCTTTAAAATTCGGTCT
>OZ010582.1:6809135-6821635 GCA_963932145.1 Acanthosepion lycidas
ATACTATGACCCATCACTCAAACTCTGTTGAGACGAATGTTGAAATAAAGAATGCGACAGAAGATGAGGTAGACGCTAAAGCGAATGAAATACGAAATCATCTCCCAGGAAATGAAACCGAAGATTCTACCTTAGACACAACCATTAGTTATCCAGAAATGGTCACTGAAGATGACTCCAGGTACATTAATTTAGAATTCCTTGAAAACCACGAAGCTGAAATCACCGAAGCGAAAAATGACGTCATCCAAGTACTCAGCAGAGTAACTTTCATACAATTGTCAGACAGAGACCAGCTCCCGAAAATCCATATGACAAATCCCAACAAGCACATCGTGAAAATATACAATGCTGCCCTGGAAACACTGTTAACAGATAAACCATCGGGAAACATAACAGAAGTTAACAACGTCATATACGCAACAGCTCTAGCAGCGACTCGGAAGCTTGGTGTCAAGACAATAAATAAAATTAACAGACACAGAGAACCAGCTTGGAAAACCAAACTGATACGAGAAATAAAACAAATCAGATGTGAGCTGTCTATATTAGATGAGCTCACCAGAAACCCTAATATTTCCACACGTAAATCCAAAAAGATCAAACGGAAATATAGCATTAAATCCCTAATTGATATTCCATCGAACAAGGAAATGCTGAAACAGAAACTTCAGCTAAAAGCACAGAGAACAAGACGATACGAGAAACGTTGTAGATTCTATCGCCAAAATAAAATATTCCGAACAGATCTTAAGAAATTTTACAGGGAAATTGGAAAAACGCCTATACATGTCGAAACGCCACCATCGATTGATAATGTACAGACATTTTGGGAAAATATTTGGAGCAACCCAAAGGAATGTAACCCAAATGCAGAATGGATACGGCGTGAAGAAGAACGACTGCTGGATACACCTCTGCAAGAATGGGTAAATATATCCACAGATGATGTTAGGCAAGCACTAACGAAATCCCAAAAAAAGAAATCCCCAGGAAATGACAAGTTGCCCAATTTCTGGCTGTATCATCTCTCATCTACCCATGTCATACTTGCAAAAACATTATCAACGCTTGTAAATAACCCCAATAAAATCCCGGAATGGGTTACTGAAGGCATTACATACCTCATACCAAAAACAACTGAAACAGACGACCCGAAAAATTATAGACCGATAACATGTCTTTCCCCAACGTATAAGTTGATCACGTCTGTACTGACGAACCGTACTTACTCCTTCTTCGAAACAAACAGCATTCTCCCGCTGGAACAGAAGGGATGCAGTAGAGGTTCATATGGCTGCAAAGATCAACTTCTGATAAATAAAATGATCCTGGAAAATTGCAGGAGACGACGCAGAAATCTCAGTGCAGCGTGGATTGATTATCGTAAAGCCTTTGATAGTGTTCCACATTCTTGGATCCTTAAGACTTTGGAAATGTACAAAGTCTCCCCTGTGGTATTAAACTTTCTTAAGCACAGCATGGGGATGTGGAACACAAAACTATACCTTAGGCACACTGGGGGCACTGCCATATCCAACCGTCTGAATATCCGACGTGGAATTTTTCAAGGAGACTCTCTGTCACCCCTTCTGTTTTGTTTATCCTTAACCCCTCTTACACATGAACTGAACAACAGTAGCTATGGTTACAAAATAAATAAGAAAATTTTCAATCACATGAAATCACAAATTACATGGATGATCTCAAACTCTTTGCCAAAGACGACAATGAGTTGAAAGGCCTCCTCAATATTGTAAAATACTTTAGTGACGACATAGGTATGGACTTCGGATTAGATAAATGTGCAAAAGTAACATTCAAGATAGGTAGAATTACAGAGACACCCTCAATAGATTTAGATTTTGTCACAAAGATTAGGGAATTGGAGCATGAAGAAGCTTATAAGTACCTAGGAATTAGCGAAGGAGATGGCATACAACAACCCCAAATGAAAGAAAAAATAAGAAAAGAGTACTACAGGCGTGTACGTCTGATACTAAATACTGAACTAAACTCAAAAAATAGAATATCAGCTATAAATACATTGGCTGTCCCAGTGGTGCATTACAGCTTTAATGTCCTTAACTGGACCATAGCTGAAATTAAGCGAATGGACGCCAAAACGAGAAAGCTTCTCACTTGCTATCGCATGCATCATCCCAAAGCTGATGTTGATCGTCTGTATGTGCCCAGATCCGAAGGAGGCAGAGGATTAGTTCAACTAGAAATGTCCTACAAAACTACAACAATTGGCCTCCAAAAATACTTGGAAACTACAGAAGACTGGATGATGGTATGTGTCAAGGAACATGAAAGTAGTAAGCGTCTTTACTCTGTAATGAAAGAAGCCAACAAATTCAAACTGGAGCTTCAAATGGGCGTAGAGATGCAACTACAGCACAATACACCGGCTGAAACTGCAAAATACTTGAAAAAGACAGCAAAGACGAATGCAACCGACCAGATACAGAAGCGATGACAAGATAAACCGCTTCATGGCCAATACTCTGCCCGTATCAAACAAGCTGATGTAGACAAAACCCGTACCCATCAGTGGCTACGCAGTGCAGGGTTGAAAGCGGAAACTGAAGGTTTTATCCTTGCTGCGCAGGACCAATGCTTGCTAACTAGGAATTATCAAGCACATATACTAAAATATTGTGTCAGCCCAAAATGCAGATTCTGTGATAAATATCCAGAAACGATTGATCATCTTGTATCATGTTGCACGATGTTGGCACCCACTGAATATAAAACCCGACATGACAGAGTGGGCCAATATCTGCACTGGAAAATCTGCAACTTCTACGGGAAGGAAACTGAAAGAAACTGGTACCGACACCACCCAGACCCGGTTACGGAGATAGGACCTGTTACAATTCTATGGGACTACACAATTCACACTGACAGAACAATCAAGGCCAACCGCCCAGATATTGTTATTAAAGACCACAAACAAAAACGGTGCCTCCTCATTGATATGGCAGTCCCTGCTGACTGCAATGTATCTTTGAAGATATTCAAAAAGCTGTCAAAATACAAGGACCTTGAAATAGAGGTCACGAAAATGTGGCATATGGGAACATCAACAATCCCTGTTGTAGTTGGAGCCCTAGGACTGGTTGGAAAAGATTGCAGTAGACTAATTGCAGGGATTCCTGGAAGCCCATGCCTCAAGGAGATACAAAAAAATTGTTATGACAAGTACAGCCCACACTTTACGAAGGGCTCTATCAATGTAATTATTATTTTTTTTTTTTTTTTTTTTGTCAGTGAAAAGTGTCATGATGCCATTTCTAACCTTAGGTCCCTGGGTGGGACCCGGAAAGAAATGTGTAAACGCCAGAAAGCAAAGGAAATAAAAATAATAATAATAATAATGAGATCTGTTTTCCTCACTGCTGGCACATCAGGAATACACAAGTTTTCTTCACCAGTAATACATAACAAATATATATTGTTTTGCCACCCGTAGCACATATTAAATAAACATTTTCAACACCGATAGCATATAAGAAACACACATATTTTCCCCACCAGTAGCGCATAATAAATACATATGCTTTCACTACAAGTAGAACATAATAAATACATATGATTTCGCACCAGTGGCACATAATAAATGTACATAATTTCCCCGCCAGTAGCACCTAATAAACACACGTGTTTCGTCACCGGTGGCTCAAAAATCAATATACAATTTTTCCTCACCGGTAGCACATGATAAATACATATGTTTTCCTCTTCGTTGACTGATAAACAATAAACATGTTTTACTCACGGGTAGAACATATTAAATACACAAGTTTTCCTCAAAAGTTAAACATAATAAATACATATGATTTTTCTCAAAGGGAGCACATAATAAATATACATATTTTTCTAACCGCTAACACATAATAAATATACATATTTTTCTAACCGCTAACACATAATAAATACACATATTTTCTTCACCGTTAACACATAATTAATACACATGTTTTTCTCAATAGTGGCACAATTTTGAATTTGCAGCACAATGCAATCAGCGGGTACTTATTGAAATGTTTTCAGTCAGAACCTGACGATTGCATTTGCATGGATCTAGAAGTTGTGCCTCAGATGCGGAAAACATTATTATATAATACTAGTCAGGAGAACATGCATATTTATTAGTAATATGTATAACTGTGCATACACGCAAACACACGCACACATCATTGATCGCTTTACTCAATAGAGATTTTACTAGCTGAACCATTTAATCATTATAAAAAAATGATATCCTATTTATATTAAATTTTGAAGGATTCTTTGTTGATTTACCTAAAATTTATAATGGATAAAGATAGATTTATCATCTTTAGGCAAAGCCAAGCGATACTTGAACATCATCTAATGAATCAATACCTGTAGATAATGAGGAATGAAATAATACATTTATATGCTAGTTAATCTAGTGTAGTCTTTTAAGATTTTGTAGCTTATGCGTTTCTCTTAGCACATCGAGGCTTGTGCCAAGGTATCAAAACAAATGTATAAAGATTGATTGAGTGAAACTTCAAATTTTGAACAAGGGAAAAAAACAAACAAACTTCATTCAAGTAAAGCGATAAAACAAAAAGGCTATCAGTTGTGGTATGGTATTGCGCTACTGGAAAAACTAAAACGATAACTTTATATGGCAAGATAATATGACCGTTCATATGGTGATTTTCTAAGCGTATCTTAGATGTTCCACAAGGCCGATATATATATGGTCACCTAGTAAGGATTGAACTCACTATTCAGTCGTAATTACTTTGGCAATACAATCATGCTCACCGTCACAGAGCGACAAGATGCCTAAAATTATTTTCTAAGCATATATTAGGTGTGGAACAATGGCGAAGAGTAGGGCACCCAGTGAGGATGGAACACACTTCTCATTTGTAATTGATCAAGTCAAGTATACTTGCTAATCATTACACCAAGTTGAAGCATCCATATGATCGTTCATAGGCATTGAGGAATCCATTGGAATAAAAGATGGCATAGAAGATCGCTGTGAAATAAAGCAACATCGGATATCTATGAGCAAACAAGATGCGCAGCCATATCTATTGATAGATATAAATTCATATTTGCAACCAGCAGCAAATATTTGAACAGTATAATCAGTCTAAACTTTGGATATAATTCATTCTCATTATTTTATTGAGACGAGTGGTCGTTGGTGATAATTCAACGTTTCACCCGCAGTTATTTCCACGCTATTAAAGTCAAATATCGTATTCGATAATCCGATAATTTCGGACTGAAAGTTTTAGAAAATATTTAAACTATATTATTGTTATGATGTCCAAGTTAGGCTTTATCCGATATAAATTTAATTCACTCGTTCCAGGTCGGTTAACTATTTTACGACCGAACGGAAATTATTTTTTGAACTTCCATTGCTTCACCTCGTAAGTTAATACAAGTTAACAACTCATGTCATAGTTTCATGGGTGATTTATAATAGTGTAAAGGTTATGGTTTAGAGAGCTGATTTTCAAGGCGAGCAATTAATAATACACGTCATGTGACATTAGTACGGCATTAACCTCTTAATCGCATTTTCTGTACTTTAATGATACGGGAAATTGCATTCTGAATTTTTTTCAGTGCTAATACACTAGGTAAAATAATATTTAATAAATATCTTATAAAATTTTCCAGCTATTACATTCAGTAAATTTCATTGGTGAACAGTTTTTACAAGGCTTTTACATCTAGTATATCTTTTTTTCGATTCACAAGTTCATATTAGTAATGTATTGGAAAACCAATGTCCACCCAACAGAGACCACTGGAAGCAAAATACACTTTAAATACTGATTCTAGTGAATATTAATAAAACAAAAACAAAACCAAGAATTTCGTGTGAAAAGTTATAGAGGACATATAACAGTTAAAATTCAAGATTTTAATTTAATTATTGAATTTTCTCGTATATATAAAAACAATTGCTTTTTATGTTCAAAATTAACGGGACAAGGAAATTTAATTTCGATGTACGTAAATAAGAACTATCTGTCTAAATTTATCACCATAAAATTCCAAATTAATGTGAATATAAAATCAGAAAATTTCTGCCCAGTTTTCCGCGGACAAAAAGTCAAAATGTTTTTGCGTTGGCTACTGATCACAAATGAATATTTAACACAAAATCGGAATATATAATATTGCCACCAAAAATATATCATAAGAAGATGGAGATTGCTGGTAGTGTTTTGGGACATTTAATTGATTTTTTGTTGTTGAATTCTTGGTTAAAAGAAGGACCTAAGCTTTGCGCTAAATAATTAACTATACGCATTATCTATTTCTGGCAGCCACAGCAATAACATTATTTCTAATCGCGAGATGGTATAGGATAGAGAAATCGTTGATATGCATAATGAATGAGGTCGAAAGTGAGTTCTTGATAATGTATCCAGGTTTGATGATCTTTCTTACTTGCCTGAAATATAGAACTAATTTTATTGATTTTCATGATGTCGAATATCGAGCTCTTCGAAAATAATATACGTCAATTAAATCGTTTAACAATATTTTCTTAATGCCCTCCAGAACGTCAACGGTTCTCCATTTTATTATTTATTTTGTTAAGGACACCACAAAAAACAAATTTATGTGAATGCGAAAACAAAAGACTAGAACCCAATAGGAACTTGCCTCAACTCTAATATTACCCGCATATGAATGAATGAATCAATTGACCAATCAACCTGGCTTATTATCTGTCTATCTATCTATCTATATACCTATCTATCTATCTATCTTTTCTATCTATCTATCTATCTGTCTATCTATCTATCTATCTATCTATCTATCTCTGTCTCTGTCAGTCTCTCTTTATATATATATATATACATATATATATATATATATATATATATATATATATATATATATATATATAAGAGAGATAGACAGAGACATATATATATATATATATATATATATATATATATATATATATATATATATATATATATATATATAGCCTGGGTACTATAGCTTTGGATGGCAACTGGTCTAGGAGAAGGACAACTCGGAATTCAAAACCTGCGGAGGGTCGTTTGATAACCTTGTGGCATTCGGTGCACCAGGTCTCTGTATTCGTCCGTCCCAAAATTGTGGATGGTCCTGCACGAGGCCTTCACCACTATAATCAAATCTCATGTGCCGGTGTCGGGCTGTCGGTTTCCTGGAAACTGATCTGCTTGATCTCGACGGGAGAGTCGATTATATATATATATATATATATATATATATATATATATATATATATATATATATATATATATAGATAGATAGATAGATAGATAGATAGAGAGAGAGAGAGGCAGCAATGCTTCATTTATACATGTTTCATTAAAGGCAACATACAATGTACTACGTTTAAGCTTTTTTATTTAATTTGTCTTGTGTTTGAACAAGTGTTTACTTTCTTGAGTGTGTAGAAACTGTCCAAATGTTTTTCAATGCCGAGCGCCTTCGGCTAGAGTTTTAGCCATTATCAAGGATGATTTTATTTTTGCTTTTCAACTGAGTATCTGGGTTGTTTATATTTTTTTAGTGTCATAGGGATGTTTTATTTACCGAAAACAGATAGAACATTGTCACATTAAGGCCGTCCTCGTACTTAATATTATCAAGTGTTGGAAATATATAAAACAATTTTTGTACATTTTCACTTTGGCATACTAAAATCTAAGTCTAAAAAAAGTAAACACTTGTTCGAATATTAAAAAAAAATTAAATAAAAATCTTAATCGTAGTACCTTGTCTCTCATCTTTAATGAAATACATACATACATACACACACACACACACACACATATATATATATATATATATATATATATATGTGTGTGTGTGTGTGTTTGTGTGTGTGTGTGTTGTGTCTCTGTGTGTGTGGGTTGTGTCTGTGTGTGTCTGTGTAGAGAGAGAGAAGGAAGTGGAAAGTGTATACCTTGAGTTGTGATTTGCGTCACTACATATTTAATTTTTTTTTTTTTTATGATGCCGCGTTACACTGTTGAAACATGCCAATGTGGATATGTACAAAAACTGTTTTATATATTTCCAATTCCGTCGGATTCTCCCAACCCTGACAACCTTATTTTGTAATTCTTTCATCCTCTACCGCTCTCCCTTTCCTCTTTCTATCTGTTTCTCTCACTTTTACAAACACATATTTTGATATTTTCTTGTATTTTGCACTTACATATCCACCTACTTTTCTACATATTGCTGACCCAAAAGTCGCTTTACTTACTGTAAGTGATATGAAGCATATATCTGTCCCAAGCGAAGTGGAAATCGATCAAATATTCCACAAGCATTCTAGGAAATTTCAAACATCTATCGATTTCTGGCTCCAAGAAAAGACAGCATTACGAAATTGTCTTTAAACCTGGACATAAAATACGTTGTGAGAGACATAAAACAACTATTAGAAAAATATATTCGTATATCTTGAATTCGTTTGACATTCATAATTTTGCGATCGATGTAAGTAAAACAGACAATGTCATTGATTTTGTTTAAAAAACATTTAGATTTCTTAACATTACTATAGTTTGTTTTTTTTTCTAATTTGGAACAGATTTACATATTTACTTACTGATGTTTTTGACATAGAATTTTCCAACCTTGTAATCTGTTTAAACTCACACACAATTCATTAATACTGCAGGGGAATCAATCTGTATTAACTAATGTCTCTACGCAAGAGTGTATTATTTTGTATTCTTCATTTATTTTGCGGCGGAATTTTTACAATCTCGTCTCAGGGGTGATCATTGCTGTAGTTCGATAACTTGTGCTTCTCTATGGCGTTTTAGCTCAGTAAAAGCAGTTAAGCCGAAATCGTTAAGTGAATGTGTGAGAGCCTATCCGCAAGTAATCAAAGATACCAACCACAATCCGGTAGTTAGAAATCTAGTCACGTAGCCGGTTTCACATTTATAGCATATCAAATCGATATATATTGTCAGGTATTAGTTAAAGGTAAACACATTAGGACAATTACGAGTGTACATTAAATATCATGCTGCTATAACTGTTTGATTTCCATATGTAATTACATAATTTAATGACATATAAAAGCCAGAGATAGACAAATACCTTCTCTTTCTAAATATAACATTAAGAAGAATATCTATTGTTTAATGGTAATGATTTAATAATATTGAACAATAAACCGTATAACAAAATAAACATGGGCAGAACGTGAAAGTAGGCGGATATATTTTTGCAAATAATAAAACTTATGTAACTTAGAAGAGATAAAAATAAATAACTTAAGATCACCACAGTACCAGTGAATACTTTATCTATTTACTTGGGACAAATATAAGCTTGATTTCAGTTACAGTAAGTAAAGCCTTATTAAGAACTGTCCTTTGCATGCAACAGGATGCCCATTGATACAAATACTATCGCCAGTGACCTTGTTCCGTTAGAACTTAAGCGATATTAAAGATGTAGTTGGTTATTCTCCTAAGCGAGTTCGATATACAGGTTAAATATTACTAATTTAAACGGAGTAGATCAGGATTTTGCTTTCCTTAATAAAATTCAGTTCTAATTTATTATACTTTTCATTACATTTATTTTATTTATATCAAATGTTACTTCGTAATGCGCAAAACCGAATTATATCTGCAATTAAAAAGAAAACAGTTTGTATTGATCTAGGATTCATTGTCAATTATTATTCATTTTAGTCTAGTATTTAATCTTAGTATCTGTCTATATTTTTGAGATGAGTTATCATGCACATTATTTTCATTATTCGGACTATTATGATCATCTATGTTGCCATATTTATTAAAAGGACACATGGCACAATTGATAAATGCGTTAGTTCGATCCAGTGACAGGACCCAAAGTGTTTGAGTTCAATACTCGGCTAAGGCAGGGGAGAACTTGAAGAGGGTAATTATCAGATAACTGACATCCATTAAACATGGCAAATGGAACTAGAACAATCTACCCCAGTGAGCGAAATAAAGGGTTCAGTTCGACATTCCAACCACCCGAAGAAGGCCGGAGCCTACAACGGCCGAAACGTTGTAATAAATATGGCGACAAAAATGAGTACAATAGTCCGAACAATGTAAATAATATATGTCTTCCTAATTCATCTTGTCATCAGAAAAAACTCACAATGACGTCATAGGAGCGTAGATAAATGTCAAGTGAGAAAAGCAGAGAATCTTTTCGACGTGACAGGAATTCTTCTCTGTTTTGCCGCGAAAAGATTGTTTCTTTATTTTATTTCTTCATAAAACTGCTGCTGTTGTAAAGGATTTTTCGGGAATAACAATATGTGAGTTTCACTCCTTGTTTGGCGAGAGAAAAACGGACTGAGTTGCTTTTGAGAATAAAATAAATTTTAATAAAAATGATCAAAATAACAGAAAAATGAAAATCAAACCAAACTAAAATTTTGTTAAAAATCTCAGGCAAAATTTTCCGATAATTCTGTAATGCATAATTTGCAATTGGAAAAGAGATAATTTCAATTTCTTTGTTTTTCTTCGGAGTAATGTGAAGAAAATTATGCAAATGGAAGTAAATAAAAATATATTATTTGAACTGATAGAATGATTCTGAAAATCAATTTGACAGACGAGGAAGACAATGTATATCTATGTGCCTATTGTTACAGATACAGTTATCTCAAATATACTCACGTATATCTTAATATTGTATTCTTTCACAAAAGGCATATCTGATATTCAATGAATAAATATCCACTACAAATATGCATGCGTATATTCAGGAGAGGGGAGAATTATTACTGTGCGTAAATTAATGCAACAAAAATATAAATAAATCTAACAATATATGCGTTCTTTTACAATGACATCTGAAAGAGTTTGATCTCTTCGAACAATACAAGTAATTCTATTCTTTGTCAAGGTTTTATCTCATTTTTTTCACATATAAAAAGATATTTCTTTTATGGATGCGACAGAAATTATCAAAAAATTAAAACATTTAACGTAGCGTCGTCTAATGCACACAAATATATATATATATATATATATATATATATATATATATATATATATATATATATATATATTCGAATCCATTACGTTCACTTACGTGCTAACAACATTAAAAAAGGTATTAGTCTTCTTCTTCTCCTTCAAGCTATGGGTAAATAGCAGGGTAGATTGGATTCTATAGGCTTGGTTCGCAAATTGTCAAGGAGAAGGATATCTCTGAATTCAAAACCTGCGAAGGGTTATTTGGGGACCATGAGGCACATAGTGCATCAGGTCACTGTATTTCGCCCTACAAAAAAAAGTGTGGTTTGTTCTGCATACCTCCTTCACAACTATGATGAAACCATATATGCTGGTATCAGTTTGAGCCTCATACACACAATACAATGCGTGAGTCCACCATGTATGTATGTATATATAAATATATATATATATATATATATATATGTGTGTGTGTGTGTGTGTGTGTGTGTGTGTGCATGTATGTATGTATGTATGTGGGCGTATATATATATATATATATATATATATATATATATATATATATATATATATATATATATATATATCCATACTCCCGTTCGTCCGTTTAACAGTTTGGAAGAAAGGCTATTTGGCGGCTACTGTTGCTATAAGGATTAGTTCTTCGTAATGAATGTAGCACTCTGCTAGCTGTTGATGCTTATATCGCGGAGATAATGCGTTAAAATTCCCTTTCTCCGTCGCGGGGTAAAACTCTCCGAGAGAGGTCAAAACCTAGAAGCACTTTCGTTTCTAGCCAGCCTTATGGGCTGTGATAGTTAATTAGCTTTTCATTCAACAGTGCTCCATTGAAATATATTTTCAACTGCTATATATATATATATATATATATTCTAAACAACAGGCCCAAACGTACACACACATAATCTGTTCCAACAGCTACCCCAAAACTACCTCCTCAATTTACATGTTGAATCGGAGACACTATGGAAAGATGGATAATGGCATAATATCGGCATCTCTAGCGATTAATTGAAACACCTGCGTAATCAACACGTGATTCATTTAATTTTTTCCGGATTCTCTTCCTAGTCCACAGGTTGAAACAAAACACTCCAAAATGTTCATATTGGAAATCTCAGCGCGAATAGCAAGCAGTACATCATGCCATTTACAAATCTCTTGCAGAGTAAATTGCGTCATGGTCCTCTTTTAGTCACAGACGATGCCCAACTGACCCTACTATATTTTTCAGTCGAAAAAATAAATAAAAAATACAACGCTACTGCACGAAATTAAAAATATAAACTGACGATAATTTACCCATCGTACCATGTACATACATATAGATCATTTTTTGCCAAATATATTATATGTAGAAGTGTCTTCTGCTCTATATGTTGAAGCATAATAGATTTTAGATTTTGTCGGCATTATACATTAGTTATTTAGAATATATATATATATATATATATATAT
>OZ010582.1:6824135-6899135 GCA_963932145.1 Acanthosepion lycidas
ACAAACGGTCACACAAGAATATACCAACATAAAGAATGTCATAAAAGTTCACCCAGACCAAACAGTGAGGGAATTACAAAAAACAAAAAAACTAAAAAACAAAGAAAATTAAAATGGAATATTTCCTCCAGACTGAGGAACAAAGGAGAAATGAAGCCAAACTTTGAAAAAAAAGAACGACCATACCCGAAAAGAAAACAACAAAACACCGCAACTACACTGACCTCCACTCAACCAATGCAAACACAAAACAGACGAAATAAGTACACCTACAGACAATCACCAGCACCACAACCAACAATAACACCACCACCACCATCATCAACGATAGCTAGAACCTTAAAACAAATACACACACAAAACAAACCACTAACTTACGCGGGCATCATTAGGGTGCCGTACAAACATACACAAACCAAAACTCAGCAGCCCTTCTACAGAACGCATAACCCCATTAGACATCACAAACCACGTAGATTAGCCCCTAGTCGACAATCAACAACAAACACACTCAACCTAAAACAAAAAAAACGGAATAAGCCCCAACCAAGACACCTGAATGGGGGTATAGCATCCCTAATAGGAGATATGATGCAAGCTTTCGAGCTTTTCAAAAGAACTTCGCCATGCTCGCAAATTCAAACTTGACTCATACGAGCCAGTTATAAATTTGAGTAACAATAAATTTTTACTCAATACATTCAGGGTATTAAATAAATGACTAAGATTTTGCCCTAGTCACCGAAGGTTTGATAAAGACACCTTGACAAAGGACCTGAAATCCTTCTTCAGAAGAATACGGTTAAAATCCCACTACGGGGAAAATGATCATATACCTTACATACTTGATACATTAAAAGAGAAGGACACTACCTACACCCCACAAATCACAGACATTACTATACAGACATTTGAACTAGCCGTAGCAAATGACATAAAGAAAACAATAGCGCGTAAGCTGCCACGTGACAATATTACTGAAGGGGAACGTATAGCCCTCGACACGCTGACACATAGAGATGACCTAATCATAACACAGGCTGACAAAGGGGGTGCGAAAATGATCTGGGGAATCGAAGAATACATTAAAGAGGCCAACAAAGAGCTAGCCGACAATGAAACCTATAAAAGCATCCCTACAGATCCCCTTCCCGAATACCAAAAAGAATTAACTATCTCACTAAACATAATGCTTCGCTACAATCTAATCAACAAGGAAACATACACGTTTCTATCTCCTACCTAAAATACACAAAATCAACAACCAAAGAAGGCCGGTTATTTCATCGTTCAACTGCCACACGACAAAAATTTCCAAATACATAGACCATGACATACA
The DNA here is from genome assembly GCA_963932145.1 of Acanthosepion lycidas. Classification (NCBI taxonomy): domain Eukaryota; kingdom Metazoa; phylum Mollusca; class Cephalopoda; order Sepiida; family Sepiidae; genus Acanthosepion; species Acanthosepion lycidas. Next base: position 6,825,475 of record OZ010582.1, read on the forward strand.
ACCGCTAGCTAAGGAAGTAAAATCCGACATCAGAGACACAACAGATCTACTGAACAAAATTAATCACATACAAACAGTTCCAGAGAATGGTATTATGATGAATGGTATGGATATTAGGTCACTCTATTCAAACATTAAACTCATCGAAGGGCTAACCGCCCTTCAGGAAGCACTTACTAAAAGAAAAAACAAGACCCCCCCCCAACAGTTGTCATCATAAGACACATGGAGCATGTCCTTACATTGAATACTTTCAACTTCAATGGAGCACACTACCTTCAAATAATTGTTTGTGCCATCGGCACCATTGCAGCTCCATCATATGCTACAATATTCATGGGAAAATTTGAGAAGACACATATCTATCCAATCATTGGTAGCGACTACGTATTCTATGCAAGATATATCGATGATATATTCTTTGTATACACGGGTAGTGATGACAAACTTACCCAATTCCTTATGACCCTAAACAAAGTGCAACACTCAATTAAGTTTGACTATGAAAAATCCACAACATCAGTAAGATTTTTAGATACCCGCATTTACATAGATGAAAACAGGAAACTACAAACAAACACTACACACTAAAATCACCGACACCCACAACTATCTAAACTTTAAGTCTTCCCACCCTAAACACCTCAAAGAAAATATTCCCTATTCACAAGCACTTAGACTCAGAAGGATATGTTCCAACAATGAAGAATTAAATAAGCACATTGAAAATCTGGAGCATCAATTCACAACACGTGGCTATAAACAACACCTAATCAGGAAACAAATAAATAAAGCAATTTCCACACCTAGAGAAGACACCCTAATGTACAAGATTAAAAATAAATCTAGCCGCATCCCTATAGTTACCACTTTCAATCCCACTCTGCCTCCACTATCCCAAATAATCAAACGTCGCTGGGAAATACTACATCTCAAATCAGACCTAAAATATTGTTTAAGGAACCCGGCCATCTTGCATATCGTAGACCTAAGAACCTAAAAAAATCATAGTTAGTAACCACATTTTAGGGGACAAGGTAATCCATAATAAACTAAGAACAAAAACAACAGGATCTTCCCAACCATGTAACAATAAAAGGAGTTTATGTTGCAATCATATTAAAAACACGAATTCATTCACTAGCTCAATTACTAAATCTACTTTCAAAATCTACCACGATTCTAACTGTAGAAGTCATAACATAATTTACCTCCTAGAATGCACACTATGCCAGAAATAATATGTCGGAAAATCTGATTTGCCTTTTTACTACAGAATTAATAATTATCGTAATCGAATTACGTCGACCCCCCATGAAAAACTATTACCTGTAGAACAACATTTCCGCCTGGAAAAACACGATTTAAAAACCCATGCCAAATTCACTGTAATTGAGAGAATAATAAAGTTCAGAGCAGATAACATTAGAAAGATTTTAGATTCCTATTCAAATAAGTGGATACAACGTCTAAAAATACAATATCCAGCCGGGCTAAACCATAAATTTAACAATATAGATAGTACTAATATATAACTCAACAAATCAAAACCTACCCATATTTCTCACCCACACAAGACAGACATGCTTACGGAGGTGTTGAGGCTTCACACTTATACACACACCCACACGAATATACACACTTACACACATCATACGCGCACACTGACTAATGAGCCAAATGATAGCACACACCCACAGCAATACACACGCTTACACATATTATACTCACTCCCTCCCTAAGAACCAAATGACACACACACAAACACTAAACAGAGACACATCCCCTCACCAGGCTCAATAAAACTGTCAAACTGACCAGAGAATTCAGAGCAGCATAGATCCATCCAGCTCGTATCTCAAATAACAACTTAAAAGAGACTGTTTGACCAACACAAGAAATTTTAAAAGATTCATGTTAAAAAGATAAAAAAAAACAAAAAAAAAAAACAAATGAAAACTACAGACAAAAGTTCATTTTCTCCAGCAAAACATTCATTTCTGTAGTTTACTACTGCCAGCAAGCAGAACTATTTCTCCTCCAGATGATAGCCATTTTGGTCGAAACTAGTCGAGGAATGTAAATGGAAAAATAATAAAATAAGCGAAAGAATATTAATCTACAACCCAGTGTGTCTAAAGATTTTAAATTTTTAATACTTGTTATTGTTCAATATATATATATATATATATATATATATATATATATATATATATATATATATATATATATGTACGTATGTATGTGTGAGAATGGGAAGCAGACATTGCTCTCTTTCACACACACACACATGCATATGTGTATGTTTTCTGTGAATATAATAACTAGCCAAGTTACCGGAACTCATGACAAATCTGATACGATATTACACATGGTCTCTCTGCCATATAGTGTGTATCCAGTAGCAAATGTGCGTGGATGACGTTGACATCCTTGAAGGTAGCCAGTCTATCAGTAGTGAGGCTCAAGTACTTCAGCATTGCTGAAGATGCTGTGGTTAGGATGAAGTATGATGAGATACCACAGCAGCCGTAATGATATTTCGCATGTACAATCTTCTAAAACTACTTACTTCTATTACGTTGTGAATGATAAATACCAAAATAATAGACGGCACTAAACAAATTTTTTGAAACTTGATATAATTGATATAATTATGTAATTTGACCTTTCTGCAAAATTCATATGAAAAATGTGAGACTTCTATTTTAAACATCTAAAAAACGTCTAGTTTAAACTTGTAAAATCGTAGTAACTCAATGCCGCCAAAGTATTGCACTCTTAATTCTATCGTACGTAAAAACCTTTACCAAATTCATCACATCTACTTTGGAGATTATATTCTTTAGACATTCTGATTGCTTTGAAATTTAGTACATTTTTTTTTCTTTTTGTATTTCTCAATAGCATTAAATATTATCTCTAAGATTCAAGCGGAAGTATCTTTTTATATATTTTGTAAATATTTCTCAGTGTCTCTTTTGGTTTTACTTAAAACAAATAGACAATTTTGGTTTTATGGTAGAACCACTACGGTTCTCTCAGCTTTGTAAAGATTTTATGACCGGATGAGAGAATCTGGTTCTGACCTTTCTAAGAACTCTCTGTTTGATACAGCAATTATTTCATATAAGTTTTACAAATGGAAAATGGAAAAAAATTATGAGACATTTAGAATTATTGGAAAAATGCAGAACCTCAAATTTAAAATAATTTTTCCTTTTAATTAGTTTATTATATTTTTTTTAAATTTAATCACCTGTAAATTTTATATTGATTTTTCTTTCATAATATTGCAATGTGAGTAACATGACAGTTGCACACATTTAAATATCTGTCTTCTGTCTTGTAGAAAAATATTCACGCAATGTAATAATATTAAGCTTGTTTTACAATTGATATAAATGCATAAATCAGAACCTTGTACGTTCTGCAAATTGTATAGTTATTTCTTTTGGTACTTATTACAGTTTTTGACAGTTTTGATATCTGTATTAGTTATATATGATAAATGTTACAAATCATTATTTCTGTTTTTATTTCGGTGCACAATCAAAAGTCTAGACTAAAATAATCTTGTATGGAGTCAAGGTAGCAAAAGAAAAAAGGTAAGAAATAAGCTGAAGAATTCTTTTTCAGTAAAGGAAATGAAATATGAACAATATGAAGATTATACAATAATGAATTTGATTCTTGGTTCTTTTAATAGTAATTATAAAATTGCATCTTCATCTCATTCAACGGAATCAAAAATTATGATACTTATAGGAATGATGCTTTGGCCGGTGTAATTCATGATGTTAGGCTACCCACAACAAACACAGACACTATAGTTCTCATAGATTCTGGGTTTATTAACAGAAGAAAATAACATTAAAAATAATTGACAAAACAAAGCACAGATTATACAATAGAAATTAATGCAAAAACATAATGAAGAATTTATATTAACTTGTATGCGAAAGTTCTTCGCTGTACTTATTGATGGGCGTATTGATATAACTCATTTATTTTTAAAGCACAAACTTGTCATCAATTTCTTGTATAAACAATACAAAGAACCGAAGAGAATTGTTGAGTGAACCTGTCAATGAATATCTATTTGACTTTATACCAGCAAAGGCAACGAAATGACTCACTTGTGAAAAGATCAGTTTTAATTAGCTGAGGGAAATACAATTTTACCATCCGTCTATTTGATGTGGGGTGACGACTCACAATGGTGAAAATTGATGTTAAAAAAAGGAGTGTTAAGTAGACTTGAAACCTATTTGCAAAGATCTTGTCTGTTTTTTTTTATTTGTTTTTTTTTTTCTGTATACTTCATACTTAGTCGTCTTATTTCCTAACTTTTAGAGATAAGTCATTTTCTAAACCAATAGGCAAAACCAACGTTTTAACAGCCAGAAGAATATGACATTTTCTGCATCCGTAGTTCTTTATTTCAGAAGAATTAAAACCCGACCAAGATCAAAAGGTTAACCGTCGAAATAACATAGATATGTACATGTCGTTCTGATATCACTCATGTTATGCATACCAATTTCCCCGCTTTTCTATTGGAAAGAAACTGAATAACATCCATTTCTTTCAAGCATTTTTTAGAGTGAGTTAGTCGAAACAAAACGACTAGTTAGTAGAAACAAAACGACTAGCGCACAGATCTAAATTCATAAAGATTCACACATCATGTAAAATGACAGAAAACCTATTTCTAGGTCATTCAACTTGGAGGAAAGCAGGAAAATAAATTTGAACAAAAAAATGTTCAGCATGAGCAACTTTAATTTACCTTAGATCTTTGGTACACAATTTGATATAACATTTTATGAATGTGATAACGTCTAAGTATGACATGTCTAACAAATCATCAAAGATGGTACATACTGAAAGTTCACCAAAATATTAACATATCAAATGCTGCAATTAGCATCTTACTTTATCGCATTTGCGTAGAAAAAGTATTTAATACGAATATAAACCACTTTGATAAAGGTCAAATTTAAGAATAATCCAAGTGATTGCATTACTCGAAATTGGCTAAGGCCTTAGAGTATGTCTGCCTGCTAGAACATCTAGCCAATTCCTGTTGTGCATGTGTAGTGAAACTCATTTTGGATTGTTCAACAAGAGGAAGAACCTGTGACTCAAGCTGAAATTATGCTCATAGAATTTTAGTTACATCTAATGAGAGAGATCACACAGTCTGGTGATATCAAGAGGTTGAATAAGGAATCTGCTTTTACAATCTGTCATGACTACTTATGATTTCGTGCTAACAAAGTCACCGACAATTTAGTCAGAGTTTATTCTACCCATTGTCACATCAGAGATTTTTTTAAGATCTTCTATATATAAGTAAAATTGTATTCGACACAATGATAAATAAATAACTTTTTTGAATATTTGGATTTTAATCATGTTTCCCCGATGAACAAGTTTTATCTGAAACAAACATTACAAGAAAAAATCTACATTGTTATATTATGTTTCTTCATGATTTGTTTTGTTTTTTCAGGTTGATGGAATAGAATTTATATTTTATAACGATGCAGTATCAGTAGAAATCAAGCATTAAACCACTTATTATTAATCAACTTTTTAGTCGCTAATACTTTTTGTTTCATTAATATTGTCATAAAATTTCGTTGGTTTATCGGAAAAATATATCTAAGGATTTGTCACAGAAACATTCTTCTTATTATTAATTTTTTAAAATATTTGAAAACTTTTAAATCTTTGTTTATTTTTTCTTTGTTATTTTCCTTTTTATTGCAATTCTGTAACCATTATAATCTACTTCTTAAGCATGGAAATAGGTTTCTCTAGCTTAACTTGACAAAAACACGTGTTCGGGAGGAAATTAAAAATTGCAGTTGTATTATTAGATTCCCATTCGTTTCATTTTAATTATTTATGTGGTAAAATAATTTCCAAATTTAGGCAGGCTTTCCAAGATATAGAACAAATATGTTCGTTTATATGTGTAAAAAGTCTATGAAAATAAGTACTAAAATTTGTTTTTAAAAAAATCAAGAGAAAAAATGATATTGCTTTAAGTTTATTAAAAAGCTCTTTTCATAAAATGTGTTTGCTTCCTCTCTGCCATTTGAACAATCCAGCCCTCACTTTTGACATTGAATTTATTATGAAAATTGACAACCGCATTTCACATATTCTATTTTGCAGTATTTTCATTAAAATAGTTTTCGAAGAACAAACCACATCATTCACGAACGTTGTCTCACGACGCCAACACCTTACACTAAAGAAGATCTAGATTTCCGACACATAAGTCACTCGAAGCGGAAAATACGATCAGAATACTAAGCGTTAAACTCATTAATCTTTGTAAAAATAAGCACAGCCAACACGCTTAACAACTATTTATTCAATGGTCGAAGTGGAATTATTTTATATTTTTTTGTTTTCTGATTTTCCCTTCATTTTTTTATACAGAAATGTCATGGATTAATTGTTATGATTACCAACGGCAAAGTCTACAGAAGATAATGTAAATGGCAGTTAGATAAAGATGTAAAAGCGTGTGAAAATATAGATATGAATAAAACTCGGTGATGTAGGAGACAAAGACATTTTCGCGGAAACAAAGAAGAAATGCTAAAGAAAAATTACACGTGAGAAAAAAAAAAATATCTTGAAATACATATCTAACCAGTGAAGTGTAAACGAATTAGCTGAACCGGAAAATACCAAGAACATTTTTTTAAACCGTTGAATGAATGATAAATGCAAAAAATAAATAAATCAATAATAGGATCTTTCTGTTCTCGATTCCGATGTCAAATTCTTCGGTAATTTTCTGAACAAATTTTTTAGTATATTTTTACCAATATTGACTAAAACCAGACGAAGAGAAATGTGTAATATATATATGTTTGAATTATGATAATTATCATTTAATAATAATAATATTTTTCATGTTTTAATATAATAATAATATTTTTCATATTTTAATATAACAATTTTAATATTTTTTTTCATCTAAGTTCTGTTGCAAAGCATGTCGGATTCACATTTCATATAGGATGGTTTATAAGGGTAGCATAGAGATGGTATATGGTAAAAAAAAAATGAGGCACTCAGTAAGAGTCGAAATCACAATTCAATTGGATTTTATCTAGAGTGCAATGTTGCTGACCCATTATTCCCCGACGTAGTACTCCTCCTCCTTGTATGTACATTTTACTCCCGATTGTAGAGTAACGGTCATTGAGTTGCTATGAAAGTCAGCAGGTTTAAGACAAACTAATAACTAATAACATATTAGTAATGAATATCAAACATGCATACACACAAACACGGACACACATACATCTATATAAATAAATTCTAACGTCAGTGTGACATAATTTTTCAAATTTACTCATAGAGACCATAACCCAGCATATAATACCATCGTAAAATGATGTAGAATCTGTGAACAAATTAAAAAACATTCCAGATCGAATACGAACTCTCAATCCTGAAATTTTGAATTCCCAAGTTTTACTTACTTTGATTGATTCGGTGTTCTTTTTACGTGGTGAATTTTTTTATACGATAACATTATTTATAACTTGGAAGTAAATTTGGAAATAATTGAAATTCATTGCGAAATCCAGGGAAAGTTACCCATGAAATAAAAAGAATTGTTTATACGATATGTACGGCCCTACGTACATCAATTTATCTTTAAATTAAGAGGCGACAGAAGAAATATCCCTGAACTTTTAAAAGTTAAGCTCAATTATTAATGAAATACTTAAATGCAGCGGGTAATTTTAAGTTCATCTGTAGTTAATTGTTGCATATTGTACAGGGCAGCTGTATGCCTAGCAAAAAGAAATCTCCGCAAATAGAGGACGAGATTGCAGAAAAAAACAGCGAAGGCTGCAGCGAGCCAAAGAAAGTCACGTGCAAATGATAACCCAGATCAAACTTTAGCCAGGGGGGATTCAAAGACAAAGACTCAAGACTTAAGACTTGTGAATATGCAAAGACTTAAGCTTTTATATATATATATATATATATATATATATATATATATATATATAAGCAAGTATATGATTGGTGTATATGGAATGAATTCCAATAACCAACAATTACTATTCTTAAAAGAGTGCTCAATACAAAGTAGAGCATATATAATTATTTATTTAAAAAAAAAGTTATAACATAAATATGTTATAAAATCACTACAAAAATAGCCATTTTGCGTATATGTGTGTGTATGTGTGCCTGTATACGAGGTGGACATCGTAGTTACCGATGGATGTTGACATTGATGTCCGATTTTATATTTACATACACTATTTTAATATATTAAATAATATTATTTTTAATCATTTTTATCTGTGTATATTTACTCGCTTAAGTTATATTTCAATAGGTTGTTAGCATTCATGTAATGACATTTTCTGTCTTAAATATTGATCGGTTGTGGTATCCGATTGTTTGGGTCAATGTCTGTGGATGTGTGTGCATGTATTTATAGGTATCTATGTGTATGGAAAGTGCATTCACTTTTAATTGTGTATGTATGTACGTGTGTGTTGGTTTCTCTTCCCCCACTTCCCCTTTTTTTTCGTTTTTTTGTTTTGTTTTTTTCATGACAGACCGTGAAGATGTTCTCTGTCTAGTCTCCTTTTGTGTGTGTATATATATATATATATATATATATATATATATATATATATATATATATATATATATGTCTTGGTGCTTATATATTAGAATCTGATTGCGCTTGTTTTACGCGTGAGTTTAGGATCCAATTCACACACTATTAGAATTAAAATGTATACATTGTAAAAGGACCGGATATTAAATTAGCTAAAGTAACTTCAAGGAAGAAATAAATTGAATAACATATATATTTCTTCTTTTCTCCTCAGTAATTTTATAGTTGTAAACTTAATAGCGAATAAATTTTAAATTTTGATTTTGTAATTAGCGGTTTTAAATTTTAATATTAAATTTTATCCTATTATTTGGTAATTATTGGTTGGAATAAATTCATTTTTAATACTACTCATATTTTAAACATCTGAATAGATATTATAACATGACTTCGTTATCAAGCTTTTTGAATTTTCCTATACTTGTGTTTTGATTGGTCCATCTAGCCTTTGTAACAACGTTTTCCCCTTGCGAAGGATTGTTAATTAATTTGAAACTTTTAAAACCATTTATTTTACATTCAACGTCATCACTTGATAAGACACCGAGGGTGTTGAAACAAAATGCCTATTTTTGTAGTGATTTTATAACATATTTATGTTATATTTTTTTTAAAATAAATAATTTATATATATATATATATATATATATATATATATATATATATATTAGCAGCATGGCCCGGCGTTGCCCGTGCTTGATTCAAAAATCGTACGACTCATACAGCAATCGCTATCACTTGACTTAAAATATTTTTGCCTTTCCTTGCCTTTAAAGTAGTGCCCTTTGACGTGTTGATGTTGCTACATGCCTTACTTCTTGCCTATCTCACACTGCGAATTTTTCCTAAGCACTATACTAAACATTAAATCTGTTACGAAAAAAGAACTAAACAAAATGAACACAAAACGATCAGCTTTAAAAAAGGACTCGTAACTGAAAAAAACGAATGTAAAAAGAATTTTAACCTCAATACTTTTTCACACCGAACCCAGTTCTGCGGAATCAGAATCAACGTTGATTTTAAGCAAGAGCATGAGCCAATTGGAGTTAAGTGCCATGCAGATTTACATTTTTCCCACTCGTGACGAATGCAGCTATCGATTTTTTTTGCATGCCAGCGTGCTAGTTAATATTCGTGTCAGTCAACTGTTTGCCCTCACGCTTGGCAATAGAATCTATGAGCTCTCACTCTGGCCAGTACAAAATGAGCGCAAACTACAAGAAAAGTGTCATAGAAGCATGAAAAAATCGATTAATTCCACTAGCGATGGAAGTAGGGAAATCCAAAGTTGTTGTTGGCGTTTACGTTAACTGGGAGCATGTGCATGCATGTAAATTTTGGTGCAAATCCTTCGAAAATTGCGGCCGTGGATTCGTTACACAGACACACACACATGCTTCCTATATATATATATATATATATATATATATATATATATATATATATATATATATATATATATATATATATATATATATACCCCCACACACACACACATATATATATATATATATATATATGTGTGTGTGGGGGGTGTATATATATATATTTATGTATATATATATATATATATATATATATATATATATATCCCTCACACACACACACACACACACACACACACACACACACACACACATATATATATATATATATATATATATATATATATATATATATATATATATGTATCATCATCATAATCCTTATTTTATTATCATTATTATTATTGCCATTTTTATTTTTATTTTATGTCCTTTGATTTCTGGTGTATACTCATTTCTTTCCGGGTGCCAACCAGAGACATAGTGTTAGAAATGGCATCGGGATATTTTTCACTGAGTATTTTTTGAGAAAAACGAAAATCAAGAAACAATCTAAGATCACATATATTTTGCATAGCTAACGCATTTCATAATTTCTTGGCTTGGGCTACCGGGAATCTCTTCAATCGGGGATTTTCTCCAATCAATCCCAGGACACCAGCTACAATTGGTATTACTGATGCCCTCATATGCCGCAGTTTGAAGATTTACATTTAAAGATCCTAGTATTTTTATAGTTTAATGAACATTCTCAAAGATATATTACAATCTTCAAGGACTGCCATGTCAATAAGATAGGGCATTCTGTTTTTGTTTTCTTTTATTACGGTGTCTGGGGGAGTAGCTTTGATTGTTCCGTATATGTGCATTATAATGTCTGATAAGATTGTTACAGATAATATCAATTTAACGTGATCTTCATACCAGTTTCTTGCAGTTTACGTAAAAGTTGCAGATATTGGATTAGTCTATCATACCGATTTTATATTCAGTTGCTGCTAACAGTGTGCAACCTGTTAAAAGATGGTCAATTGTTTTTGGTTATTTATCCGCGAATCTGCATTTTGGGTCAAAACAAATGAGCCTGGTAATTTTTAGGTAGCAAGATTTTGTTCTATGTAGAAAAATCAAAACCTTAGGTTTGATCTTTTAACCCTGCTCCACGTAACGAATTATTATTATTATCATTTGTGTAGGTTATGTTTTCCTGCTTAATCTCTATAGGAGAATTGTTATTTAATTTATAGCATATTTCTTATTATACGGGATGTTCTTAGTAGGGTACGCTTCTGCGCAACATATATGCTGATGTTACCTGGGTTACTGTTATTAAAATTTTCTATTCCTTTTTTACGAGACCTATAGATCAGATTACTATTGGTGAAGTCTCAGTCTTCATTCCACGAATCCTGTTAATGTCAATTTTTATATATTTGGACACTTTCTCGATAATTTTCAAGGGGTTATTTTTTCTCAGAAATTATTATTATTATTATTATTATTATTATTATTATTATTATTATTATTATTATTATTTACTTTGTTTCCTGTTGTATAATCAATTTCATCCGGAACCAAACCGGAGGCCGAATGTCAGAAATATCGTCATTACATTTCCCCTGAATATTCTTGTAAAAACAAAGATAATTCTGAAGATCACACATATTTACATACATAAAACAGTCGTAAGCTGTCAGCCGTACTTGTGAGTACGTTTATTTTGTATATTGAAGGTGTGGGCCTCCAGGAATCACATAAATTAGACTATCAGAACCTTTTCTTTATTGAAACCGATGGTTCCAACTAGAACAACTAGTACTATTATAAATAAAATATTTTTGGCCCGCGTTTCTTTCATAATCCGATGCCGTGTCAAGACCGAAGTCCATGGAGTCACGAAGCAAGTGATTTTACTTTGTTTTAACTTGATTAAACACAAGAGAACTACTAAAATATATTATATGAACAAAGGATATGGATATAAGCTGTGCCTGCTAAAACTATTTTGTCTTATTTTCTGGAAAGATGGTGCACCAGGGAATTTCTATATTCTAGCAATTATAATCACTCAGCAAAATTATTATTATTATTTCGAGAAATCATTTTAATCAGATTGCGATTATAATATAAAAAGACATATATGCTCTATTATCCTAATCAGTAGGAATTACGAAATACCATCTTTATGCTATTATCCTCTTTGATTAAAGCGTACATTCATTTTTTATGAAGTATCATTTAAGGTTTTGAGATAACAAATAATCAAATCCAACAAGATCTGATGTGTTCGCTGAATGGCAAATGCATTAAAAGTCTTTAATCATCAATAAATTCATCGACTTCCCAACTCTGTTAACAGCTGCATTGTTCGATAAATAGAGACAGACTTCCTGCAGTTTCCGTTCTTAGCGCATGCTTTGAACGATTCATTAAATTAAAATAGCATTCTTAATTAACTGATTGAACCTTCTGATAATCATCACTAATCAAAATGCCTTTCTGATCGCAAAACATTGTAATCCTATTATCTATTGCTTCTTGTATATATTTGGTCGAGTAGCACCTGAGTGTTATCACCGTATGAACTATGATTTTGGCCACGCATCCTCCTAAAATATTCTTCTTTTTTTTTTCAATAAGAGCAACAGTTGCAAACTTGTATAACTAGATCACGTAATCTTTTGTATACTCTAATGTTTCATCCAGCTGCAAGATTTCACTTAATATAGTGTTTGTTCTGTATTCAAATATTTTAGTTCGATTTGTCTGACACATTACGCATCTACAACTACTTATGAATTAAAATGTTAACGACTCTTCTAGATATGTGTAGTGGCTTAGAAATTCGTCTATCAAATATCCGTCGATTACATAAAATTAGCAAATGAAAAAGATGAAAGATTTTAAGAGTTAACACCGTTGAAGGACCGTTAGATTACGCTACAGCTTTTATTTCAAAATTTACAGGTTGGATGTTAGGAAAATATATCTTGCCTGGTTACTATCTCGAGCACATTTCAGCAGAGTGTTTGCATATTTCACTAATTGATTTCTGGAGGGCGTTTCTTTCTGCAGCGACGGGGTTTTCATTTTCTTTCAGACTTACGGTCAAATCATGTTAAAAGAACTGTTTTCGTATGATTACCGAAGTAAAGCGATATCATAACAGGTCAGTACGTAGATGATGGACGGCTTGCGAATACCAGGTACGGATGAATACGCGTGTGTCAAAACGGGTAATGCCTCGGAATTTGATATCAGAGATCGAAGTTCCAATTCGTGCGGGGTTCGTTATATTCACATAGGCACAAATACTATTGGGAAAAGTATGACTCCACTTATTCTTCAACCGTAGGTATGAGTTAATTAACGGCTATCAGTAAAACATTATTTCGAAATTAGTCTTACAATATAAACAAATATTTTCTTGTTTCAAATAACGTACAAAGAGTTGATAAGCTATAAAATACAAATCAATCAATCAATCAATAACAAAACCCAGATTTTAATTAAAGGGCGCGATAGAGAAATTGTCGTCTAAATTACGCCAAAATGACAATAATACTGACATTTTATTTTAACAGATACATTTACCAAAATGCCAAAAAAAATATTTTGGAATAGTGAAGAGTAAATTTATTCAATAAAATCGCCACTGGTTTCACCTCCGGCCTCCAGACAACTTCGGAATCTCACAGAACTCTTCTGGATTGTTTTATTTAAGTTGGTAAATGTCGCCACAATCTTTGCTTTCAGTTCATTTTTGGTTTTAAATAGAGATTTTTGGTCTTGCACTCAACTTCGGTCCACACATAATAATAAAGTGGGAGTGCAGTCTGGGGAAATAGGTAGGCAGACATAAAGATTTGGTCGCGGAACCTGTCTGACAGTCATACGTATATTCTCCTGCATATGTACCATGGTGTATAGTCCTGTTTCCAGCAGCACTACTCCGTTAAGAAACTTGATGTTGGACTTTATGTTTCCTCTGAGGCCCTTACCGACAAACTCGGGCGTCCTTTGCTTATCAGGGCGATCATTGTTTTTTTTTTATTTTTTTCCATGCTGTCGTACCTTGGTAATCACCATTAAAGTCACACAAATCTTTCTTAAGACACTCTTGAGAGTACTATAATTAATAGTATGTAAATTACTTAATTGAGATATATTTCTCTAGCAACCACTAGCAAATCAGATATAATTTATTTTTAGTTAAATACCGTTGTAATTTAGAGTCTGTCTATATATCTGAGATGAGGTATTATGTACAGTATTTACATTATGCGGACCATTGTCCTCATCTTTTTCGTCATATTTGTCACAATGTTTCGGCCGTTGTACGCTCCGGCCTTCGTGGTTGGAATTTAGATTTTATTTCGATTTTTAGACTGTTCTAGTTCCACGTGCCATGTTTGATGGATGTCAGTCATCAGTTATCTCCTGCTAATTTTCCTTCTGAAAGGTCTCCACTGTTTTAACCGGGTATTGAACTCACACTCTTTGGGTTTGTCACTGGATCTAACCAACGCCTTTATCCACTGTGCCAAGTGTCCTTGAGGACATCTGGGTATGAATTTCTGGGTATTATAAACCAACATTCACCGGACAGTACCTCAATTTCAACTCCCACCATCCATACAGCGTAAAGAAAGGGATCGTCCGTTGCTTACAACACCGAGCAAAAGTCATATGTGCGACCCAGAGATGTTAGATAAATAATCGGTCAGTATAAGTAGTATAACAGTATAAGTAGTATAACAGATAACTGATAACTGAAATCCATCAAACATGGCACGTGGAACTAGAACAGTCTACCCCAGGGATCTAAATAAAGGATTCAGTTCGAAATTCCAACCACCTGAAGAAGGCCGGAGCGTACAACGGCCGAAACGTTGTGACAAATATGGCGTCAAAGATGAGGACAATGGTCCGCATAATGTAAATACCGTTGTAATTTAGTAGAACATACTTCCTCAAAACAGATGATTTACCTGGTGATATTTAGAGTAATGAGAAATCGTACGGATGAAGAAAGCAGTTTTGATTACAGAAAATAAAACAAAGATGAATAATTTATTCTTCTTAATATAATTCTAATTGGCAAAGAAAAAGTGATACATATTTTGTAATATTATGGAAGATTTTGTATTAGGCTTAACAAATAATATTTAATATTCTATTCATGTACATTCATAACTTCATTCTCTCGTCATTAATGTATTTTTGAAGATTTTTATGACATTTCAACTAAATTATGTATATCATCTCACCAGACACATTAACAATTTGATTCCTTTGGAGTTGATGAAATTTTCCAAGATTTAGAAATTTTACAATCGATGTTAAAACATTAACTGTTAAATATTGCGAAAGAAATTACCTGACTGTGAAGGACTGCGAGAATACGCAGCTTGAAAAATAATTTCTTACCCTAAATTTATGAATGTTTGCTTGACTGAAAAGTTTACTATAATACGGCAGATACCATTCAATAAATTCGGAAATCGACAGCCTTTATAAAGAATATTGTTTTTCTCTCAGCATGAAGAATACCACGGGTAAATTTCATATACATATACCAAATACGAATAAGGGATGTATTTTTATGCGTGTTTTAGTGTATGCGTGTGCGTGTGCGTGTTTGTAGATAGATAGTTCAGACCTTTTCGTGTTTAAACGCAACCTTCTGGCCGGAAAGTGGCAGTCGTTGCTGGGTTTAGACCTCAGTGTCCGCTATTATATTTAGTTACACATATGACACAAAGTAAAACAATATTTTTATCGAATATATATATATATATATATATATATATATACATATATATATATATATATTGTGCGTCTATTTAGGCAGCATTTTTTCAGTCATACATGTTTCATTAAATAATATAGACAAGTGTTGTCTATTTATTTTATGTGAATTCTTTTCATGACGTCTGACAACATTATCATTAAACGAAAAATAACAATATTGATACATATTTTTAATCCAATCTAAGATTTCAGCTTACATAGGTCATTATCAAAGATGACAATTACTGTACAATATATTAAGCAATACACGGACAGGAATGTTATGATAGTCTGTTTCTGTTTACATGGATGATTTCCAAGCAACGATAAACACGCGCATATAAGACGCTGGAAGCGAAAATCGCACCGCAGCTCATGACGTCACACATGACCACGCGAGAGTGAATTCGAGAAGTATTAAGTATGGGAAGCCTTTGGTATAAACCAATGCCTTCTGTTACCAATTATAGACATTTAAGGATATTTGAGGAGATTACATAGTTTATTTTGTTTAGGTTAGGTTTCAACTGTTTTATGCATATAGCTTTTTAGTTTTTTTTTTTTATTGTTTTCATGTTTAAGTATATACTTAAACATGAAAACAATAAACGAAAAAAGTAAGTAACGATACCTGCTGATAAATTTCATTTGATTTTTATTGATAATAACAAATGTTCTTCAGAAAATTATTATTCGAAATGAGTAACATTCAAAACATGCATGAGTATTAAATTTCAATGTTCATTGACGATCACAAGAATGTTAGTTCCTCCTGAAGAGTAGAGAAAATAATTTTGTTCTACAATCAATTCTTGGTGAAATGATATTAATTTGTTAGCTCTCTCAAGTGCCACATTTTTCAAATTGAAAAATTTAACGGTGTCTTTTTCAGAATAAATGAAAGATATTAAGTTGATAGTGTTCGATATATCATATTTGTAGGTAACTGATTGAATCATTGAATAAATAGCGGGGGAATGCAGTCGATGATTTAATTTACTCTGTTTGCATTTCTCAGATTCTACGGCCATGAGTTTGTCACTATTAATGTCATAGAAAAAACGTAAGTTCTGTAACTGGAGTTGCAAGCCAGGCCTAAATGTCTATTCGACCTTCACTGGAATACAGATTTGTCGCTTCCATCGTCCGTTCGCCACCCCAATTATTTACAGGAGTTTGAATTCCTAGTTTTCCTTCTCGTAGACATCTAGTGATAGATAAGGAATCGGGAGACCATTCTGTCCTGCTATTTAACCAGTCGCAGAAGGAAAATTGATCGATACATTTTACATGACATTACGGTTAATGTGGTGTTTATAAAGAACGATGAACTATGTGGGTTTCCACCACTCTACAGGGTCCACTACAAACATTAATAAATCACTGCCATGATAAAACCTTGACACACAAAAAAAGGATTGAAATAAGTCAAAAAAAATTACTGCAAAACTTGCGCAGATAAAGTTAACACACAAACACATACATACAAACAAATAGACGCCTATACATATTCGAATCCGTAAATTGTCTCCAATTTACATTTTTAATTTCGCGCATGCGCGTTTTTAGTTTTGATTTTGTCGACTGCACTGCATAGTATAATATAATCAGATGTGCGGTATCTGTGAGAAAAAGAGCATCATGATAAAATTCACTACACCGGAAATTTGGAGACGGCATGCTGCACTGCTTCATAGTGTTTCGGTGTCAATCGGAGGACAGTACAGGGGATTTTGAAAGAGTTAGATGATATATCCAGTGAACATTATGATGTTGGTGGTAATCACTATATGCATAAACATACATATAAACATACTAATAAACACACACACCGATATATATATATATATATATATATATATATATATATATATATATATATATATATATATATATATATATATATATATATATATATGTGTGTGTGTGTGTGAATTAGATAACGACATATACATATATATATAACAAAGTGCAAAATTTTTCGGTGTGACTCGATACGCCAGGAAAAATCTATAATTTCGCTCGCTCCATAAAATTGGAAATCATTTGATTATGAGGAAGTATTGCTTCTTTATTTTGAACTTCATAGAATTGAGACGTTCAGAAACATGTTTTCAACGAAAGATCTTTAGTTCAATGAAGCATTATAAAAGAGGGACTCCGTCACATGATACCTTTTTTCCAATTACATACATACATACATATATATATATATATATATATATATATATATATATATATATATATATATATATATATATATTGCCGAAGAGAGTTATTTAAACGTAAAAGAAAAGAAGAGTATATGAGGAGGTGAATCATGTCATATATTTGTCCTGAAGAGAATTTACACAATACAGCCTGTGTTATATATATATATATATATATATATATATATATATATATATATATATATATATATATATATATATTTTCTGTTTTTTTATTTTATTTTTACGTTTTCTTCAGGAAGTATGTGTTACAAATACTTTTCGTGTCCACACACAGAGTATCCTCTACAGAAATTTTATATTCTCAGCAATGGGCTGTCACGGGATCCTCAAGGCCATCAGCCACTTCTTTACAAGAAAGAAGATCCCCTTCTACCTTCCTACACTACAAAACAAACAGCAGAATCAGTCAGAATTTGAACTCGGCAGTCTGATTCCTCATTCCATGTCGATTATCGTGACTCTCACTTCTGTTTCTTTTATGGCCATTTCAAATTCCACAACATGAAAGTTAAACTAAAGACACTTCATTAATTTCCCCTTTATAAGCATAAACATTATCATTTTCCGATTCAAATAAACGATAGTAAGCAAGAAAAAAAATGAGCAAATAATACTTTTCTTATCTCAGTTTTGAAAACTCATTGAACGCATCACAGTATTTCTCGCTAATAAAATGCCTGTTTTATTCTCTCAGCTTTTAATCTCAGCCAAACTTAGTGAATTACAATCGTCTCAGTTAATTTCGTTTTTGCCAAGAAAAATCAATATTTTCTCCCACTCCCTACAACTGCAAGTTATTACATTATAATAAAGTATTGCTTCTTTAATTATTTCCAACTTCAGAAAACTGAGATACACGTTTTCAATGAAACAATTATCAATTTTCTTTTCTTTACATTTTACTGAATCATATTTATCGAACGATTTCTACTCCATTATTTATTGACGAAACTCAACGTGTGAACACGCATTGCTTTGTCGGAGAAATTTAAACGTGCATCTTTCGCAAGGCGTATCTAGGGAATGGAAAATCATGAAACTCGAAATTTAGTGTTGAAGTATGCATTTCAAAAGAACATATAGAATTGAGCTTCCCTTCATTTATGTTGCAAAACAAAAATATTTTACTAAGAAAAAAATGGGGAATATTGTTCATGTTAAATATTCCTATGATAAAGGTCATTACTCGTAGCTTTAAAATGTGGAAACCATATATTTTGCGCAACAAATAATTATTATCTGTCCGTGTTTCTGCAATGATGTCTTGTAATTATTTACACAAGTTACATTGTTCGGAATGTTTTCCTCATGTGTTTTATAATATTCGTGATGTTTCCGTCGTTGTACGCTCGGCCGTTCTTCCGGCTAATGGAATTTTGAAACGGATGTTTTGTGAGTTCAATAAATGACCAGGACAGAGGTTAACAATAACTTGGAGAATTGAGTTGAAGGGAAATAACGGATATATCCAGAAAAGATTCAGCACGGGGAACTAGATCAATCTACCTAAGAGGACGACATAAAGGGTTCGTTGTACGCTGTGGTCTGAAGAAGGCCAGAGCCTACAACGGCCGAAACATTGTGAATTTGGCAACAATGATGTGGACAACAGTCTGAACAGTGTAAATTATGTAAATAATTATTAAATAAATTGTTAAGTTCAGAAATCCCTGTCGGTTATCCAGATCGATATATACCTGAAGAAAGCCGGAGAGCTCAACAGTCGAAACGTTGTGATAATAATGATTTATATAAGGACAATTTTCTGAATATAAATAGCATGAATTACAATAATTTCTTATCCCAGAAATTCGGGCATAAATATTGTTTTTTCAACTATCCTTCCTTTCTTGTGAATTGAACGCATCAAGTATGGATAAAACACACTAGGAGAGTGAAATTTCTCATCAAAATGTAAATAATATATGTATCCTGCTATGAAATTCTGATTCCTTCTTATCATATATAAGAACAATGATTTTGATCGCGCAAAATTTCTTAGATGAAAAACATGTCCGATAACGCTTATTAAAATTCGATCTTGAACACTATTATACTTTTGCTTTTAATATAAAAAAATAATATTTCTCATGTAAATATAATGTATGTTAGATTATATTTACCTCTTAATTGCAACATATTGTGTTTATGCAAACTTTGTCCGATGAATTTAGTGTCTATAAGCAAATATATATCATTCTGTATGTGTTAATTACATTCCTGTCTAACAATCGTATTTATATGGAAATTTCAATTTGTTTGCTCTGTAATCATTTAGACTATTATTTGATTTCAGTTTATTTTCGTTGACTAAATATAACATATCATATATGAAACAAATTTAAGATTTTAAGGTACGCCCCTTGAAAAATCACAATAAAAATCTCTACTCTTGACTCTTTTAACTTTCATGTTATATCTTCCTTGAACAATGACCAAATATAAGCCGTATGTCACATGTCTAAACACAACTTCAATATGTGCGTGAGTGCATCCATAATATCGGAGTTTGAAAAAATATTTGTAATTTAAAGTGAATTTCTTCTTGTTCAGGTTTAGAACCGTGTTATTACTACTCGGTAATGAAATAAGAGCATTAAATAAGTAAAGGAATCTCCGAAAATGTGTTTATTTTTTTTAGAATTATATATCTATTTTATTAGGCTTCAGACCTAAGCGTCTACGTAGATATGTCGCTAATTTTTCTTTAGGAGTATTTATATTTTACATTTTGAGTGCCAATAAACTTTTTTCTCAAACCTGAAATGAAGTATTTCTATTTTATTTTATTTTATTAAAAATTTCACACAAGGCAAAGCATTAAAATCTTATAGACTGATGGATTAACTGAATGCTAAAGACTATGATTAAAAGATAAAAAAAATAATGAGAGAGAACAATAAGATTACAGGAAATAATACGACAAAAGGTATCAATCGCATCTAATTTTTTTAACATCAATGTTGACTGTAAAGAAAGAGACAGGAAGAGATTTCCACAGATGAATATCTTCAAGAGAAGAAAACGTAATCCTAGAACATATGACTGCATCTCACGAATTCAACTGTGAAATGATGAGACTTGGCATTCAACCATTTGCTGTGCTTAAACTCGAACTACCAAAGAGGAAAGCACGCGAGAACAATTGCAATGAACAATGTTTAGCAACTGACTCAATATCATCTTTCTACTTCATATCAGCGAAAAACTAGTTAGCCTTTTTCGTGGAGGTTAGCGTCAGACATGGCTTCATTTTTATCATTTTTAATGACAACTCAATTTCTAATTTTTAACAGATTTTTTTTTTTTTTTTACTTTAAAGGTATTTTATAAATAATAATTCATAATATTATTAATACATATTTTTATTATAAAAAATTTAAAATAAAATTTTCATGACAAAATTCAAATAATTTTGAATTTAATACACACTTTTCATTTTAATCTTTTTTTCTTTTGTTTTCTTTATTTTTTCTAACTTTTCTAGTTTTGGTCTGGACAAGGTCAATTCTGTTTATAATTTTGAGACTGCGTTGTCTTTGATTGGAATGGTTAATTTTATGACTGGTACACTTTTACTTATACAAACCAATGGTTCCATCTTTATTTAATTTAAGTTGCCCGTGCTTTTTTAAAAAATCGGACGACTCATACAGCAATCGATATCACTTGACTTAAAATATTTTTGCCCATCCTTGCCTTTAAAGGAGTGTCCTTTGCCGTGCTAGTGTTGCTACATGTCTTACTTCTTGCCTATCACACACTACGAATTTTTTCTAAGCTCTATACTAAACATTAAATCTGCTACGAAAAAAGAACTAAACAAAATGAACACAAAACGATCAACTTTAAAAAAGGACTCGTAACTTGAAAAACCGAAAGAAAAGGAATGTTAACAACAAATACTTTTTCACACCGAACCCAGTTCTGCAGAATCAGAATCAACGTTGAGTTTAAGCAAGCGAATGAGCCAATTGGAGTAAAGTGCCATGCATATTTAAATTTTTCCCACTTGTGACGAATGCAGCTATCGATTTTTTTTGCATGCTAGCATGCTAGTTTACATTCATGTCAGTCAGCTGTTGGCTCTCACGCTGGCCAATAGAATATTCCTGCCTATTCGTGGCAGCCAGCTATAGGCTCACATTCTGGCCAGTAGAAAATGGCCGCAAACTACATGAAAACTACCGTAGGAGCATGAAAAATCGTTTATTTCCACTATCGATGGGAGTTGGGTAATGCAAAGTCGGTCTTAGCCTTCTCACTAACATGGAGCATGTGCATGTAAATTTTGGTTCAAATCCGTCGAAGATTGCGGCTGTTCATTCGTTACACACACACACACACACACACACACACACAAGCACACACTAACATCCTGCCTTTTATAGACAGAGATATTAGGTTGGTGCAAAAATAATGTCGTTTTCTCACATATGTTACTATGTGAGAAATCGACATTATTTTTACACCAACCTAATAATTTATACAATATAGCTTAAATAATTCACACTTGAATATGGCCTGCGGTTCCTTCAGTGTAAGATCGTGTCTATCCCAATAGCAAATATAACTGTAACAGATGACGGAAATATTTCAAATTTAGTCAAAAATGTATTAATAATTAGTCCTCTTACATAAAATGCTAATTATTGCTAGATTCTTTGATTTGAACTCTTATGTTCCATTTGATCCCAAATAAATTATTATTACACACGTTTTTATAATTACTAGAACGAATACCTTAATTCTTCCCTGATTTGTATATAACTGGCACTGAATTTCGAAAAAGAATCGTTTCTGATAATTCTCGGATTTTGTTGTTCAATAATATTAACAAAAAGAAAATACCTGTACAAGAAGACGGATTCAAAATTCGTGTCCCTGTTATCAACACGGATTATGTACAGATGGCCAGGCTTCTTACAAAGAATAATATCTGAATATTGAAGATTGGCTGGTATACACATCATCATCAAAAACAATACGAGGAAGGAGGACAAGTGTCGCCTGAGGCAAAGTAATATTGGCTGAGATGACAACCTTGAAAATCTCATATAGTTGTTGTCGGCCCAAGCATATGACAGCAAGCAATAATGAAATCAATTATCAGCCTTAGGGCCCGGATAGAAAATTTATTTATTGCTTGAGAGAATATATAGACTATGCAAAAATAGAAATGAAATTTGTCAAATGTTTGAACATATACAATTAAATTAATTGAAGGGATTTATTCATTATGATAAGATTTCTCATGTTAATAAATTCGTCTGTAGGCTGAAGAATTCATCTTTCGAAAAATATAAATTAAATTAAATAATATAATTTACAATATCACAATATTATTTGACTTATCGACAGAAACCTATAGAAAGATAATTAAAGTATAAATGAAGACATTGATACGAAAATACGCGTATGTTTTAAACCACAAACATGTTTAACAAATAAACAGAGCGAACTTTTCTAACACGATTATCGACTAAAAATAACGTTTAATGTAATGCAAATCTGCCAGACTGATAAAACTTCATTTTAAAAATTATTTTGCTTCATGCTAGGAGACGAATTAATGTGCAGATATTTAAAAAAAACTTCGAGAAATCTATGACAGGTGAAATTTTGCTCGAAAATTACGGAAGTGATTTATTTTGATAGTCTGTTCCTTCTTGCTAAAGCGATAGCTCCATCTACCCTGAGTGATGCAGGTTCGATTCCTGCTGAAGGGCCCAAATATTTCATTAATATTTTTTTTTGAATATTCATGCCGGCAGGTAAAATTAAATGATATAGTGGTTTAATAAATAAATTGAGCTACTAAAAATAACATTTCAAGTTGTTATGGGGTCCAACCTTTTTTCATATAAGTGGACTCTACCAAGTGTAACTGGACTGCCAGAGTTACAGCCAGTGAAGGGCAGTAGTGGCAGTTGTCGTATGGCAGTAGTAGTTGGAAGTCGGTAGTTGGCAGTAGGAGAGTGTGAGAATATACGAACGGAGATAGTGTGAGATAACCTCTGGTAGAAGTCAGTTACAAGCACGTAGACACTAAGGAAGTACTACTTCGAGACTGTATATATCTATCTGTATTTGCTACTAACCGCGTTCCTGGACTTACTAACAGTATTACTCTTTTATGATTGTGTAAATACATTTTATTTAGTTCATTTAATTATTGCGTTTGTCATTCTTTGGAGACCGAATTCATCTCGGAATCCACAACACAAGTGATAAAAATCTGTCTGATTAAAAAAAAAATCCATTGTAAAACAAGTACAAACATGGAAACAGTTCATTTGCCACAATATGGAATCTCTATCTATAAAAGGCAGGATGTGTGTGTGTGTGTGTATGTGTGTGTAACGAATGCACGGCCGCAATTATCGACGGATTTGCACCAAAATTTACATGCACATGCTCCACGTTACCAGAAAGACTTAGACCGACTTTGCATTTCCCAACTCTCATCGATAGTGGAAATAAACGATTTTTTCATGCTTCTACGGGAGTTTTCATGTAGTTTGCGGCAATTTTCTACTGGCCATAATGAGAGCCTAGAGCTGGCTGCCAGGAATATGCAGGAAGATTCCATTGGCCAGCATGAGAGCCAACAGCTGACTGACACGAATGTTACCTAGCATGCTAGTATGCAAAATATTCGATAGCTGCATTCGTCACAAGTGGGGAAAAGTTTTTCAAGTTACGAGTCCTTTTTTTAAAAGCTGATCGTTTTGTGTTCATTTTTTTTAGTTCTTTTTTCGTAACAGATTTAATGTTTAGTAGAGAGCTTAGAAAAAATTTGCAGTGTGAGACAGGCACGAAGTAAAGCATGTAGCAACATCAGTGCTGCAAAGGGCACTCCTTTAAAAGCAAGGAAGGGCAAAAAATATTTAAAATCAAGTGATAGCGTTTGCTGTATGAGTCGTACGATTTTTGAATTAAGCACGGGCAACGCTGTGCCATGCTGCTAGTATAATCTATTAAATATCGACAACTTCTGTATTTATTCCAAAAGATTACTAGTGTATAAATTCTATATAAATGATATATAAATGATATGTAAATGTCATAAATGATATATAAAGGATATATAAATGATATATAAATGCCATATAAATATTCATATGCAAATGACAGAACGTTTTAGAAAACATTCACACTGAGTGAAAATCTCTGGATAAAATATAATTTCTCACGTCCTTAATCATAACCATAACCGTGCCAAATATCACATATTTTTGATGGACGCTTACGTTTAATCGTTTTTTTTTGTTTGTTTTTTTTTTTTTTTTTTTTTTTCATGGTTCCTGTCTGTCTCTAGCACCGAACAAATATATTTTCTTTATTTTTGCCATAATCCATAAAAGTTGCAAATTTTAATTTTTGTAATAATACTTGGACTCTTCATAGATTCACAGGTACTATACATTGATCGATTAACATATTAACTTTTAATAGACATGAATATATATTCAAATTGGCTTTGTCGGGATTGAGTATATATCCGTGGAGCATTAAATCTTCATCAAATTTCCACATTGAATTTCTACAAAGGATACATTGGTTTAGATGATTCTCAAGAAACAAAGTTTATTTCATTTCCTATATACACAACACCGTGTTCGTTTCTGGAGTCCATATAAATATAAAGTCATTTCCTTTTAACAGGTTTCGAAGTGATGAACTTTTTCATTTCTTAATGCAATAAGAATTCTAACAAAACGTTGTCCAAGATTCGAGTTGTGATATAATTTCTACCATTTTTTATGTAATACATGCATTCTCCATCGTTATGATGCAATGTTGATGTGAAAAGTGTTTTAGAAAACACACTTTTAGTTCAATAAAAAGAAACTGCAAACATATTTCAAAAGTTTTTGATCGGCGTGACATTCTTTTATGTATATCATATAATTAAATCATGTTCACCAGACGGAAAGTCTCTTTGCATATTTCTTTCAATATGAATCTCAGTCACGTGCAACATTTGAACATTTCAAAACTTTCTACCTTATATTTGACGAGTTTACTATATTCACATCTAATAGGAATCGAGTACGAAGACTTTTCATATACTGTGTAATGTGCCTTAGACTTCAATAAACTAAAATTTATTTCGATTAAAATATTATTTTTGAATTTTCCCAATTTATCTATTGTAAGAATATACGAAATAAATCGAAAAAACATTTATTATGTGAATAGAGAAAGTCTGCGCCATAACTGTCCCTAAATTTTCATATTTAGGAGTCTATTAGTAAATCGTTTTTAAGAAATAAATATAGCCACATGACACCAAATATTAGATCCTGAATGATGAATATTATTACAAGGAAAATACTTTTCTTGTGAGATTTATGTGACACAATCATTTAAAACATTCTCCTTCTGTAAACACCAATTAACATCGAATGTATTAAAATAAATAGAAACTTTGTAAAACCGATGAGATTTTCAAGAAATTTATAAGATATGAAGACATTTACTTCTTTTATTTATTTATTGTTTTTGATCCGTCGATGAAAAATAAACTATAAACGATTTATTAGAATTATTTTAATGATTTGTTTATTAAGTTGTAAGGTTTGTAATCATAGGTTTCTATTTAAAGATATCAGATAACGGATTTCTTTCCAGTTTAACATTTAATCAGATTTTATGTTGAGTATACTAAGAAATATGAATAAATATGATTAAATAACTATTTGACAGCTTTCTTTCATTGTAAGCTGACACTAATGTAGATTACGTAATCATATGATAGTTTCTTTCTTTGGGAAAACAATATAAAACTGTACGAAACAAGAAATTGAATCTCTCAAAATAAAAACTATTCTTTATTTGGAATAAAACAAACAACTCATAATCTAAAGACTATCACCATTACAGATTATTTCCTACCAGAAGACATTATGAAAACTTTGGAACATATTTTATTTCGATTTTCATGCATCTAAATGTTTTCTTATTCTCATATTTTCACATATGATGAAAATATTGCATTTATGAGTTCATGGAAAAAAAAGACGATCCCAACACTCTCATAATGATGACTCTAAAATTCTCAACGGGAAAGAGGTCAAATTTATTTCTTAAACACCTGAAAAACCTTGATTTGCAGGAGAATAATTTTCTTCGTACAAAATTGCTTGGAATGCACCCGTCATAAGGCAGCTGGCAAGGACGTTGAGAAAAATCGAACAATTAAATGTGGCCGGTAGAACTGAATGTGTTCATATAAACGGAAATCTGATTCAACAGATTTCACCTTACAACTTGAAGGTACACTGTCATGATTAGAATGAAAATTGAATACAAGAGGTTCCAAGATTCAATCACTGGAAACATGAGAATTTAAGATGCATTCAATAAATAAATCGCATATTCAGCATCAGAAATACATATGCAATTTTTTTATTTTAATTAATATTTTATAATGTTGGCAATTATTCGAACATACATTTCTTTATACAAATGTTTCTGACATTTGATTTAATTATAATGTTCACAGATATCATATTGATATTCCTATTCAATAGTGAGGAATGGTACGTACAATGACTGAGCGTCCAAATTCTGTTACACTGATTCTTAGTTTTATCGTTTCTAATCGATTTGACTTGCATAGTTCCTATAATCGCCGTGACAAACAATGACAAAATATCACCAATTAACTTAGGCCTGATATACATTTAGGCTTTGTATCACTTAATATTGTTTGCCATTATCAAAATCCAAAAATATACCTTATAACATCAATAATAACTAACACGCCCGAAATTGAGATAAGCAAATATTATTAAATGCATTCCTTTTCAAATTACCATCTGGCATTTCACACACACACACACAATTACAACATGCACAAGTAATTACATATACGTAAGTATATATATTCCAAAGGATTTATAAAAAAAAAAATGCTCAATGTTATGAAACAACGCTATATGTATATATAAGTATATATTAGTGAATATAAATAATAGCCAACGTCACATAGACTTCTAGGACATTCATGGAGTTCATGTAATCTTGAGATGTATATTCTGGACGTAATCTGTCGGATTTTCGGTTCGGTGTTTCAAAATTGGGTTTACAAATTAGTCTATTCAAATTATAGAATTAGCAGTAGATAATATATATCTTTCAAATTCATAATTACGAAACTTGAATATTTAAGAATAATGAAAAAAAATGAACATTAAAAGAATAATTAAAATATGAAATTGGTTTCGGGAAGTAAATAATATATCAAGGATGGTAGATCTTGTACTTTTAGTATGAAAACTGGATTTATATTCGCTAAAATAAAGTATAACACAGATTAGAAATATAGTATAAACGAACAACAATGAGTAAATAAATAAATAAATAGCTAAATAAAATAAAATGATAAATAAAATAAAATGCAGGTACATATATATATATATATATATATATATATATATATATATATATATATATATATATATATATATATATATATATAAAATTTTACTACGTTAATAAATAAATAAATGAATAAAATAAGAAACAAAAAAATAAAAAATAAAAACAAGCAATATAATTTAACCCAATAACATTTACCGGCCTGAATGTCCGAGAAATTTTCATAGAAAATATTCATCCTTTGACAGGATTCCAACCTGCATCCTATACGGAACCGCCATTTAGCCAGGCGTGCCTAAAAGATTCGGCCACAAAGGAGCGTTCGGTAGGCAAGGTCGAATTTACTGCTTATAAACTTCAATCTTCCATGAATCGAGAAATGTTCATATAAAATATTCGTTATTTGACAGGATTCGAATCTGAATCCTATACGGAACCGTCATTTGTTTACATTTGATACACCATAAGCAGTTATGAATGTACGAGATTCATGGAAGATCGAAGTTTATAAGCAGTAAATTCGACCTTGCCATCCGAACGCTCCTTTGTGGCCGAATCGGTTAGGCACGCCCGGATAAATGGCGGTTCCGTATAGGATGCAGGTTCGAATCCTGTCAAAGGACAAATATTTTCTATGAACATTTCTCGGACATTCAGGCCGGTAAATGTTATTCAATACTGTTTGTTATAAACAGAGCATTTACTTAAATACTTGTATCTATAAAAAGAACGTTAAACATGAAAAATGTGTTTAATAAATAAATTGTCGGACTTTGTCCATTTCTTAATGTATGACGTCATTTGTTTACATTTGATACGCCATGAGCAGTTATGAATGTACGAGATTCATGGAAGATTGAAGTTTATAAGCAGTAAATTCGGCCTTGCCCCTCGAACGCTTCTTTGTGGCCGAATCGGTTAGGCACGCCCGGCTAGAAAGCGGTTCCGTATAGGATGCAGGTTCGATTCCTGTCAAAGGACGAATATTTTCTATGAAAATTTCTCGGACATTCAGGCCGGTAAATGTTATTTAATACTGTTTATTATAAACATAGCATTTACTTAAATACTTGTATCTATAAAAAGAACGTTAAACATAAAAAAAATTGTCCATTTCTTAATGTATATATATATATATATATATATATGAGAACCAAAATTGTTGTGAACGATTCTGTTTGTAAGCAGGATGCTCGTAAGCTTCCCTTCCTTTTTTCTATTTCTTTGAGAAAAAAATTATGAGGGGACATCTAATTGTAAAGAATAGATAGGAAAGGTGAAAGGATGACAAGGCGAGTCAATAGTGCTTGTTGGGAGCAGTTTGGCGAATGATTGTTGAGATGTTAATTTGATGGCTCGACCCAATTTTTTATTTTCAAATTGACAGCAACAGTCAAGTATTCAGTCACAGCACATCCAAGCCATACAATTGTGCGGGGTAGTGGAGGAAAGGTGGGGATAGGAAAGATTAAGACAATGAAGATGGAAGGAGAGATAAGTTTAGATGTTAGCTGTAGTAGTAATTGGAAATGCTTTTGGTAACTTTAAAACAAAGCCAGGGCTGATTTGTGCATATTTAGGCTGGAGTCGTTCCTACTCATTTTGTAATCATTGGATTTATTTTGTAAACTAATAAATTAAAAGGTGGAGATTTTCAACCCAGCTAAGTCTGAAATCGGAAGAAACATCAACAGAATCCGGGAACGTGTAAACAATCAGATTAAGAACCAGCTCGATCTCATCCAATGGGTGGGTACTACAGATTGGTTTAAACGTCTAAGTAACAGAAACAACAGCACTTTCATCCAATTTGATATTGTGGACTTCTATCCATCCATATCCAAAAACCCATTTAAAATAGCTATGGAGTTTGTAGAATTCTATTCAAATATTTCTAAGGATGAAATCGGCATCATCCTAAATTGCAGAAAATCAATAATAATCCACAACAACGAACAATGTATAAAACTTACACTTATCCCTTAATAAGTTCCAACCTTTATTGAAAAAAAATAAATATGCTAATTCCAGTCACACGGCGCCGGTTATTAAGCATATCCCATCATCCTTTGAACGCGTATCAACCAGCACTCTTCTACCAAATAAATATTCGATAAACACAAAATTGTTTGTAACAAAATCCTTACTGACAGCGCCTACAGATCTTTCAGAAATTAAATATATGGAAATATGTAGGTACACTAGAAAGAACAATAGAGAAAGGAAAATAATTTAGTATACACCTCCCTTCAACAAATTATTCCGTACCAAATTGGGACAAATTTTTTTAAATTTAATCAGCAAACACTTTCCGACGAATAGTACATTAAGTCAAATCTTCAACCGCAATACCCTAAAAGTTAGTTATAGCTGTTCTAGAAATCTAGATAAAATTATTAAACGACACAAAAATAGAATGCGTAAAGTTGATAAGGAGAATAAATGCAACTGAAAAACAAATTCTAATATACCCCAGGCAACAGAGATATGTAATTCTATAATGCACGCTCAACTTTCATTATCAAACAGGTGCTTTACAAAATCCTTCGTATGTATACACTCCATCTCATCAAATGAGAACAGTGAGTATATTAAATTGTATGTGGGATCCACTAGAAGACGTTTTAAAGATCGATATTACAATAACATATCCTCTTTTACTAATACGATCAAACGCAATATGACCTGACTTTCTAAACACTTTTGGAAACTGAACGAGGAAAGCTGAACACCTAACGTTACATGAACAAACTTAAAACAAAACCAGACCTTGCAAATCACAGAAGAAATCTTATTTTATTTTTATGATAGCAGGAAAAATTATATATTATTAAATTTTTTTACAATATCCAATTATTAAATCAAAGCCTTGAAGACACCTTTTTAGTAAGCATATTAAAAATCTAAATTTACAAACTTTCTAAACTTTCAAATTCATAACCATATACGTTTAAAATAATAACTTACCACATTTGATATAATTATACGTACTTATATAGCTTCCTACAAATTTATATTAGATTATGAATCTTAAAATGTTTTTCTACATTTATAATACTAGTAATAGGAGAAGATAAATTTATTTACATCCATACTTATTTTACATTTGGAGAATAGATCAAAATGTGCTTATAAAAGTTATATTAGCATCACATTAATATGTATCTTTCTACTTATATCCTAAATTCTGATCTGAAAGTTATTGTAAAAAATAACTTATGTATTCCCCATACCAACAAAAAAATCTCTAACTATTAATTTATTAATTTGCAAAATACATTCATTGATTAAAAAAACGAGTAGCAATAAGTACCAAATAAATATGATCAATTCAGCTTTGGCTTTGTTTTACAGTTACCAAAGCATTTCCAATTACTGCTACACCCATCGACTAAACGTATCCCTTCTTCTTTCTTCATTGTCTTACTCTCTCCTATTCCCAACTTTCCCTTCTTACCCCACTGTATTGGGAAGCTTGGAAGTGCTTTGACTAAACACTTCACCGTCGCTGTCGATTTAGAATAAAATCGAGCCGAGGCATAACTTTAACACCTCAACAACCCTTCACCAAACGGCTATCAAGCACTATTGTCTCATTCTAACACACATATGGATTTCCATTCTTTCTTTACCCTTATACGTCCACTTTAATTTTTTTCCAAACAAATAAAAAAAAGCGACGTTCACGAGCGACCTGCTTACAAACAGAATAGTTCATAATCATTTCGGTACTCACCAGTGGAGATGCAACTAAATTCACCGAAACAACGTTGAATCTTTGTAGTGTGCGAATTGTTTTTGTCTATACGAAACATATTTAATAAATAATTATTGCTCTAGTCTCGGTATGGAGACCTGTTTTGAATTAATGCTATGAACGTTAGAATTTATATATTATTTCCGTTCTCATTACATTGTGACAATATATATATATATATATATATATATATATATATATATATATATATATATATATATATATATATATATAAATGTATAAATATCTAATGAAAAAGAAACCACTTTAATGTACCATTACGATAATTTATTTCACCTAAATCCTTTTTTAAGGATTCAGGATCATCAGGTAAAACTTCCAACAACGAATTGAGAAAAAAAAATGGGATTAGAAATTGGTGGGTAGTGTAATTTTTGTAATTTAATAGAGGGGGGTGAGAGTGGTAGTTAAACAGACAATATAAAGTATAGGGAGGGGTTAATTTTATATCTCTCTTAAGTATGTTTTATATTGGAGTAGGAGGAGTGACAGAACCTTGACCTCTTTAGATGGTTAATAAAACGGAAATGAATTGTAGAAAATGTATACAAGTGAGTCTTATGGTAAAGAGAGAGATAGGAGGGAGGGAAAAAGAGAGATGGAGTTGTTATAATTTTGTTTTAACAAAATTATGTAAAAGATAGTTTATAATGTTTGATAGAAAATTCGATGTCTGAAAAAAATTTTTAACTTAAATGTTTAATTTTTTAAGTAAATAGTTTCAGGACTAAATATAACTATTATTGTAATAAACATATTTATCTAGGACATAAAGAAATATTTAAAATTTTAATAGTTTATTCACCCGACTAATTGTATTTCCACAATATAAAAAAAAAAAAAAATTACAATAACATCTATTTTAATATTTAAAATTTATTTATGAATGTAATTTATTTATTATATTGGTAAACTAAATTAAAGATTAGGTTTCATTATTTAATAGAATTTGAGGGTAATATTAATTTTCATTTATTCATATATGTCTCACAAATGTATTCATGTGAATCCCTACATACATACGATCATTAAAAAGTCCAAAAAAAAAAAAAAAACCATAGAAACACTTGAGATAATTTACACAAAAATTCATTTATCCTCGTACATAAACTATATATACATTTTACAATCTTTATCTATATTTTGATATTTGAAATATATATAGATTTTGGTTAAATTCCACAGTTAAAATTTAATTTTATCAATGTTATTTCGGAAGTGTTTCATTTTAAAGGAATTTAGCTAATATTATTACTATTATTAATAGTCAAAGAATGGTATATTTAAACTTAAATTATCAATTTAGAAATGAAACTCCCTTCAGAAGAAAACAAAATTTAAACTATAGAATATCACAAAAGAAGGACATTACAAATTAAGAAAATAAATTAAAATGTCATTAGAAAGACCCAATATTTCATTTAAAATCAATTCATGCACGTATATATATATATATATATATATATATATATATATATATATATATATATATATATGGTTGGATATATGTAAGTTTGTGACCCTAGGTTTCACGCTTTTGCGATCGTCAGACAAAATGATTAATTTTTAAAAATGTTGTGTTCATGTAGATTGCGTGTATTGGTGTTATTATGAAAGTGGTGGGGGAAACGTCGTGGTGGTGTCATCGTACTAACGCAAATATCGATGTATGTTCATACGCCTAATGGAGTACGCAGACACATACATACTTGGTCGTCCGTCGAGACTGATATATATATATAAACATATGTGGGCAGTCTCGGATATAACATATGTATGTATACTGGTAGTGTTGTGTCTACACATACGCATTTGTATGTTGAAATTCAAAGACTGGAAGTGTAGCGTAAGTTTCTCGTGAATGTCACGTGAATGTATACATTCATATTTTTATTTTTCCACTGAATAATATTTCCTCGCATGTATGTATATACGTCTGGTGGGGTTTGTGTAAAATTATGATAGGTAAAAATTATTATTATTTATATTTATTTTTAAATTTTGAAAAAAAGGGGGTTTATTTGTTATATTTAAAGCTGGTTATTTGTTTGTTTTTGATGACTGTGTACATGTAACAGGTAAAAATTTCGATTTGTAATCCTTGTTGGTTATTTTATATGGTGGTATTTAATATTTAATATGCTCGGTGGGAGCGTAGTTTATGTTAATAATCATAGCGGGTCTATATG
Source organism: Acanthosepion lycidas (assembly GCA_963932145.1). NCBI lineage: Eukaryota > Metazoa > Mollusca > Cephalopoda > Sepiida > Sepiidae > Acanthosepion > Acanthosepion lycidas. The sequence continues at coordinate 6,859,869 of OZ010582.1, forward strand.
ATACGATGTGATAGTAATGTTGTAAGGGATTGGAGACAATGATAATATAATTAGCTAATAGTTATTGTAAATTGGTAGAAGTGATTAGTAATGGTGATGGGAGAATGATAAAACCATAAATGTAGTGGTGGTAGCTTGAACTAAAATGTGGTTGTTGGTGTTTTATTTTATTTTGTTATATGTACTAATTTATTTTGGTATAAATCCTGATAATAGGTATTCTGTGTAAAATTATGATAGTTGGAGATTGCTATAATTTTTATTTTTAATTTTTAATTTAGAAAAAAAACATTATTGTCATTATATTAAAGCTGGTTATTTCCTTGTTTTTTTAGTTTTTTGATGACTGTGTATATGTGACTGGTAGAAACTTCAGTTTGTAATCCTTATAGGTTATTTTTATGGTGGTATTAAATATGCTGGGCGAGGGGGTAATTTACGTTAATAATTATGGCGGGTTTATATGGTAATGGTAGATGTGATGTGATAGTAATGTGTAAGGGGGTTGAGGCAATGATAATATAAGTGGTTAATATTTATTGTAAATTGTTAGTAGTGATTAGTAATTTTGGTGGGAGAATAATAAAAACCTATAAATGTAATTATTGTGGTGCTAGCTTGAACTAAAGAGTGGTTGATGGTGTTTTATTTTATTTTCTATATTTATTTGTTTATTTTGGTATGAATCCTGGTAATGAGTATTTATTAGGTTGGTGAAAAATAATGACGTTATAATGTCGTTTTTGACGTTAAAATATACGTCAAAAAACGACATAGTTACGTCATTATTTTTGCACCAACTTAATATTTTTCATGGTTACATATGGAAATTATAGCTGATCTTATTTTCTTTTTGTTTTTTTATGGTATTAAATATGCTGGGGGAGTAATATTAATGATTATAGTGGATTTATATGTTAATAGTAGATATGATGTGTCAGTGATGGTGTTGGGTGTTGGTTGTAATGATAATATTATTAGTTAATAGTTGTTGTAAAGTGTTAGAAGTGATTACTAATGGTGGTGCAATGATAACGATAGATGCAATTATTGTGATGGTATCTTGAAATTAAATTGTGATTGTTGGTAGTTTGTCATTTTTATCCGTTTGGTATGAATTCGGATAATAGGTACTGATTCTCATGCCTACATTTGGAGATTATCTCTGATTTTTTGTTTAGTAAATTCTTTTGCGGTTTGTGTGATATTATTGCTACTTTTTCGTGTAGGCAAAGTAGGCATTTTTTTTGTAATGTTGCTGTAGGCAGGGGATTTTTTCAATATTTCCCAGCTTATTGTTGGTGTGATATTTTTGTCTTTTTGCTGCCATATGCATGTAGAAAGTGTAGTGCTGTTCGAATATTTTCTGTTGGTGAATGAAAGGTTGTGATTGTTATTCGTCATCTTGAATGAACCTTCTGTGGCACCGATGTAGTGCATTATGTTGTTGTTTGCACTTACCTTGGCCTGGTATACTGTGTTCGTAAGCTGGCAATTTCCCTGGGGTAGACATGTTGTTGTATTTCTGCAGTTACATATTGGATCCTTGGTTTTATTTTTGTAGGTTGTCATTTTTTTTTTTGTGGCTTTTGATTATTTCTGTTATGTTTTTTTGTGCAGCTGTAACTGATCTTTACTTTATTTTTTTTAAACATTTAAGATAATTTATTTGTTTCAGTGCTTTTTTCTATTAAGTTTAGGAATATCTTGCCGTTCGTTCGTTTTAACGGTTTTGTTGTATGGTGGATTAAACCAGATAATGTTTCTCTTTCTGTTTTGTGCGTTTTGACTGTGGAGGTACATATTGTAGCTGTTGTGTGTAACCACTTGCTTTTAGTGCTTCGTTGTATGATGTTTTTTGCTATTGAAAATGTGTATGTTAGATGACTTCTCAGATAGTCTCCGGCTGATTGATTTTGGTATTTGTTTGATGATTGAAGGTGGGTGGTTTGAGAATGTGTGTACGTAAGTTGAGATGTCATTTTCTTTTTTGTGCGGTTCGTATGTCTTGTTGATCAGATTAAGAGTGACATCAAGGAAGTTTACTGTTGTTGTGCCTGCGTTTATCTCTATTTTGAATCCAATATCTTTTAGGGCGTTCACTATTTTCTTCCTAGTTTTGTCTAATTTGGGGCCATTGCATTCTCTTATTAAGTAAGACCGTCATCTCTGTATAATCCTGTGTCCTTTTTCTCCAGTATTCTGGCCAGGTATGTTAGGATGAGTATGCCTACTAATTGCATATTTAAGATCCATCGTAGCTACCCATTTTTACGTCAAACAGGTTGGAGTTATGTTAACACTATCGCTGATATTGAGAGCTTTTTAATAAGTACCACGCATATAACATATATATATATATATATATATATATATATATATATATATATATATATATACACTTTTCACACGTATATATATATATATATATATATATATATATATATATATATATATATATATATAATTGCATCTGGAAATGTTTTAGTCATCTTACCAGCGTTATAAACACTATATAATATATTTATATTAACGTGCCTATTAAATCCACCTTTTTAGCACTTTGATGCATTAGTAAATCGCCCGCTGATAATTTATCTCATTATAATGTCTATTTTATGAAGATGGTAATCTTTCTTACCTTTGGATTGAATCATTTACTCACTTATATTATGCGGTGACGTTTCTGAATTTTTCGTTTTAGGCGTAAATATGTGACATCCTTTCTAGTGAAAAATATATGTATACTAGCAGCATGGACCGGTGTTGCCCGTGCTTGATTCAAAAATCGTACGACTCGTACAACAACCCCTATCGCTTGACTTAAAATATTTTTAACCTTCCTTGCATTTAAAAGAGTGCCCTTTGCCGTGCTGATTTTGATACATACCTTATTTCGTATCTATCTCACACTGCAAATTTTTTTCTAAGCTCTATACAAAACATTAAATCTGTGACTAAAAAGACCTAACCAAAATGAAAACAAAACGCTCAGCTTTAAAAAAAAGACGCGTAACTGGAAAAACCGAATGAAAAATGAATGTTAACAACAAACACTTTTTCACACCCAGCCCCGTTCTGCGGAAGCAGAATCAACGTTGAATTTAAGCAAGCGAATGAGCCAATTGGAGTAAAGTGCCATGCAGATTTAAATTTTTCCCACTTGTGACGAATGCAGCTATCGATTTTTTTTTTTGCATGCTAACATTCGGGTCAGTCAGCTGTTGGCTCTCTCGCTGGCCAATAGAATTTCCTGCCTATTCGAGGCAGCCAGCTATAGGCTCTCATTCTGGCCAGTAGAAAATGGCCGCAAACTACATAAAAATGCCGTAGAAGAATGAAAAAAAATGATTATTTCCACTATCGATGGGAGTTGGGAGCATGTGCATGTAAATTTTAGCGCAAATCCGTCGAAAATTGCGGCCGTGCATTCGTTACACTCACACACGTCCTCCCTTATATATATATATATATATATATTTATAATATATATATATATATATATATATATATATATATATATATATATATATATATATATATATATATATATATATATATATATATATGTGTGTGTGTGTGTGTGTGTCCTGAGGAATAAAAATATTTAAAAATAAAAAAAATAACATTTTCACACACACTGGTTTGTATATTTATATATTTTTTTTGTTTTATTATTTCAATTAGATAGATTCCTCGGCAAGTTTCAGCCAACATGGCCATCATCAGGATAAAAAAATTCCTGAGTGTTAGTAGAATTGCTCTACAGCAATGAATTATTTTCTGAAGAAAATGAATTTTATCTGAAATTTCATGTTTTTAATTGACTTTTTTCGATAGACTTTGTGTCAAACGGCCTCTTTTAAGTTGTTCTTTTAAGATAGAGGTTGGATAGATTAAGCTACTCTGAATTTTTTTTTTGGTCATGTTGACAGTTTTATTGATTCCTGGGAAGGGAATGTGTCTGTATTGAGTGTTTGTTATCTTTGAGTGCGTATGATGTGAGTAAATGTATATATTAGAATGTGTGTGTATATGTGTGAGACCTCAACACCTCCGCAAGCATATATGTCTTATGTGGGTGAGAAATGTGTGTAGTGCTTGATCTATGAGGTTAGATATTAGTTAACTTTAGGTTGTTAAATTTGTGATGAAGCACGTCTGGATGCAGTGTTTTGAAGCGCAAAATTCATTTGTCTCCATGGTCCTCTAAAATTTTACTAATATAAACTTTGTGTGCACTCCCCTTTTAAAATCATGTCTTTCTAGGCAGAAATTTTGTTCTACAAGTAATAATTTTTCGTTGTTAGCCGACTTAATTCGATTAGGATAATTTTAATTATCTCTCTCTCTCTCTCTACATATATATATATATATATATATATATATATATATATATATATATATATATATATATATATATATATATTCAAACATTTTTATGTTTATCCATTCTTTTTCACAGATACAAATATTTAAGTAAATTCTCTGTTTATAATAAACAGTATTAACAAAATTTACCGGTTTGAATATCTGAGAAATTGTTATGGGAAATTTGTAACCTATACGGAATATATGACATTTTCTCGGACATTTCATGGCGTAATTTGTTTGTATTTGGATACGTATCAAGCAGATATGAATATATGCGAGAAAATAATGGGAAATTTTATGTTTCCCGCAATCGAATGATACACTCTTCTTGATGGTACTTTATTCCTCTATCTGATTTCTTCATAGCTACTTCATCAAAATTCTTTAATGTAATGTTGACGAAAGAAAATTTGCTCCTTAGTTTAATTTTATTCCTGAGCCAAGTTCTACCAATATTTCTATAACCACTATTGAGTTGACTGTAGAAAATAATTTTTGATACAGAATCATCACTCATCTTTGCCACATAGCTAGCCCAATGGCGTTGTGATTGCACCGCGAAGGTCTCGATGATACCAATGTTGCATGTCTGAAAAAGGGAGGCATTTGACAACCGGTCATCAAACGACAGGCAACAGATTGTACGGAGACACCTAATTGATTAGTGTGCCATCTATAAGGAGTTCAAATTTCAGAGCAATACAAAATAGTTGGCGATAAAACAGCCTTATACTCTTTGATTTTTTTGCAAAGCGTTATTCCCCTTTGGTCCCACAATCAATGACGCAACAAACTGGCTTTTGCAGTGCGATTAACAATCTAATCATCAAATGATGAACTGGAAATTACAACGTTCGCGAGTTTTTTGAAAGATTCCACATACTTGAGATTCTTTCCATCAACTTGTAAAGGGACCTCGGGAAATTTACGAACAGCGGACTCAGTTTTACACCTCGATTTGCTGTTGGGCCAGGTTGAGGAATAACTTCAGTTTTCTTGATGCTGATGGTAAGTCCGAAAATCGGTTGAGTAAATCTTCAGCTCCCTTGAAAGACTTAGCAAAAAGGGCAGAGTCGTTTGCAAAAAATACAAATCCAGTATAATACTGGTACGTAGAAATGTTTTGGATTTGTAGCATTGATGGTTAAACTGTACTCCATCTGTTGGAAAACTAAATTAAACATCAGTTTTTGTATCACAAGAAGCATTCCCTCAGAATCACAAAACAGGTTCTATGTCACAGCTTTGTTTAGTTCCATGAGTGGAATCAAATGGATCAGAATGCTGACTATCAAATATAGCAATAGTCTGCATACCAGCATGAAATGAAATAATGACATTCACTATGCTGACAGGTACCCCAAGATTTTTCAAGACTTTTCTGAGAGCTTCTCTGTTGTAGTAACGTCTACGAATACCCCAAATTGCATTTTGTTTCGCTCACGAACTTTTTTGCAACCTGAAATCGGGTAAAAATCACGTCGATAGTGCCACGACCGTAGCGAAATTCACACTGAGATTCTGGGTAGTTGGCGTTGACAATGTGTTTTATAATTCTGTTGAGGGTGAGCAATTTCTATATACATAATATATATCTATATAATGCGATGCTAAAAATACAACAATGATCTTTCCCTTTCCATTTTGATCTGAAAGGGCAGCCATCTTAGACGTTATTCGTAAGCAAAGGTTAATCCAGAATTTAAACAATTTGGATATAAAAATCTTATTATTTTTAAGTAAAATGTAAAAGGCCTCACCATGATATATTTTTACATCAGCAAGACGCTCCTTGAATTTTTCATTCAAGTAAAGCGCCAGGGAACCAAGAAGGTGTGGCTTCAAACATATGTCAATCAATGGCGTATGGATCTTTTACTCTCATCCGTTTTTTTTTTATATTCGGCCTTCGACACAGATATATGTCTCATTTGACTCCCATCGATTTAAGAGACATTACTTTCGGTTTTCTGTTGTTTTGGGCAACAGATGGAATGGAAAATATGCCAAAGACTAGCTTCATATTAAAAGATAAGAATGTAAATAAAAAAATAACTCATCTCTTACACGCAAATGAACAGAATTAATAATTGATAAAAAAGAACAAAGAATGGAAACAATATTTAAGTATATAAACGAAAAATAATAAATAAAGGAACGAAATACAAACAAAATCAGGAAAAAATAATAAAAATAAATATGTATTACAAGAATTCCAACAAATGAGTAGATGACAAAAGGAAAAGAGAAATGCGAGAAATTTAGAAACATATGAAAGATGAATAGGGGTATAAAGAAAAACATATCAATAGAAAATACTAAAAAAACACCTTCAATAAATATATAAACAATTTAGAAAAAGAAAAAAAAATAACAGAAATTACTAATTCGATTCATATTATCACTGAGTGTTAATAGTGTGATTTTGCCCAACAAATTTTCGAATATCATTTTTTCAAGTGTTAAATTTGTTTCTAATACACCGCATTTAAGTATCTGCTATTTTAAACATTCCAGATCTTTCACCTACGAGCCGATCTCAAAGACTCTAAATATAAATCGGGTAATGTCATTTATTTCCAGAATGAAGTTAATTTACTTTTCGAAGTATTTTGCTTACGATATATTACATAAACGTCTAGAGGACAATTAACCTTAGAAAACGTCAAAGGGAACGTATATTGTTATAATCATTATCACAATAAATCTATCAAACGACCAAGAAAAATGGCTGACATCACCTATCGCAGCCAAGATGAGGAAAAAAATAAAGGAAACCATTAGTATCATCCGAATTCAAAGCATTCCCCTTTTATTCTACCCTACGTACAGAAGATCAATACAAATCAATGTAGGAAAAGTGATAAGAAGTCATTGACTTACAACTCAGAAATATATATGGTGAGTCGGATGTAATTATTTTTTCGTCTAGCACTTAATGAAACTTTTCAATTAAAATCTATAGATTGAGTGGCCCACAAGTTTTCCTGGCCTCATTCTTCCGGACTTTTTCTTTGGGTCCTTTACAAGAGCTATATTGTGAAATTTTCATACGATTCACAAACTAAAGGAAAATATCAGTCAAAATGGAGAAGTTCATAGCAAAATCTTTGAGAGTGTATGCACTTTTGTAACTGGAGTGAAAATATTGTGCATTGGGCAGGAGAAAAGACACTTTAAGGATTGAAAGTAAAACAACTTGTCAAAATCCCTTAATGATTTTCTACTCGAATAAATAGCTATATGGCTTTCTATTCCATAGATTTCTAACGGATAAGCGCCCATCCCATAAATGCAGTAGTGAATACGATATGTGTTGGTAGGACAGTCTGCATTTGGAAATTCGTCTTCAGTTAGGCTGGTTAAATCCTCTGCCTCCGGCCTGAGAGCATCCTCAGACGGGGCTATGTCGAAGGGCAGTCTCGTCTCCGGAAATCCTACCCGACTCCGTTTTATACGGGGTCTTCGGGGAATTATTGGCTGAGCCTACGGGCAAGGAAATCCCACATTAATTCGGCCTTGTAGCACATCTGACAGCCTGGGGCTGCTGGTAGATACCGTCGTCCAGTCTGCAGTTGAAGATACGTCTTCAGCTAGGCTGGGTAAGCTCTCAGCCTCCGAGCAGTGAGGCTATATCGAAGGACAGTCGCGTCTCCGGAAAAAAATACTACCTGAACCCGTTTTATACGGGGGTCTTCGTGGAATTTTTGACTGAGACTACGGACCCTTAACGCCACATTAATTTCGGTCTTGTGCCACATCGACTAGTGTGCATTTGGAGATTCATCTTCAGTTCGTTTTATAAGGGGTCTACGGGAATTTTTAACTGAGCCTACGGGCTCGGGAATCCGACATTAAATTTGGCCCCATGCCACATTTGACTGCGTGCTGTACTCGGTAGATACCATCTGAGGTCTGCAGTTGGATATTCATTATGGAATTCACTTGACTTAATTCTAGCAGTTGACTAATTCTACGCGCCGCTGGCGAATCTTATATGTGTTGTTCGTGTCCTAAGAATTATCGTTCATTACCAAACTTCGTGCAATTATTCTATTCAGTAAACTTTCCTAGGTTACAATTATTATTATTATTATTATTATTATTATTATTATTATTATTATTATTATTATTATTATTTGCTTTGATTTCTGGTGTGTATTCATTTCTTTTCGGTTCGTGACAGAATATGTTTCAGTAAGCATTTTTGAGGAAAAAATCTCATGTATATCTATATTTCTCAAAATGTTTGTGCATGAATGTGTGTGTGTGTGTGTTGTTTATGGGTTTCCATAGTTTTCATCCGATTCCAATGATTTGTTTGTTTGATGGATAATTATTCAGTGCCGGTTTTGTGTCCAAATTGTTGGCGACAATGGCTCTCCGCTACTTCCTGTCCATTATAACTCTCAGCAACATTTTACTATTTACTATCTGTTCTTAGATATATATCTTTCATAAAAACTTTAATAAAATATAAATAGTTTAAATTATTACAATATTATTATCTATATCTATAATTCTCAAAATCTGTGTGTGTATGTGTGTGCTTGTGAGCGTGTGCGTGTGTGTGTGTGTGCGCGTGCGTTTGTGTGTGTGTGTGTGTGATCGGATGTTGTTTATGTGTTTCCATGGTTTTCATTCAATTTCGATGATTTTATTTATTGTTTGATAAATAATATTTCAGTGCCGATTTTGAGTTCAAATTACACATTCCCCTTCTTCTGGCCAAGCAACAATCTCTCTCAAGTGAGCTTAACTTTTCCGTTGTATAAAGCCTACTACTACAGTTTCAAGACGTTGCTTTCATTGTCGTTTATAACCGTTCTCAGTTTATGTTTATTATTGCCCTGCCAGTTTTACATTGCATTCACGCTAGTAATAAGTAAGCTTGATTTTTTATTACTCAACATTTATTTTTCAAACATTTCCGAATTTTATTCGAGCATAGTGATCACTATAGATTTAAAGTATTCTCTTCTGCTAATTGCCCACGCATTCCATTTGACAATTCATACTTTCCAAATACATACCAGCAAAGAAAAGAACATGCCTAAGAACATGCAAACCGCTGCCGCCGGGTCCGCCATGCGAATAAGAGTTAACGAATCGTCTTTAGAAAGTACACAATCAAAATGCCTATCGGAATGCTTCAGTCAGAGCCACGGAGTCCGAAGATAAACGTAGACATCGGCTTTCCAGAAGAGTATACCTGACGCTTCTACTTGCGAGGCTGAATGTAATGATCAAAGGATTCAACAACTGAGAAACGCTTCTTCAACTACAGCGGCGCGTGAGACTGAACACAAAAACTGCGCTCTTCAGGGCTATCCCACGTTCAAAATGTAACCCCCACATTTGAGGATATGCCTCTATTACACCCAAATGTTTAACTAATATTGATTTTCGGGTGGGCTTGCTTTAAACTTAATCTGCTCCAACTGAATCGTAAATATTCCCAGTACTTAAAGACCCGGCCGAAAACTGGTTACACTGCTAGTTTTACATAGACAAAGCGCTTCGTAAGGTGTGGGCTGTAATTGTGAGAAATATGTTTTGTATTTTTTAAGACCAGAGACTACCAGGAATCCTTTCAATAAGTCTATTGGATCATTTTCCAACTAATACCAGGGATCCAAATGCAATTGGAATTGTTGATGTCCTCAATTTCAAGGTCAAAGTATATTGATGTGTTTTGAAAAATTTCATAGATAACTTGTAATCATGCATGGAATGCAATGAAAAATTTGCAGATTTCTCCATGACGACTGGCCCAGTCTGATATGCCAAGGTTTATATTCAAAGGATTCTAATATCGCGCAAACCGCCACAAGATGTTTCTGGATATTTATCACAGAATCTGCATTTTGGGCTAACAGAATTTTTCAGTATGTGCGTTTTGTAAAGAAAAAAACATTCAGTTTCATCTTTTAACCTTGCACTATGTACCAACTTATGGATGCGGGGTTTATCTACACCAGCTTCCTTGGTACGGGCAGATAGTGAAGCCTTTTATCTTACAATCCTTTCTGTATCTGGTCGGTTGCATTTTTCTTTGATTTTTTTTTAAGAATTTTGAAGGTGCAGTCCCTATATTAAGTTTTACTTGCATTTCTTCATCCACTTGCAACTCCATTTTAATATTTTTGGCTTCCTTATTTACTGAATAAAGTTTATAACTGCTTTTTTGTTCTTTGACACATATCATCATTCCAGTCTTCCGTAGTTTCCAGGTATGTTTAATGGCCAATTGTTTTAGTTTTGTAAGATAGTTCTACCTGCTCTAATCATCTACCTCCTTCGGGTCTGGACATACACAGAAGATCAATATCATCGTTGGAATGATGCATGCGGTTGTAGGTGTGAAGCGTTCTCATTTTGGCGTCCATTCACTTAATTTCAGTATTTTCAAAATGTATTGAAACATGGGGACAGCTAATTTTTTTATGGATGATATTTTGTTCTTTGAATTCAGCTCCTTATTAAGAACCAGACGCACACGCCCATACATATCGTTTCTTATCTTCTCCTTCATTTGGGTATGCTGCATTCCAACTCCGCTAATTACTAAGTACCTATAGGTTTCTTCTTGTTCCTGTCCCCTAATCGTTGTGACAAAATCTAAATCTATTGAGTGTGTTTCTGTAATCCTCCCTTTCTTGAATGTTATATTTGCACATTTATCTGAACCGAAATCCATACCTATGTCGTCACTGAAATATTTTACAGTATTGAAGAGACCCTTCAACTCATAGTCTTCCTTGACAATGATTTTAAGATCAACCATGTACTTGATTGTACGTGACTGAATAATTTCTTGTTTAGTTTGTATCCATAGATATTATTGTTTAGTTCATGCATAAGGGGAGTTAAGGATAAGGAGTGAGAGAGAATCTATATGAAAGATTCCTCGTCGGATATTCAGGCGATTGGAGGTGGCATTGTCTCTGCTGTGTTTTAGGTATAATGATGTTTTTAACATTCATATGCTGTGTTTGAGGAAATTAGCTATCATTGTAGAAATTATATACATTTCCAGAGTCTTAAGGATCAATGAGTTTGGCTCACTATTAAAGGATTTACGGTAATCTATTCATTCAGTGTTAAGATTTGTACATCTTTTTTTGCAATTTTCCAGAATCATTTTGATTATAAGAAGTTGATCATTACAACCATATGACTCACTCCGATATCCCTTGTGTTTCAGATTAAGAATGTTGTTTGCTTCCAGAAAAGAGTAAGTAAGATTCATTTTTACGTGGAGGATAAACATGTTTTTGGCCAATAATATTTCGAATTAGCTGTTTCATTCGGTTTTAGCATGGGATATATAATACTACCAGTGATCCATTTTGAGACTTCATTGGGATTATTAATATGCATTGATAGAGTTTGTGCAAGGGTTTATGGATGGATAACAGACGATAGATTCAGAAATTGTGTATATTGAGATTGTCTGGAGGGGGGGTTCCATTTCTGGGATTTCGTTAGAGATTGCCTAACTATATTCGTAATTATATTTTCCATTCTTATAGAGGTTTATCCAGCGTTCGTTCTTCCTTACGTCTGATCCATTCTGCATTTTGGTTATATTCCTTTGAGCTGCTACAATTATTCCCCTATTTCAATAGATGCTGGCATTTTGACATGCATTAATTCTTTCCTCGTTTCCCTGTGAAATTTATTAAAGTTCATTTTTAATATCTTATTTTTGTGATAAGACCAACATCTTTTCATATCGCCATTTTCTTTATGCCTTTAACTGCAGTTTCTGTTTTTTTGCGTTTCCATTATTAATGAAAATTTATTTAGTCAATTATTAGGTTGGTGCAAAAATAATATCGCTTTTTGACGTTAAAAAATACGTCAAAAAACGATATTATTTTTGCACCAACCTAATAATTTATATTTCCGCTTGATCTTTATGCATTTCCGATTGAGGAATTTGGGCTTCTACTGATTTCATCTAATATCGAAATCTCCCATTTGATTTACTTTATTTCACGCATTAGTTCTGATTTCCAAGATGGCTGTCTTTGTTGTTTAATATTATCAATGTCTTGACCTAAACCTTCCAAAAGCTTCTGCTTATAAAACATTGTGAATTCTTGTGATATTTCCCAGTGGCATGTGCATTAACAATGCTTCCAGCGCACAATGTGTTGACTGATTTTCGTCATATGAATTTTTCGGATCTGGTCACTGAGTAATGTAGCAGCTAAGTACTTGAATGATGTAGTTTTTCGCTTCGGTAATTTCATCTCTGAGGTTTTCATGGAATTGTAAACTAATATATTTGAACTCCTATCAGTAACATAGTCTGGATAACTGAAGGTTATGTCAGAGGTAGATTCTTCGCTGTTACTTCCTAGGGGATTATTTAGTAGTTCATTTATTTTCGTTTTTATCTCATCCAATATCACATTATTTATCTCTACTCTTACCTCTTTATTCTTTGAATGATGGGTTTTATTTTATTCTGTCCTATACGAACTTATACTTTGAATGCTGCTCGTGTAACAAACTTTGTTTTTTACTATTAAATACAGAAACTGTTTAAAAAACTTAGAAACTATATAAAAACAATAATCAATAGGTTTAGTTTGATTTTTGAATTTTATTTTTTGAATTATTTTCAAAAAATCGAAAATCGGCACTTCGTTCGTAAAGTATTGTCGCGGACTAATGCTGATACGCATTACGTGCGTCCGACGAACGCGAACGGAGGCCGGCCAGCCGCTTCGCTCGCGCGGCAAGCAGGCACTGTTGTTTCAGTTCGCTTTTCTTCGGAATCGACGGACTTACGACAGACCTTCTAAGGCGCATTACGGGCGTCCGGCGACCGCTAACAGAGGACGGCCTGCCGCTTCGCTTGCCCGGCAGGCAGTTTTATCTGATCTATTTCTGCATTTGTTTAGTACGACGTATGGCAAGCATGTTTGGATTGAGATGGGATCCTATTCTATTTCCTACCATAGTTCACCATATTTGGCATATCTGACCAATGTCATTCCTTTGCTGATTTTCGAGCGCGGTGTAAAAGGAAGTCTCAAATAACAATTTCTGGGCGGTTAGTTTTCTTTGTTCTTATTATTATTATTATTATTATTATTATTATTATTATTATTATTATTGCTGTTGTTGTTGGCTGCGTTTCATTCGTGTTTTTTTGCTGATTACGTGTACAACCATTTCATTTTTCTCAATACAATAAATGTTTATATACCTTTGTATCTTTTTAATATTATGCTTGTATGCATTTTTTAAACATAATTGAAAAAATGGCAGACATACTGCCAAAATATTGTGAAATATTGTCAAACACTGTGTTCTTTTGCTTTTCTTAAATCGGACTTTTCTCTAAAGGTTGTATTATTATTATTAATATTATTATTATTATTATTACTACTACTAATACTACTTCTAATATTAATACTATTACTACATCTATTATTATTCCTATTATAAAAACAAAGGTATATTAAGTGACTAAAGACGTTTGGTTTGGTCTGATATGTTTTACGTCATAAAAACATCAATGGGTTATTTAAAGCTGGCAAAATCTTTTACTGCGATTTTTTTTTTCAAAAATATACTGCTGGCAACAAATTTTGCCAAAAAGTGTTGCTGGTATTAAAACCAATATTTATACTTTCATAGTATTTTTACACTTTTGGGGGGATTAATGATTTGACCATAGCTGAGACCCTGACAGGTGGTAACACCCCGGGTCGCGATGGACATGGAAACGCCAGCAGTTAAGAGGTTGTTTCATGCTCCTCAAAACTCCTGATCAAAGGACTTGTTATCGGATGTAGTTTTACGTCTTAGGAAGGGGATTTAATTTATCATCATACCCAAGGCGACAAATATATGAGTATATATTCCCGTTTATATAATTGGGTAAAGAGGGAAATAAGTAGGGATTTCGATGTCCTAGAAAAGAAAATGTTTCTTACTGAAATATACTTAACTCAAAGTAACGGCAGCTAGCGTCAACGCAACTTGACATCATGGAAATGTCAAGACATCTATCAGTTATGATTTGACAACTGATATGTCAGTGCAAAAACACATTACGCTGGTATTGAAAAGTCGGGGTGCAATATCGCATTTCGAATGTGGTAAGATGTTTGATATCCATCTGTTTTCAGTGTCACATACCTGATAAAAATACCTTATAAAAGTTATCAGCTCCGTCCGTGAACAATTCAGTAACCGACGTCTTGTCCTCGTGGCTACAGCTCGCATGACTTGAATTAACACATGAGCAGAAAAGAAACGTTGGCACAGATCACGTCTACATTTAGTTCAACAAGTAACTGACGCATATCCAGCGGGACAATTCAGTGTCTTTACCTTCAATGGACTAAGCGATTAGAAAACCTACCAACATTAACCAATTAACAGCAAAATCTCGGGAACTGCGTTTTCTCTGTGTTCCTATCGTTTGAAATTTAACCCTGGAGTATGTAGATCTTGTGGCGTCGTCCGATGAATAATTGTTTTAGCTACTTAGGTCTATTAGTCAGCCTCTGAACAGATACTGACCCTATAGTGTTAGGCGCATTCCCGAGGAATTGTGCCTGGTCCATCCTAAGACGTCATGGAAACATGTACCCATGTAGATAATTCCATCGGTATAACACACAGAAAAATTCGCAATTCGCAAGTTGCCCACAAATGCTTTAAGGAAAATTTTGCAGACGCCCGACGAAGGATTTAGTTTTAAATTTCACCAACATTAGCCCAATCACGCGTTGATGGGATTCGGATCTTGAAATCGATTTAGACACAAGCTCATACAATTACTAATGTCCGGGAGATATATTCAACTTCTTAGAAAACATACACTAACTTCTGAACCCAGGTAGACATATTGACACTATGAATATCAACGAGTTAGGTAGTTTCCAATACGAGACAAGGCACAGAATCCATGAAAATTTCTCGGTAAATGTTGTTTAATACTGTTTATTATAAACAGTGCATTTGCTTAAATATTTATATCTGTATAAAGAATTTATATACATAAAATGTCTTAAAATATTTATCGGACTTTGTCCATTTCATTATATATATATATATATATATATATATATATATATATATATATATATATATATATATATATATATATATATATATAAGTGAACATTGAAGTCAACACTCAGAGGCGACCACTGTCCCGTATATATAAATAGCCGAGAAAAAAAAAAACAGCCCTCGTAGCCTGAAGATTGTATCTAGCATGAAACACACTGTCAGCTCTAAGTGTTGACTTCAATGTTCACTTTTATTTTTGCACGCGCTCTATCTCTGATATCGAAAACTTTATCTCATAAATATAGCTCACCTTGAGACAATATTTCTTTATACATACAGATATATATATATATATATATATATATATATATATATATATTAATCTCACCTTAATACAACTATATATATATATATATATATATATATATATATATATATATATATATATATCATTCATTTTAACAAGAAATATTTAATCTGCAGTAATTCGAAATTAATGAAATGTGTTTCATTACCAATTTTGTTAAATCTTTCCATTTGAAATTAAGACCTACGTTATGTATTTCTTTGTTTTTAATCTAGTTATGTTTAGAATGAAAATACCAAAATGTCTATATCGAATCAAATATTGGTAACAGATAATCCTCCTTTGCTTCATGAGTTTGGGGCCTGTCCAGAGAATCGTTGTTACAGAATAATTATAAATTGTTAAACAAATGATTCACATTGTATTAAAGAATTTAAACCTTACAAAACAAGATATCGCTATTAATTTGATTTGAAAAATTATTAATTGAAGTAGCAGAGAAGAAAGACTCTTTTTTTATGTCTTTCCCTTCATGAAACCAAAGAGATAACATTTCACATTTATATGAAATCTCCATTTTGCCTTATATTGAAGGACATATGTTTCATAGCTACATTATTTCTACACGCATATGTGTCATATACATCAACAACACGTGTATATTATACATTATCTAGAAAATATAATTACATATACAAACAGTATAGAATAAAAAATAATAAATGAAATACAATGCATTTAAATCATTTAATGGTGGATATAAAAGTATTTAATATGTGAAGTATTTACCGTTGATAATATTAGGTTGGTGCAAAAATAATGACGTAATAATGTCGTTTTTGGACGTTATACGTCAAAAGACGACATAGTTACGTCATTATTTTTGCACCACCCTAATATTTTTCATGGTTACATATGGAAATTATATCTGATCTTATTGGGTTTTTTTTTGTGTTTTTTTATGGTATAAAATAATAGTTTAATTATGCGACAAGCGGCGTTACCGTGGCAACGATTGTTAAGACCAGAGTTTAAAATTGTAACTGACAAATGGCATATGGCAAGATTTCAATGTTTAAAGATTTAGAAGCAAATAAGATTTATTTAATGATTTTCTATAATGTGCAGAATAGACTTAACATTACTCAATTACAAATGTTTAAGTAATAATGAAACTGAATTTGTGAGAAAAAGAAACGTTAATTGAATAGATTAATTAATATACGTCTATAAATATGTTATAATTATACCAACACGCTTAAATGATTGCAAAGGAAACACACACAGACATATACAGACCCACACACATATATATACAGACCCACACACACCAATTAATATATATACATATCAATTGATTCATCGAGCCCGATGGAAACCTCAGAAAGCACTGGGACTCATCGGCAGTGCGCATCCACTACCGAAGGAATCGAACACCATACCAACTGCTCCACCAGAATCGAAACCCTGACGGTTAGGTTGGCAAGCGAATAACATACCAACTGCTCCACCGGGCCTCGGTGACGAAGAGATTGCAAATCAGACTCAATGTAGCGTCGCTCACTCCCACATTCCGTGGTGGAACTCAACTGAGATTCTCTCTGACCATAGGACTGAGCCTCCTGGAGCCACGACTACTCTCACCAAGCCGCTCCTACTGGAGCATTAGAAGCTGGTTCAAGCGATGATAAACACAGGAGGATTTGATAATTATATTAATTGAGTCATCGAGTCTGATAGAAACCTCAGAAAGCACTGGACGGCCGTTTCATCCTATATTTGGGACTCATATATATATATATATATATATATATATATATATATATATATATATATGTTTAGATTGAATAAAATTCAAGTAACAAAAAAACTGTTTTTAAAAAAGTGCTAAATACAAAGTTGTGCAAATAACATATATCCCAAAATAATAGCATAAGAATGTAATAACATCATTACAAAATAGCAATTTTGTTTCATCACTTCTCAGTTGAGGTGGTTTCATTTGGTTTTGAATGTTCGTGTTGAAACAAAGAGGTTATTTTTGTAGTAGTGTTATATAATATATCATAATATTATGGTGTTGTAGTGGTGTTATAATATAATATATCATAATATTTGAATAAATATTACACAGACACACACACACACACACACACACACACACATACATATATATATATATATATATATATATATATATATATGGTGGTGCGTGTGTGTTTGTGTCAATAATCAAAACAATCTTTTTACATTAGGTTAAAATGATGTTTCATCATATTGTCCTTCATACGTCAAAATACGTCGTGCTCTCTTGTGGATCAGCTTTAATATATTCATACTACTGGAACCCCATAGATTATATAGCTACGGATTTATTTTACCATTACTATATATATATATATATATATATATATATATATATATATATATATATATATATATAATTATTTATTTAAAAATATGATTCCAACTCGCTACATAAGAGGTCTCATGTTTCAAAACAAGAGCCGAAAACTTCAAAATAATATTTGAATTAACTTGAGTTAAAGTAGGCTCTGTTCCATCTTCAAGCGAAATTTTTTGAGAATGACTTATTTCTGAAATTTACGAGTTTTAATAGTATGGTCAGAATTGAAATCAATATATATATATATATATATATATATATATATATATATATATATATATATACCAGTCTCATCATTGTTATTACCATGATTTTGAGATTGTACTCAACAAGAGGAGACACAATGGAGTAAGAGAATGCAGGTTTGTGCAATGTGTAGCGGCGGCTCGGATTGCGGAATCGGAGAGCCGTGTTCGAATTTCTGCTAATAGCAAGCTACTGCGGGAAAATATATGCCTCGTCATTCATGTATCGAAATATGCATGATCATCTAAGCGTGTATCACGCATGGTACGTAACTGACCCAACACGAAGTTTGTTGACAACCAAAGTAAGGACAACCACTTGAGCGACATATATTATGTATTTCGATTGACGCTATCCACTGCTGATACTTTATCTCTCAATACTCAAAAATCATTGAGACAGTAGACAAAAAAAAAGCATCTCAAGTACCGTAGCATTAGATATTTAAAAGGCCTTTGACAAGGGGAGGCATAAAATACTCCTATTCAAGCTATCTACGTATACAATAATTGGAAGAGTCTTCACACTTTTAACAGCAAATACGGACTTCCGCAGGGCTCATTTCTCGAACCAATCCTGCTCTTATTTTAAAAAATATTATAACTAAGTTGTATATCACCAAAGTTATAAATACCTTTGCTGACGATACAACAATATATGGGTGCACCTCCAAAAATTGTGATGACCAGGGATCGGCAGTTGATATCTAGAGATCATTTACCAAAAAAAAAACTGGCTGGTTTCATTCAATGATTCGTAAACCAAACTCGTCGCATTTCAAGATCGCTGATGGCACACTGAACGATCAGCGGTTACGATGAATGGATATTCCCTTAGGAGGACCCGTACATTCAACGACTATTCGGCTTCGAACTTAACTCACAACACAAGTACCGTCCTGTTTTGACGGTAATCTACATCCGCGTCCTGGGTAAGACGATAAACTACGTCCAGCAGCTAGGCCTCTGATCAGGAGGTTTTAAGTGGCGTGGAAACACCTCTTAATTGCTGATGTTCGCAGGTTCACCCTGACTCGGGGTGGTAGCACCTGTTAGGGTTCCAGTTCTGGGTAAATAGTTAACCCCTGAAACTGGGGTAAAAATGTTTTTTTAATACCAGGAATACTTTCTAAAAACATGCCAGCAATTTTTAAAAACAATACGTTTTTCGAAAAAAATATTACAAGCAATACTTTTTGAAAGAAAAATTATTAAAAGAAATATATTTTTGATGAAACAAAATATTACCAGGAATAAAAACTTTGTCGGCATTCGATAACCGATTGAGGTTGATATGCCATAAAACACAACAAACCAAACCAAACCAATCAGAAAGCAAGTAAATGGAAAATGGTCAGTCTCCTATATCGCTCTAGCCAGTACCTATCCACTATATTTTCAAGAGTCAGATCAGGCCTAAAAAGCCTGCGCATGAGTTGTCCAGTTCTCACATACCTGTTTCAATAGAGTCCAAATGGATCTCAGCGTTCTTTGAGGTTGATAAAATATTTTCCAACATGCAACACCCTCTCACAAACAAGATGTAGTAAACCTCCCATTGCTCTATCACTACTTACATGAAAAGTCTTTAGACTAACCGCATTCATTATTTCACTAAGCCTAACGTTCACAGCTAGGATCACTACGCTGCGATATTGTCGCAAACTACACACATTCTCTCCGTATTCCACTGGTGAGAAGTAAGTTGCAAAAAGGTAGCTTCTTCCTGTGATAGACAGTTCTGGTGGACCCAACACCCAACAGGATGTTTCTCGATCGCTACACTCTAACCTGTCTGAGTCTGGGATTATCCGTCACATTCCCTACTTATTTGCATAAACTGGTCCCGTTAATATGTATGCCTCTAGCTCAAGTGCCTCCAGGGCCTTGTACTGTGTGAACCTGACGGGAAAATCACACACACACGCGTGCGCGCACACACACACACACACATATATATACATGTGTGTGTGTGTGCGTGTACACGCACACACATACACACTCACACACACACATATATATATATTTAATTTCAATAAAGGTGCAATTAATTTACAAATTCATGAATTATTCATACATAAAACAAATACAAAGGTTAAGGATTTAAATGGCGAGAAATCCATCTTCGCGAACAATTCAAATAATATACAAAAACCCCGAACCTGTTTATGAATGAAAAGATCCCGATTTATAAATTTCAGTTGCATAAGGACTTATTATTTTTACAAGCTTTCGTCTGTTCCTACAGACATCCTCAGATATGAAATAGATTTTGTTCTTGTTTTTACTCTCAGTAATAAGTGGACAACGAAAATAGAGTTGTAATCCAAAAAATGCTATGAGAAATGTGTTATAGTTTTTGAACGTGCAGTCGCAACGCTGTGTTTGAATTTAAATTTTAAGGTTCTGCGTTTATGTACAAATGTAGTGATAAGAGAATTATTTTTTACTGGCAGATTTTCCGTCAAAGTGGCATGAACTATATTGTTCAATAATTACAGTAATGCCATTTAAATCATTAACCATTGTATTTGTTTTTTGTATGAATAATTCATGAATATATGTACTTATATATATATATATATATATATATATATATATATATATATATATATATATATATATAAATATATAAATATATATATATATATATATATATATATACTTATATATATACTCATATATATATATATATATATATATATATATATATATATATATATATACTTATATATATACTCATATATATATATATATATATATATATATATAGGGGATCAATTTAGAATTAGTTAAATATTTAATTACATAGATGTATTTATTGACCTTCGTATATGACAGTTTTCCACCAAATATTATCTGTTCATCACGCGACATTATTTTAAGTGGATGCATGACCATCAAAGATTCGACGTTTGAAAATAAATACTAATCTCATAATGATCTTCTCTAATTTTTTTCCTATGCGTCAAGTGGAAATGAAGATTCCTATCATATTAGTTTGGTGCAAAAATAATGTGGTTTTCTCACATATTAACATATGCGAGAAAACGACATTATTTTTGCACTAACCTAACAGAAATGTAATCACCTTATTGACTTTTGAAATCACACTCAGAAATCTCTAACGACTGATTCTATCGTATTCATCCCATTGATTTTTCGCAAAAAGAATGAAAAATCCCTTCGAACTATTCGTTATCCTGTCAACAGGTTGGTGTGTCTGCGTTTTTATTTTTATTTTTTTTTTTTTTACAGAATCATTCTTCATTTTCATTTAGTCTTAATTTAAATCTCATTTAAAGTTTACACATATTATTTATAATTTTCTATCGTACTATGTCATTTATACATCATGTAATCTATTGCTTACTTTTGGTTTTCTCATGTTTCCTCTGAACTAATCCAAATTATAGTAAGAAACTATTTTACGCGGGATTGGATTAAAAGAATATAACTTATTAGAGTATGCCCCAAAATTCCATTAGCTAAATTTTATTTGATTCAAAACCACTTTAGACAACTTTTCCCAATCCAATATTGTTAAGCTTATTTTACGCCCTTATGTTTTTATACAATGATTACAACAATCAAACTTCATATCGCCTGGAGCTTCAGAATACTCCGACTGCACCTCTGCTCAGGTGTAAGCCCCTAAGCGTCTTGGTGTGATAATAAATTACATCCGGCAGCAAGGACACTAATTGTGAGATCCGTGGTTTTGTGCATTGTGCAACAAACCTGGATGTTTGAAGTTTGCAAATGAACACTTAAAGAAATAGAAGACATTCTGTAAGTCCATTCTGGACATATTAGTCA
The DNA here is from genome assembly GCA_963932145.1 of Acanthosepion lycidas. NCBI lineage: Eukaryota > Metazoa > Mollusca > Cephalopoda > Sepiida > Sepiidae > Acanthosepion > Acanthosepion lycidas. Next base: position 6,882,067 of record OZ010582.1, read on the forward strand.
AAGATAAAATTGCGTCGGAATTATCAAGGACTTTGTTAAGCCCAGGAAAAAAATATTTATAAGAAGACATGAAATACTGAATAAAAACCTTAATCGTAACGCCATTCCAGTGGTCTTTATGGAAACATTTATAAAAGATGGATTGCTGCTAAAATATACAAACACGGACACAAACGTAGACACACAAAAACACACACACATACACACACGTGCGCACACACACACAGGTATATATATATATATATATATATATATATATATATATATATATATATATATATATATATATATATATCATAACAACATGTCAAAATTACAGATGGTGAAATTAAAATAATCAAACACTGCTGTAAATAGATATTGTTCCACAATAATGAACCATGGAAAAAATTAAGACCTATTTAATGTAACAATGGCTAGCCATGATGGTGATTGACTGTGAATTAATAGGTATACTCATCATCTCATATCTATTCAGAATTATAGAGGAAAATTATATAGGCATGACGGCCTTATTCTGATAAGAGAACCCAATGCTCCCAAATTAAACAGATGTAGGGAAAAAATAGTAAACGCCCATGAAACTATTGGATTTAATATAAATGCAGGTAAAAGAACTGTAAACTACTTAGACGTCACACTGAAAATGGACAAAAATACATACGAACCATAAAAAAGATAATAGCAGCCCAACTTACGTACACAAATTGTCCAACTATCTACCTTCAATCATCAAGCAAATACCCATATCAATCAGCCTCAGTTTATCCTCAAAATTCAGGAAACGTAAACATTTACAATAACAAGAAAACGCCATATGACGACGCACTGAATATAGTGGATGCACACATTATTGCGATACACACCTCCACAATCGGAACACAAAATTAGAAAAAGAAACGTTATCTGTTTAACTGACCATATAATAAAGCCGTCAAAACAACATAGGAAGGACATTCCTAAGCTTAATAGCAAAACACTTCCCTGTAAGAAACTGCTTAGCAAATATATACACAAAAATAACGTAAAAATTAGTTACGGCTGAATTAAAAATATATCAAAATAATAAAAAAAATGTCACAACAAAAAAGTAACAACCTGCAAGGAACATCAATACAACTGCAGAAATAACATATCATGTCCACTGCAAGGGAACTGGCAACAAACGTATACAATATACAAAGCCAAGGTAAGTGCAAACAACAACAAAAGCCAAGGTAAGTGCAAACAACATCCTCGGTGCCACTCATCGAACATTCAAGAAATGAAAACACAACCACGACCTCGCATTCTCCGACAGAAATATTCAAATATCCACTTACATATGGCAACTAAAAGAGGGGTGTATTACACCAAGAATAACCTGGGAAATATTGAAAAACGAGCCTGCTTGCAAAGCATAACAAAGAAAAGTCTATCTTGCCTACACCAAATGGTAGCAATAATTTCCCACAGAAAACAAAAGAAATTACAAAACATAAGATCAGAAATAAATTCTAAATGCAGTCAGGAAAACTAATACCGATTATCTCAATTTATACCAAATATGTATATATAAAAACCAACACTGCTACTTAAACCAGCATTGTCCCTATGAACATGAAAAGAGAAACAACTGTCCCCACAAAACCATCAATTATTTTTTTTTAATTTAAACTATCAACTTAATAATTGTAATTATTTTATTATCTTTCCACCACCATAACTACAATCATCCATCCCTCCTCACTATTAATACCGCACCAATACCTCCAACACAATCGTCACGAATCTAATTAAAATTTGCCTCAATACTGGAAACATTATTATTATTATTTCAGTCCTACTAATAATTTATTTAATCTTGTAATTATCATCTTTCTTTATCCCCACTTATCCCAACATTCGCACTACTTCAACACAACAATTATCATTGCAGCATTAATGCAACATTATACTCCCTTCCGACTCCAGCAAAATTAATACCACCGCATAAATATTAATAAGTATTATAAATTGGAGTTTCTAACATTTACATAAACGCGAGAGCCAAAAACAAATATCTGACCTTAAAATAATAACAAAACATCAACAATTTTACCTACACCGACCCCATCTTAAAATAAAAAATGAAACAGATAGATAAGGGTGTGAACGCATGTGCATACGTAAATATGTGTCTGTGGAAACATAATAGACCAACTGGCACTTGGAAAGAAGTTTGCCACACAATCCAACATTGAATACAGCGAACACAGATGCGCATATACGTCCCACCCTGCTCATATATACCTATGTTTGTGTGAACTGCAATGCATAAACGTGCGTATATCTATATCTGGCTACGTATGAGTGGCGCTCAGACGACAATTTTTCCTCCCACTACCATAAAACTTTTATATAGCCACCCATAAATAAATCCAAAATTTCAAAATTAGTCAGTTTGTCTGACAATAGCAAAGAGCGTGAAAACATTCTTACCTTAATACAACTATCTCTCTCTCTATATATATATATATATATATGTATATATATATATATATATATATATATATATATATATATATATATATATATATATGTATATATGTATATAGTTGACTCTCCCGTCAACTGCACATGAGATTTGATTATAATGGTGAAGGTTTCGTGCAGAACCAGCCACAGTTTTTGAAAGTCCGAATACAGAGACCTGGTGCACCAAGTGCCACAAGGTCCCAAAACGACCCTCCGCTGGTTATGAATTCAGAGTTGTCCTTCTCCTAGACCAGTTGCCATCGAAAGCTATAGAACCCAGTCTGTCCTGCAATTTTACCCATAGCTGGAGGGAGAAGAAGAGGATTCATACCTTTCCCAAGGGTATTAGCACGTAAGTGAATGTAATAGATTCGACTGGAATTCGAACTCGGCTCTGCGATTCCTCAATCCAAGCCATATATATATATATATATATATATATATATATATATATATATATATATATATATATATATATAACTGATAAATTTAAAATTAGCGATAGAGTAGGCTAAACTTGCAGAAAAGGAATGTTACGTAACCCTTAAGGACCATAAGCCTGACTTTCTGGAAAACCCGACCACTAGGATAATTAACCCTACCCGACATCGGACTGTATAGAGATGATGGGCTCATGGTGGTGAGGAGTTCCACTAGCTTTAAGATAGAGAAGATCCGTAAAATTATGGTTAGTTAATTTAAAAAAACTTAATTTAAAGATAACAATCTCTTATAAATTGAAAAATGTAAACTTCCTCGACGTAACTCTAGACTTACCGAGCAACACGTACCAACCTTATAGAAAACCTAATGCTAACCCCTTATATATACACCCTAAGTCAAACCACCCTCCATCCACAATTAAACATATACCCTCATCAATAGAAAATAGAATTAGCAGTAACTCCGCTAACAAAGTAATATTCCACCAACATAATGACTTCTACAACACTGCCCTAAAAAGAAGTGGTTATAAAAATGCTAACATTAAATATAGGGACAATTGCAATAACCAAAAGAAAAAAAAAAACAGGAAAAGAAACATCATTTGGTATACACCTCCGTTCAGCCAAATGGTTAATATTAAACTAGGACAGAAGTTCTTAGCTCTAATCGATAAACACTTTCCCACCAAAAGTAGGCTTAGTAATATATTCAATAAGAACACACTAAAATTGAGTTATTGCTGCACTGAAAATCTAGAAGGTATAATAAGAAGACACAATAATAATATCCTGAACAAAACCCCTTACCTGAATAGTTTTAATAACTCTACACTTAAATCAGATAATGATAGGGAAAAACTATGCGATTGTAGAAACCCGGTAGACTGCCCATCAGAAAATAAGTGCTGCACCAAATCTGTAGTATACCAATGCACTATATCATCCACGGAGAACCCTAACAATAATATGATATACATTGGGTCCACGAAAAATGCCTTTAAAACCAGATGGAGGCAGCATAAATGCTCCTTCAACAACATAAACTTTAGACATCAGACCTCACTATCTAAATATTTTTGGCACCTGAAAGAAAAAAAATAGGACACCTAAAGTAAAATGGAAAATCATTAACAGGACTAGAACTTGCAAAACTTGGGATGACCCATGCCCTTTGTGTCTCCATGAGAAACTACACATTATTAAGCTTCTAAACAATAAAAACCTATTAAACAACCGGCAAGAATTAACGATTTTCTGCCGACACAACCGAACTTACGCTCTGAATAACTAGCTAAAAACTCGCATACAAAAAATAAATATTAAAATCCATAGCCCATATACATAGTTTTAATAACCTACAAAAATTGATAACCCTTTATGAAGTCGTCAAATAACAAACGTTATGGCCTTTTCATATACACAAATCCCTTTCACAAAGAGATATAATAACAGAATAAAATAAAAATAAAAAAATAAAAAAATAAATCTCCGTAGACTCTCAAGCCAGCTATGCGAAAACTTCCTCCGTCGTAAATTTAGCCACCCCCACCTTACCGTGACCCGGCATCTATGAAAGTAACTCTATACTGATACAAATTATTAACACCCCACCCCTGCCGATTCTAAACAATCCGCCCTTGATGTTACCATGGAAATTTCTGACTTCAATTCTATTAAAACTCTATTAAAACTCGTAAATTTCAGAAATAAGTTCATTCCCAAAAAATTTCGCTTGAAGATGGAACAGAGCCCACTTTAACTCAAGTTAATTCAAATATTATTTTGAAGTTTTCGGCTCTTGTTTTGAAACATGAGACCTCTTATGTAGCGAGTTGGAATCATATTTTTAAATAAATAATTATATATATATATATATATATATATATATATATATATATATATATATATATATATATATATATATGTTGCATTTATCATCATCCGTCACAATTTGTTTAAAAAAGGATGCATTTTATTGCGGTTATACAACAAATCGCAGATGAAATGCGATCCAAAATATTATTTTCACTTAGATCAGGTGGTACCAAAAAAATCTTACGGATTTGAGTACCCAAGCTTCGCTAATTGCTCATGAATTTTAGATTTGGAAAAAATTTTAGTATATCTCTCATTTCCTACGTTGTTCAATGCTGGTTACTTTTAATCAATGTCTTGATTTGGTCGTCCTTTGTAGTGGGTAGTTCTAGCTGAGCATTATTCTTCGTTAAGTCTATACTTAACTATATCCGTAAAGTCCCATCAGCTTATGCAACTCAACCGTACAGATCACTTTTGTTGATTATATTGTGAAAAGCTGGAATAAGAAGGACTTGAGCCTGATATAGAACGACTGGTCATATCTGACTCACTATATGAAATAATGTTATAGACCAGGACAAAAGGCTGGTTTATCTGTAACGCACTCTTTAGCCTAATGGTATATCTCTTTCCAAAAATAGGAGTAGCATTTTTGATTCCTGCCGAATGTGCGTGTTTAAAATACAAATGAAAATGAGGCGTCTATTTCAATATGAACATCCACTATAATAAGGCTGTAAAAATCATATATAATATATTGTGCTTGTTCGTCATTCACAGAGCTGGGCGCACCACTTCTCACTCCTGGTCACAATGGTCTGCGGTTCTTCATTGTTTCGTTCTGTATCCTATGATGGTTGCTTCCTCGTTAAAGGTTACTATTTTGGAATTATTTTTTGTCGCAGCAGTACATCAGCAATAGATTTTACTTCATGGCGCCTGTAGATTCCAAAAATCTGAATTTAACTCCCGTATTGATTCAGAAATGCTTTTGCTTTCTAAATATTTGTTTGAGGGGGTGTTCAAGATATGTGATGTTAAAGGCATCACGTAGTATTCTAGCGTAAGCACCACTGAAAAGTGGAAATCTTTTTTTTATTGTGAATATTTTTCTGAATTTAAAGCTGACATTTGGAAATATTCCAACTTTAGTAATTGTGTTTATCAACAGAATCAAACCCTGCTTTCTCCCCAGAGTCACATGTTCGTCTCATCTGGAACGTCTACAAATGAAAACAGTAAAAGCTCTGATTATTTCTACCGATAAAAACTTAATATCGAAAAAAATCATCAAATATTTTCTTCTAATAAATTGATTCATTAATATCGAAACAGCTTTCTTCCTTTGCCATATCCATTATGTATGAACTGATTTTATTTTTTCTGTTGCCAAGCAACATTTATTGCAAATATGTGTTTATTGCGTCATTGTCAGTTCTTTAAAAAGTCAAGAGCGGTTTTAGTGATAAAGATTGAAATTGTGTGAGACGTTAATTTCCTCGAAACGAAACAAAAGAAACGAATATTTTGATTTAGTGATGTATGAAAAAAATGATCTAAGGCTAATAAATATGCATAAAAGTATGAATAACTGGACGGGTCTAGGTTTATGATTAGCTCCTTCTTTATAAACATTGTTTTTCCTTCATGGAGTCACATAAACACAAGCACGTACATGCATAAACACAAGTGTTTATATATATATATATATATATATATATATATATATATATATATATATATATATATATATATATATATATATATACAAGTGTGTGTGTGTGTGTGTGCGCATGTGTGCGCGAAAAATTTATTGAACAACAACTTGAATCTTAAGGCGTATTTCTTTAAATAACACTACCCGTGTTTTATTATATTAAATTGTTAAAAAATGGTATCCGTGACACTTGGACTACTGAAAACTTTGTTGTCATGAACTACTTCATACTTTGTTATCATTAGCCAGACTCATTAACCCATCAATCACCGATTATTTGAGAACAAAATTTTATGAATATTATGTTTCGGCGTTAAAATGTTTCTCCAACAAAAACTGATTAAAAACAACCAAGCAGATTGCATTTTCGAAATATATCAGCTGTAGTAGATTTTGCATAGAACGGAAAAATTCCCCAAATCTGCTCAGATTCAAGACCTATCATAGCATAGCCACAAATCACTTCATCTAAATATAAACTGTGAAATACATAAACATATTAAACCGGTAACTTTACTCTAAATAAATATTCTTAAAGACTCCATTTACATATTCATCCTATTTTCTCTATGTACTTTACTTGTACGGCATAACATTTACACACACACGCACACACATATATATATATATATATATATATATATATATATATATATATATATATATATATATATATATATATATATATATATATAAGGCACAAACGCTACTATTCCATGGTTATAATTTATAAATTATAACCATGGAATATTAGAGTTTGAGCCTTTTTTATTATATTCTTACTCTGCCCTGGACATTGAGTCTACCTGGATTCTATCCTCTTAGTTATCCCGTGTTTCGACCACAAGGTCTTCACGTGCAAGTGAAAGGATGAACATGCCAGAAAACTACTCCAATAAACCAGAACATCGGAAATGAGAATACCGGAAAAGATGGTTTAAATTTATTAGGATAACGGGAGGAGCGAAAAGTTTTGTTGAGTTTTTTATCACTCATCCGGGTTTATATGTACGTAATAAAATATTTTTTAAATATTTTAAAATTATTTTCTTAAATGCCTACACCCTGGCATAATCTCCTTTTCTCTCATTTAACAAAACAAATCTATCACTTTATACGTGGCAATATTCAATTTCTCTTCCTGGCACAGCAAGCAAAACTTAACCTGAATTCTGCCAGGTTTTATATTCCTTACGATGTTCCACCTCACACAAATCTTCTACCATACATCACTTCTATTTTCAGTACAATCGGCAAGCTTGGTGAAATTTCTATGATATTTCAACCTATAAGACGAAACATGAATATAAAATATCTTTTTGAATGGACCCTCAATATGTACAATATGTTTTTTTCTGGAAATCTTACTTATCATTGATCACAGTAATGTAAATGATGCCTTCCATGAAGCACTTCACATCTAATGTACAATTAATTCCATTTTTGCAAGTGCCTATCTCCTTTTCTTCCCTTCCAGCTCTTTCAGTCCCTAAAATTTTAACGATATGATTGTTAATTAGACTCTCCAATTTGCCAGTGGAAGTTTAACTCAGTTTCACCGTATTTCTATTATATCTCTTAGCTAATAAAGAGTTTCTTAGGAAAATATTTATCCAATAAGTTAATTTCCAGTGTTATATTGGTGGTATATTGGTGTAGTTTTCATTACTGAGGAGAATATGCAGCAGTAATTCCTGGTAGACTTTTACTTCTCTTCTGGTTGTATCGCTTTATAGTTTTAATAAATCCGTTAATAATGTATTTCAATTTTTTCAATAATAAACTCTAATTTCTAAAAGTATACAGGCACTTTATTCCCAGTAGATCTTTCAGATTATTCGAAAATATTTTCGATTGAGATCATATTGTTGCAATAACCTGTACATATTTTAATTTAGCAAACAATAATTTCTACATAACTTAATTAGTATGGGAAAGCTATCGATTGTGCACCTGATTTAAATAAAAATAGATTGAAGGCTTATTGAATAAATGAAAAAGTGACACGATACTCATTTGAATAATATTCAAATCATTTCTAACCGCTTTTATTCATGCATCTATAAAAATGCAAACTGTAGGATAATATAATTTTAATTTTATCTTTTTTTTCTTGATTACTTTCATTTGTTAATGGTATTTGATGAGGTTTTCTTTGAGTTTCCCTTGGATCCTCTCGTCATATTAGACAAGTTTGTTTGCTGATCTCAAAACAAAAAGTCCGTTGGTATATAGGCAAAGAACTTCGCCCTTCTTATCAAAAATATATTATTCGAAACATACTGCTTCCTGCTCAAGATACATGTAAAATTTAGTTAGATTCTCATATCCATCGAATCGTAAGATTGTTAATGGTTTTCAATAATTATAGCGGGTTTGTATAGCGAATCATGTTCGCATTAATTACTAATATGAGAGACCACAGATTTGTTATTCATACATTTCTAAAGATTGACGCTTGATTACAGATATTTTTCGGTCTTTTTCATTAATCTTTTTCCTTGCGCTCATAAGAAATATTGAAAACTATTAACATAAATTTATGTATGAAAATGATTTTCCAATACTCTTTGGAGTGTATAATAATAGCCACTGGTATTCGGAGATAGCCGTCATGTAGGCGCGCGCTCAGGCACATTTGTGTTTGCTCAACACCCACAGAGTCCACCTTGTGGTATATACTGCAGAGCGTGTTTTCTAGTGTGAAACAATGCGGCGGACAAGATTACTTGTGGTTTCGTGCTAGCAATGTTATCGATGGTCCCGTCTAGTTGCAATTCTGTCTAAACAATTTCACTGGTTTTCAGGCACTTTACAAACTTGACGCTGAGATCGAACTCGATACAATCCGATAACATCATGAAGTCTCCGCATTGGCAAATCGACCATCAAAATCGAACCCGGATCTCATGGTCAGAAAGCGAAGGTTCTAACCAGTTCTAACCATGGGATATTACCTATATACATAGTGTGATAATCAAAATTCAAATTCCTATCTTGCATTTGTTCTCTTTTGCAGTTTTGAAACAGCAATATAAAAAAAAAATCACAAGAATTATTTGATTAAATTTGTTAATTCTGACAGGTGTCTACAATGCGGGTGTTTCACGGAGGGGTGGGGTCGATATCCTAACTCAAGTAAATTCATTCAGCGAGACAGGTCTGTTTAATCAGTGATTCACGCTTAGGCGATCATGTATCGAAAGATACATGATTGACGAGGCTGATTTCCCGCAGTAGACCAGTTGCCATCCAAGGCATGTTCTGTTTTTCTTACCCATAGAAGGAGAGGATTGATAATTAACAAAATAAGTGAATGCAATGGATTCTACTGGAATTTGAACTCAGCACTCCGATTCCTCTATCCGAGCCTCTATCCATTACTCCACCGTACCTCCTCGAACTGTTTAATGTCATCCGATAATATACCTTTATCTTTTCTTGTCAGGTTAACTTAATAAAATATATTCTGTTAAATTTGACAATTAAAAAAATTTCAAATATTATATTAATTACATTTCTTCTTAAAAAATATTTTTCTCAATGACTAAATATTGATCAATGAAGCTTAAAAGTTAAAACGTTTGTATTCATTCAGTTATCTGGTATTATTAAATGTCATCGAATGAAATTAAAATGATATTCAACATGCAAACGCTTTAACTAGTTAAGTTATTTATATGTATCACCTGGGATATTTATCTTGCAGCAATTACACAGGGATCAATGTGAGTTCAAGTAAAAAGTGGATTCACACAATATAATATAAACAAATGACAACTAATTGAAAACGTTATTGTATGAATATACAATTACGATAAAAGAAGAAATCATTTAAACTAGCTATAAGAGAATTTGTGTTTTTTTGTGCTTTAAATATGTCTACGGGATAGATACGTGTGTGACAGAGACGAGTGTGAGAGTGTTAAATAGATAACAAAAATAAAATATGGACGCGTGCCTACATCTGAAATCCTGTGTGGAAAACGTGAAAAAACTTAGGGAGAGAAATGCCCGACATTTTTAAGGTTTAAGGAACACTCCATTTTCGATTATTGTAAAATCAAGACCGATAACTTTTACAATGACAGTATGTTGCATCTTTAAAGTTAATTTAATAATTCCAATATCTCCCAAATCATTGCTATTTCTCTTCCAAAATATCACCTGAAATATGATTACATTAATCATAACGGAATCCTATGCTCCATTGTCGTTTACTGCAGCTCAGGCATTAATTATGTATGCAGTTGCTTACATAATCATTGTCATCATACATGCATGTCTTAAACAACATTTTCATCCATTCTGATCATTACACACTAGAAAATAACCCCTGTCTTTAGAGAACTTTAAATAACATTTTAAATTCAACGACAAAATGAAATGTAACATATTAACATGTGCTATCAGTGCTGTTTTAACGCCAATTCATTGAAATATCAGGTAGCGTTAGTAAGTTCTGCATTAAAATTTAAATGTTTATTTTAAACCAGGGGAGAGATTCAAAAAAAATTACGAATGTGTATAGGAAATTACTACATCATATTTCAGTACTTAATCTATATATTTCAACTCATGAAAAAAATGTTTATTAAGAAACACATGATATACTGAGGAATCATACCACATATCATCTACAAAATATAAATGACGTTTTAATGATTTCAATATAGAAATGGCATTATATATATAAATATATATATATATATATATATATATATATATATATATATATATATATATATATATATATATATATATATAGAGAGAGAGAGAGAGAGAGAGAGATTATTATAAAAATTATTGAGAGGAATTAATTTCCTGCTCCACGAAACTAAAATAATGTAAATAATGTAACTACAAATATGTTACATGATAGTTTTAAGCCTAATCAATTCATGACAAACATATTCAAAAATGAATTAATGAATTTAAGATAAAGTATCACGACATTACTTAATATGAAATTGTAATTTTAAGAGACCCTGTGCATCACTCTGGCATATATTCGTGCGAGGGTGGGGGGTAAAGAGATTGTTTAGAGATCAATAACGAAAGAAGTCAAAAGGTACATAGTGTCGCTTCTGAAATTTGGCCCGCCCTCAGCGACTGAACCCTTGGACATTCCAACCAACTTGGTATATTTATTCAGGCAACAAACCGACTGATTCAGAATGTATACTAAATCAATTTATGAATAATTCATAAAGTCTAGCAATGATAAATGGCGAAGGAGGAAATTAGAAGAAGCCAGGGCAGTTTTCATTTTTTTTCTCCCAATCTCATGACGTGTGCACACTTGTATCTAAATCTATGTGTAAGCATTTGGCCGCTATAATCTCCAATAGACTATACCGCCTGATTCATTATTAATCACTGGTAGTAATGTTTCCGAGGAGAGTGAAGGGCAAAGCATAACTCCATCTAATGTCTATTAATATTGGATTGAAGTCATCGAAAAGATCGGCTTAGATAAACAGCTTCCGATGTGGGGTGATAAGACAAATCAAGAAACAAATAAAATAGACATAGTCATTCAGGTGAGAACACACCAATATTAAAGCGGATTATTGCAAACATATGTATTCTATATATTTGCGGATTTTGTTAAGAATATATTGCTATTATTGCTTCTCTATGTTTTTGCATATATATATATATATATATATATATATATATATATATATATATATATATATATATATATATATATATGCGGTTGGTTCTGCAAAAAAGCCTTCAATAAAATAATCAAAAAATATATGCTGATATCTAGGCTGTCGGTTCCTAAGAACTGAGCCGCTTGACCTTCATACGTTGATACAACGAAAGGCTCCACAATATAAATATATAGTTCATTTTCTCCAGCAAACGACTCATTTCTGTAGTTTACTGCTACCAGCAAGCAGAAATATTTCTCCTCCCGAAGATGGCCATTTTGGTCGAAACTAGCCGAGGAATCTAAATGAAATAATAATTAAAAAAAACGAAAGAATATTAATCTACAACCCAGTGTGTCTAAAGATTTTTATTTTTTTATTTTTTTATTGTTCAATATATATGTATATATATATATATATATATATATATATATATATATATATATATATATATATATATATATTAACGACAATAGGAAAACTGTAATAATTGCCTAAGCTATTCGTCCAATGTGGACTTTCTCAATGCAAAAAGAAAAAAATAATAAGATAAACTAAATCACTCGGAATGAAAATCATTTAGAGTGCCGCCATTTAATATTATCCAAATATTAATCTACGCCCATGCGTTTTCCCTATTTAAACTTTCTTAACAGAATTACTAGTCTTCCAGACAAACGCATACAACAGTATCAAGAAATCAAAAGAAAATGGAGGAATCCGTCAAAACAGCAATAATAATATCTCCACACGTGACAAAAATCTACTTAAATTTCAGTTAACAGTATGAAAACAGAGTTCTCTAAATTCCTCCAGTTGCTAAGGACATTTTGTTTTTGTTATTATTAGTTACTTTGTTTCATAAATTCATTTCGATTTTTTGCCTAGAGAATGTGCACATTGGACGTAACGCGTCGGCTACTATTACAGTTTTCCAAGTGTCATTTATATCTACAAATACTATCATTTCTACAGGTTAGCTCTGAGAAATTTTCGTATATATATATATATATATCCCGGGACATGTTGGGTGATTCTAACCTCAAGCATCTGGATAGTTTTGCCCACATAATCGAGCCCGCATCGACATTTAAATTGATAAATAACTAAATTATTATGGTAGGTAGGCAAAACATCCTTACGGCAAGTGGGGAAAGCCCTCCTAGTAGTGAATATCTTCCTGACTGTAACGGCATTGTAACACCGTTTAATGGATGAAGAGATCTTATCGGCGTATGTCTGACTCTCAGGACCAATCCAAGGGAGCCTGACATATATAGGACATTTGGAAGGCCCGTATTTCTTAATATCATTGAACTTCCTGATCTTACGTTCAATGACAGTTTTAATAACTAATTCGGGGTAACCGTTCTTAAGAAACAATTCCTTAATTGTTCTCAATTCGGAATCAAGTCTACACTCAGAACAAATCTTCAATGCCCTATGGGTAAGACAACTTATAAGGTTAACCTCTCTGGCTCTGGGAGCAAAGGAATCCCAGGCCAAATAATGTCCTGTAAAAGTGGGCTTCCGGTACACGTTCAGTAAGAAACCAGAGGGAGTTCTCTCCACAAGGACATCAAGAAAAGGTAAACAATTGTTCTCTTCAACCTCCATTGTAAATTTAAGTGCAGGATGGAGATTATTTAATGATGAAAAGAACACTTCCGCTATTGCACTATTAGAAAATGATGCGAACTTATCATCAACATAGCGGAAGTAACAATACGGTTTTTTAACCCTCTCAAATAGTCGCCTTTCATGAAAACCAACAAAAATGTTGGCCATCACAGGACCCAAGTGACTACCCATCACCACCCAGTCGATTTGCTGATACATGCAATTGTCAAAACTGAAGGAGACAGACTTGATCGCCATCTCCAGCAATACAACAAACACACTCTCAGGAAACAACGGAGATTTACCAGGACCACGATACAAGAAGTCAGCGCAAATGTCAATAGTTTCATCAATTGGAACATTCGTGAACAAACTATTTATATCAAACGACACAAAATACTCAGTGTCGCTGTTTGGATTTAAATTTTGTATATAATGAACAAACTTAAACGAGTCAGGCACACAATACTCAGAATAGAATTCTAAAACCGGATCAAGAACAGCCAATAACCACTTGGCGAGATTATGTTGGGCGGAACCCAACATAGATAAAATTGGCCTAAGTGGAACGCCCTCTTTGTGAATTTTTGGTTACCCATACATCCTAGGACGTTGGGAACCCACAGGACGAATATTATTATAAATTTCTTTCGATAGAAAATTACTTTTATAAAATTCCAGTAATTTTTTTTTTTTTTGAATCTAGTTTCAGTTCTTGGGGTATCATCATAACTAATATCACCCAATTTCCGGAATTTACTACTATCCTCAAGAATAGATAGTCGGAGTGGTTCAATATAACGACACCGGCACCTTTGTCAGGCTTGGTAATACATATGTCTGGGTTGGTTTTTAATGACCTAACTGTCTGAAAATGATTCCTCTGCCACACAAACCCAGAGGAGTTAACATTTGAGTCTACAAAGCCATATGCCAAGTCCTTTAATCGGGCTTTACGGCGAAGCAAATGGTCCTCAGAATTAGGATGGTGCTTTAATAATTGAGAAAGGGGGATCTCGAATTTCTTAGGAGGAATACAAAACTCAAGACCTCGAGACAAGACGACCTTCTCGGAGACAGACAACTCATAATCAGACAAGTTAAAAATATGTCTATCTGTTGTAACATGCGAGCCGAATATATATATAAATATATATATATATATATATATATATATATATATATATATATATATATGTGTATGTGTGTGTGCGTGTATACATTTGATATATATATATATATATATATATATATATATATATATATATA
This sequence comes from Acanthosepion lycidas, assembly GCA_963932145.1. Classification (NCBI taxonomy): domain Eukaryota; kingdom Metazoa; phylum Mollusca; class Cephalopoda; order Sepiida; family Sepiidae; genus Acanthosepion; species Acanthosepion lycidas. Next base: position 6,897,096 of record OZ010582.1, read on the forward strand.
TATTGTATGTGTGTGTTTGTGCGTATACATTTTATATATATATATATATATATATATATATATATATATATATATATATATAAAATTAAAAGAGGTAAAAATGGTAATCGTATTGATATCCTGCCTACGTTTACAATAATGAATGGACGTGGAAGAAAAATGAAAGTGAAACACTGTAGAATCTTAAACCCTGTTTAATAGTAATTTCGGTGAGGATCAATAAAAAAAAAATAATACTAATGGAAAAATACTAAAGCAGTAATTGGATTAATAAGTTCACGGATAAGCAAATTAGCACATAGTTATAGGTTTATGTTCTACTATGCTATTAGGGAACGAAAAGCCGACTATACGCAATCTTTATAGATGCAATGTCAATTCCGTCATTTGATTTTGAAACAGAAGTGACCTGTCCAAGTTGCAGGTGCGGCCAATGGTATATAAACCTAGTAGATAACTCTCGGCCGTACCGAAAGTTTCCAAAGGAATACAGGGCTTTATATATGGGACAGCCTAGCTGAAGGATTTGCCGAACGTTTGTCATTGTTGATTTGTGAAAGTCTTCATGGGCATCACATCACATATGAGTGTATATATAGACAAGACAATTAATAAAAATCCACCAAACCTAAAAATTGGAAAAGGAAAATGATATGGTCCAACCCACCTTTTTGTAACCTCTCTAATGTAGATACTTCATAAAACTGACAGAAAAAACACTTTAGTAAAGATGTATTTCTAAAAAAGATATTCAACAAGATGAATTTGAACATTAGCTATTCTTGCATGAACAATATGGAAAAAATTATTAACTGACACAATAGTAAAATCTTGAGAGACCTTCATGATAATCTCATACAAAATCATACTACAACCCAAATGAAAACATCAACATGCAACTGCAGGACATTATCAGAGTGCCCAGTTGAAGGAATATGCAAAATACAATATATGAAGCAACAATTTTCCCCAAAGAGAAGGTTGAGGAGAGAAAGATATACATAGGAATATCGGAGGGAAATTGGAAACATCGACTGTACAACCATCGCCAATCCTTCAAAAATAAATGTAAAAGAACCAAACATCAGAGTCAAAACAGTATAGGGATTTGTTGTAGGGTGGCCTAACCCCACAAATAAAGTGGAAAATAATATCGAGAGCCAGAACTCAAAAAAAATTCAGAGACACGTTCGACTTATGCATGAAAGAGAAAATCCTCATAATGAAACATAAAGATCCAGACCTATTACTAAATAGACACAATGAATTAGTTTTTAAATGCAGACACAAGAACAACCTAAACCTAAGTAAATTCATTGAAAAATAACTATATAGGAAGAATAATATTCAATGATATTTGGCCTTTTTGCTGCTGGAAATGTTACTATGCACGCATGAGCGCAAACACATGACTGTATGTATATAACTATGTTATTGTAGTTGAACACTGATACACTTTTTGATACGTACATGTATATGCTTTTATATGGAAAGAGAGGCATACAAGTTTGTTTTTTTTGTGAGTGTGAATGTGTATGACTAGATAGGTACTTATATGTCTTGCCATAGATATGGTGTAGCGGGTAATATATGTGAAGAGATATGTATAATTATACGATTTTGTGTATTGATAATGTAATTACATATTGATATTGATATGGTCTTTGAATGCATGCATAAGTGGGTGTGCATGTATGGACATGTGTATGTATATGTATGCGTTTATATATATATATGTATATATATATATATATATATATATATATATATGTGTGTATATTATGTGTGTATATATACATATATACATGTGCGTGTGTATGTATATGTATAGATGTATGTGTGTGTATATATGTGTGTATGTGTATATGTGTATATGTATATGTGTGTACGGGTATATCTGCATATGTATGGATGTACATATGTGGGCATTTATGTGTTTATGTGGATATGTCTATATCGATATACATATAAATGTATGTGTTTGTATGCATATATGTAAGTACATGTGTATGTGTGGATATGCATGTGGATATGTGTGTA
>OZ010582.1:6904135-6909135 GCA_963932145.1 Acanthosepion lycidas
TATCTGTAAGAACACCGGATTATATAACTTAGTGTTCCTTCTTTATATATATATATTTATATATATATATATATATATATATATATATATATATATATATGAGTATATAATTATATTTACTGTGAGAAATGATCGTAGCATAGCAAAAAGAAAACAAAATAATCCTTCTTTCTCAATCAATGTATTCCCCGGTTCAGTGCATATCCGTTTTGAAAAGACTTACTGCCTTCATAACATTATGCGTATAATTGCCGTTGAAACATATAAGGTTGTTCTTTTTTTTAAATATGCTTAAAGTAAATTGTGTTAAAAATATTTCCTTCAAGAATAAGTCTGATTTCTTTTTCTGTCTAATTTAAAAAATATTATGATCTAAATTTTATATAGCTATTTTCAAATTATCAAAGGTCATTCATTTATTACCTTTTGTTATGCAGTCCAGTTTTTTAAACGGCAATTAATTTAGGCCCGAAAGTCATAATACATTTCTATTTTTGTCATATCAATGTATATTGTGCATTTTATGAAAATGTTGATATGAATTTCCAGATATGTATGTCTTGTATTTCGACTTCTATTTTCAATATAAGTCAACTAATACAATATATACATACACACACACACACACACACACACACACACACACACACATATATATATATATATATATATATATATAAATTTACTGAAATAATATTGATATCTTATATGGAGATTATCAGTACAATTATAATAACATTTATACAAATACAAGCGTGCATATATACATATGTATTCGGAGTCATCTCTATACACAGACACAGATATATATATACATATATACATACATATATATATATATATATATATATATATATATATATATATATATATATATATATATATATGTATGTATGTATATATAAAATTGTTCTCCCGTCTTACGATTTCAAATAATGTATTAACTTTTAATAGTATATTTCAAATAATTCACCCACACGCACTCATAACAACTGATATATATATATATATATATATATATATATATATATATATATATATATATATATATATATATGTCTGTGTGCAGACGCTCATGAAATATAGAATTTCCTCCTTTGGAATCCTTTGCAGTATATGTAAAATATATTTTGTAACAACACACACACACACAGATATGTATGTGTGTGTATGTGTGTGCACGCGTGCCTGCGTATTATCTCATATATTTCGGAATTATGTTTACAATAAATCATAGCACGTGGCATCCTTTGTCATATACTGCTGGCCTTGGGACGCTTACCCATCAACTTCAATTATTTAAAAGTTCTAGGAAGAAAATCTTTTGTTCGTGCACACGTTTTAGATATGATTCTTAATGATATATCTCCTTTAAGCTCATATTTTTCTGTTGCTTTTTACAAAGCTCAGGAGTAAATTCAATGACATTTTGTTCTCAACGCCTATAGTCACAAGTATTTTAGCATCTCATTTTTATGATTCATTTTTTCTATCACAAGAGACCGTCGTATATTCTTTTATGGCGCTATAGATATTCAGGTAATGTGCTTTTATTCTTGCTTTTTATTTGGCTTGCGACTGTTATTTGAATCAATTTTTTATGATACTTAGCTCAAGATATATATTTTATTATCTCTAATTTACTTAAACATTGCATGTTCTCTTCTTCAACATTATTCTAGAGCGCAGAATTGATAATGTTGTTCCTCTTACATATAGAAATATTATCACGTGATATTTTTTCCATTTGAGACATTTACAAAATCTAAGAGGAATATACAACTTTCAGCATGCCAACATCACGCTTAGGAGGGATTGATACGCATCAAAATGACACGAATTGTAAGACCTACACATTGATCATTCATTGGTTGTTTTCTAATGAACACACCTTGCAAGAGAAATCAATGCTTTGATCCGTATGAGGAAAGCTGATTGAAACATATCCTGATACACATAAGACACCGGAACAATGGGTGTGGTTTAGATGTGATATAATATGTATACTTTGCTCATAACTAGCTTCAAAACGAACGGATATATTGTCACTCGTGTTCAGTCTTAATAAGAGACCACGTGTTAAGTAAAAGTACATCATCTATCACGAACAAAATTATTACTAAGTTTTTAATTACAAAAGTTACATTTCCCGATATATATTGAAGAAAAAGTAAAAAATATATATATCAGATGTCAAGTTATAACTTTTTGGGAGAGAAGAAATTAAAAGTTACTTGACAACAATAATAAAATTTATTGTTTTAACGTATTTAAAAATAAATTATGATGACATTCGTTAAATCATTCAATACATTTTTCTTTCGATGACGTGGATTTCTGTTCGTTGTGAAAAATTAAATCGGAAGATGTGTAATTCATCGGCTTGGAGCTGCGCTTGTTTCCCAGAGTCTAATTTATACGCATGCCTCAGAAGTATTTTAGAGACGGTAGGAGCGTTTCTAAGCTATAACTCCCTGTTATGAGGAACCGTGTATAATACACATATATAATTGTTATATACATTAAGTATTTTATAAGCTCCAAAAACTTAAATGTTTTTTTTTTATTTATATAATAATAATTAGATAAAAACAAACAGTAGAAAGTAAGATAATTTTTTAAAAAGTACATAAATATAACAAATACAAATATCGAAACGTTTGTTAGTTTTTAGCAAAAAGAGCAGAAACAAAAATTAATATATGGATCGGATTTAGCCTAACGTAATCAAAGTAATTGAAGATTATGAAGTAATTATGTAACATAAAATAATTCATGCTGCCTTATTGACAGTATTAAAACTATAACATATCAATTGATAGAGAATGAAAGTGTAGAAAATCAATGTTGATAAATATAACTTTAACTAAGCAAAAACGGAAAGTAAAAAAGGTATCTTCATATCTGTTATACAAAAAAATACTAAAATTGAAAAACCTGGTAATTGTTTAAAACGTTGAAATAAATAATAAATACATGTATAACTTCAATTAAATATAATAATCAAAATGTACAATAAATGAAATAAAAAAAGTAATCATTGCTCATTATATTAAATTATCATATTACTTTTAAACAATATATATATATATATATATATATATACATATACATATATATATACATATATATATATACATATATATATATATATATATATATATATATATATATATATATATATATATATATATATATAATATTTTTATCATGAGAGATTATAATAAAAAAAACATTTCAAATCTCTACAGAAAAGGTTTGATGTTTAATATACTATGATTGTATTTTTTCAGGCTATATTAAATAACTGGGGAGTAAATGATTTTAAAGGCATTTTAGAAACAATGTGTTATCTGATTTCAAAATTGAAACGTGAAATATGAGCTCAGAATAAAAATATGTCTTCATTAACCAAGTAAATGTCAGATCTTCGCTAAATATAAAAGTAATCTCAGATGGCGGTGGAGGGCGAGGTCTTTTTTCATGTCACGATAAGTTTTATGTAGTGCATCTTGGTACAATTTAAAAAAAAAGAAATAAATCACTCAATATGCAGATTTAAAATATTTTCTGCAATCTCGTCTTTGCCCTGAAGATGATATTAACATAAAAATAAAATCATAATATAAAATAAATAATTTCGATTTACAAGATCACTTCAATTGATAAAGTAAATAAAAAACGTATATTGTTTCATTATTCCAACGTAAGAAAGTCAGATTATATTCTAAACCCTGTCTTTTACTCCGGTTCATATTCCAGACAGTGACGTAAAACAAAAATCAGTAATTATACCTGCATTTATACATGCATCTAAAATCATTGTTTAATAATAAGGTCATCTTTCTCTTACAATATTAAATACGATTGTATTAAATGTTACAATGTCTAATATGTCGTATCTGTCTATATTCCGGAGATGAGGTATTATGTACACTGTTTATATTAATCGGACTATTGTCCTCATCTTTGTCGCCATATTTATTACAACGTTTCGGCTGTTGTACGCTCCGGCCTTCTTCAGGTGGTTGGAATGTCGAACTGAACCCTTTATTTCGCTCACTGGGGTAAACTGTTCGAGTTCCACGTGCCATGTTTAATTGATGTCAGTTCTCGGTTATCTCCTGTTAATTCCCCTATCTATGTTCTACAATGCCTTAACTGAGTATTGAAACCATTCTCTTTGGGTCCTGTCAATGGATCTAACTAACGGCTTTATCCACTGTGACATGGCTCCTTGAGAGTTTGAGTTCAATACCCACTTAAGGCAGTAGAGAACATGGAGACAGGAATTAACAGGAGATAACTGATAATTGACATCCATTAAACTTGGCACGTGGAACTAGAAAAGTCTACCACAGTGATTGAATAAAGGGTTCAGTTCGAAATTCCAACCAGCTGAAGAAGGACGGAGCGTAAAATGGCCGAAACGTTGTAATAAAGATGGCGACAAATATAAGGATAATAGTCCAAATAATGTAAATAATGTACTAATATATTGTCTCTGTGCATATTCCTAGCAGAATTGTACTAATGAATCAGCTAACCGTCGTCAACCTCACATGTAGCATAAAGAAATAAACACCCGATTTATTCTTCCTTGTCACGCTCCAACGTTTGGAAAGTAATACATTACCCACACTCATAATGCAACAAAGACTAATTCATTTTTCTTCTTTCAGATCAGTTCTCCCTAGCTTTTTAGTGTTCTTTAGGTTTCTTGTTGGAAGCCGTTGTTTTCTAAGGTATCTAATTTTTTCACTTAAAATTCTGCATCGGTATTTGTTTCATCTACTAAAAGGATTTCAGTCTTCTTCAAAAATAAGACTACACCAAAACATCCAAAGCATAAAACGGAAGAATATCAAACTAGAATCCATTAGGCTAAATGAATGATAGTCACTTGCAGAATCACAGAAGTGGCACGTTAGAAAGGCTTGAAGCATCTCTGCACGCAAATATTGGGAGCACGTATTCAACAGAAACGCATTGTCCGACTC
>OZ010582.1:6914135-7011635 GCA_963932145.1 Acanthosepion lycidas
TTTCGCAGAAGAGAGATAATTCGTAAGATCTCCGATCTGTCGGAATTAATTTCTATTACGATGCGGAGAATAAAATATAGCAATCTGCCCATGGCAATAATAAAAATTTCAAATTGGTCAAGTTGCCTACAAATCAGAAGCTGGAAGATAATCGTAATCAGGTCACGCACTGGTCGAGAAAGACATCAGCTGAGGTCACCACAGAGAGAAAGGGAAAGAATAAACCATTAACTATCCTTCGGAGATATCATCTGGTTTTGAAAAGACACCTGCTTTTTGTTCAGACACTGGACATGGTAAAAGTTTGTTACCGGGACAGATAATTGGCGACAGGGTGCGAAGACGTCCAGTTGTCCACCCATTTGACGCTTGGCGAAAATCTCGTTGATAAATTCCAGATGACATTTGGTTAAGATAGAGATTAAGGACCACGCTACGAGTCGTAGGGGCTAGGTCAGAAAGAAAAAAAAAAGGAAGATAATTTTCTTTCCCTTTGAGAGATAATTTTTAACCTGAGGACAGACCAGCCGCACCCACGCTGCCGTGCGTCATTGGCTGGGTGGTGGCGTGAGCGATGGGCGAAGGTAAACATAGGAGAAGGAGGGGAGGCCCGTTGACGCCTCTGGGGGGATTGGTGTGAGATACCACTATGAGAAAGAAGGGAAACCTGTTGACGCCCCCTGAGGGGATTGGTGTGAGATACCGATATGAGAAAGGAAGAATTTGGGAGAACGATTCCCTTAAGAACCCCTCTAAAGCAAAAAGTAATGGACTTCCAAAAATGGAAAGTGATAAATTTTCCTGTCCGAAAACAAAGAAAATCCTTATTGTGGATTTAGAATTATCGAGGAACCAAAACCACGACAGGCACACACCCGGTTTTGGTCGTCGTCCATATAAACGGAGCAGACAGCAGGCAGTTGGAGTTGGAGAGTTGTGAGCAGAAGCGGACAGACGCAGACAGATTTGAGCTGTGAGCTCGCAGACCAGCCTCGAAGGAATCTGACATGAAAGATCCACGCATTCCGACTTAGACTTCTAACCAAGAACAGACTAAGACTCACACCACCAAAACAAGTTTTACGAATATCACGTGAAGATAAAAAAAAAGTTATCTAAAAACAACCTGAGATATTAAGACTCGCCTAACAAATGCAAAGTGTCACGCATCCATAGAAGCGGTTCGGGAGAAAGACGCAGTCCTGTATTCAGCAACCATATATAAAAAAAAACAAAAACATTTGTTATTCTTTTTTAACACATTTGAACCTTTCGAGTTGTTACTTTATTTTCCTTTTACATATACTTGTGCGATATCACCGTTGCTCGAATTCGGCTTGCATTACGGCCCGGTGACAGATTGATTTCGGTTACCTAAGATCAAATCACAACGTGGGTAGGTTAGACTAGAAGTCAAAGCAGTTACTTCGGTAACAAGACGTTGGAGGCCAGCTGGAAACGACAAAGCTGATACCGAATCTAACCAGATTCTCATTCGAATCAGCCAAGGGTTAGAACGTCACATTTGGTGCCGTGACAGCAAGATCACGTCACATCTGGCGCCGCGACCAATACCAAGTCACATTGGTCGTCTTGGATAGCACGGGGGCAGAGAGGCCGGGGTGACGTCACAACAGTACGAAATCTAAATCCTTGGTACCAGAATAAAAACGGTAAAAAAATTTTTAAAAAGTATCGGAAGTGTTTTAACAGGGGACAGAATGTGCGACAGTGAGATCCGCAGGAGGATTTGGATAACGAAAACTGCAGGAATAGAAAAACTTCGCTATAAACACGGAATAGAATACTAAACTGTTACGTGATATTTGTCCTCCTGTGTGGCAGTGAGTGCTGTACAATCTCCTCAAGAATGAAGAAGAGGCTTGAAGCATCACAAATGTGGTTCTACAGAAGGATACTGAGGATACAATTGGCCGGATATGTGAGGTAAAAACCACGTTTTAGAGAAAATGAGGAAGAATCAGAGCTGGGTAGTTTCATTCAATTTAATTTTTATAAGTAAATTGAAGTTTTTAGCTTCTGTTTTTGAAACATCAGAACACTTGTGTAGCGATGGAATCATATATTTAAATAAAAATAGTTATAATTTAGGCTATACTTGTGCATTGATCAACATTTTAAAAAATTACTAGAGAACTTCGGATTATTAACCTAACGATTCTATCCTTTTTTCTATATATTTGCACACACACACGCACAGGCACACACACACGCACACACACACACATATATATATATATATATATATATATATATATATATATATATATATATATATATATGCGTGTGTGTGTATACATACATACATATATATATATATATATATATATATATATATATATACATACACATAGAGAGAGAGAGAGAGCGAGATAGATGAGTGAGTGAGATATGGATGGATATATATATAGAGATTAAATATAAAAATGAACAATGAGGGCAAAATGTATCACCGACAGTCTGTGTGAGCAATCATTAGATCATGAAGATTATGCTATAGTCTGAAACAGAATATCGCTGCAACTTGTTGACAATAACAGTTTCCAACTTTATATTTAAATTTATTTTTTTACATATGCTCCATCTTATTTATTGAACACGTTTATCCAGAAATATAACAGACTTTAATAATATATATTTTATCACACACACACACACACACACACATATATATATATATATATATATATATATATATATATATATATATATATATATATATATATATATATATATATATATATATATAATCAACTCTCCCGTCGAGATTCGACGTATGATGGTCAAGCAGATCAGTTTCCAGGAAACCGACAGCCCGACACCGGCACATGACATTTGATTATAGTGGTGAAGGCCTCGTGCAATATATATATATATATATATATATATATATATATATATATATATATATATATTAAAAAGAAGAGAAGAGAGGTGCCGTAAACGTTTTTGGTTGTAATGTGGATTTATTTAAAAAAAAATATCATGCTTTGTTTTACATAATGTTACACTACACGTGTTTCTGGTCTCATGACCGTCTTCAGGTAAAAGCGGAGATTTCCACATATTATTAAAAATGATTAATTTTTCTTTTGTTCTTCAATGTTAAATATTCTCGATATGAGATATTTTCTGTGTTAGTAATCCGAATTTCTTTCTCTCGTTGGAACCACTACAACCTCTTACTTTTATATATATATATATATATATATATATATATATATATATATATATAAATGTGTGTGTGTGTGTGTGTGCGTGTGTGTATTCAGAAACATAAAAAAATCGGACCGGAACATTCGTTTCAAGCTAGTATAATTGTCATGCGATCAGAAAGCATATAAATAAAAGAGGGAAATTGGAAAATTAAAATGACAAATAGGTAAGTCTCTACTTATAGGAAAAATTCTTACAAAACGTAAAACCTGTAAAAATATCCTAGGTAATGCCTGAAATAACCCACGTATTCCACTAGATCGACCGGGCGTATATTAGTTTTTCCTCTTTTACAAATACATTGATATTTACAGAAAGAATGAATAAAGTCGGCAAAATGTCTAAACAGTCGAAACACTTCAAAATCCTTTACAATTTCTCCTTCTTTCCTTATTACTTCCTTCTGATGTACTTTCTGTGATAAATTGAAGTGGTCGTTCTGAGATTTGAAGAAACTACTTGGTTTTGATTCCGTGTCGAATGTAGCCGCAAAGATGATCTGAAGTTTCTAAATTGGCATTGTTTTGGAGAATCCTGACGTGATAAGATGAAATTAATGGATCCTACATTGACCTTTCACAATCATTTCGGCAGCTTCACAGATTAGACGATCTTTTAACAAAGCTTCTTTTCTCGGTTGGAAATGTTATCAATGCCATGTGGATGGACATTACCGCTGACTCCAGCTTCAAAACTCATATACAACTGAAATCCTATAACTCATTTGGTATATTACTGCTATTTCTGCATTATTAGTTGGTAATGTTTTCTTTGGTCACTAGTGCAATTTCTATTTGATCATTGTAATATCCTACAATTTGACAAACACTGACATCCATTAATTTGTACGCCATTTCTTCTCACGAAAATATATTGCATATCGACTCGGTTGTATATATGACGATGTTTTAATTTTATATGCATATCAATCGCAAGTTAAATCAAAAGACAACAAATTTCATTGATATTTGCAAGTATTAATATCAAATGGTAGCACGATATGTTAACTTTCACATTGAAATATAGAAATATTTATATAATTCTCGTATTGTTATTTACATTCAAACTTTGTGGAGAAACATTTGTATTATACTTATAATTTTTGATTTTAAATTGACTTTCAGACGACATAGTCTCCCGTTTTCATTACATTATTTTTATTTTTGTAATTTTGAAATTGTTTTTTTTTTCAAATAAATTGTATTCTCATACATTTTTAGGTTACTTGTATTATTTAAATATATTCGACAAAAAATTGACTTATTCCAAAACCATTCGAACGCATTTTTACTTGTATTTATATATACTTATAAAATCCTTACATTTGCCTTGATAAAGTATATCAGAAGAAAAATGTATAGGCTAAAATCAATTTTCATTTTGTGTTTGTTCATATATATAAATATACTATTTGTCCTTTGAATGTTCCCAAGACTTGCTTTGTCCTCCAATCTATTTACAATAACATCTTGGTGTATCCTCTTTTATATCTTTTTCACAAAACTTATATTATTTTTTTTTATCAAATAAGCATAACAGTATTCTTTCATATTTATTCCTTAATAATTTTGCTTGCAAAGGTGAAACCAAAAATAAAGAACCAAAAAAAAAAAAGTTTTTCTTTGATTTTGAAGCAATGATTTTTATATTCATAGAATTTATATATATATTCTTCTTATTCTTCTACTACTACTACTTCTTCTTCTTCTTCTTCGTATTATTATTATTATTATTATTATTATTATTATTATTATTATTATTATTATTATTATTATTATTATTTTAAGCGATTTCCAGTGTTAGAACATTTCTTTTTCAGTCCCAAGCAGAGACATAAGGTCAGAAATGGAAGTCAACTACCAGTATAGTAACACAGTCCTAGAACATTTGTAACAGCAAAGTGTTATATAAAAAATATTAAATTAAAAAACTACAATTAAAAACATCAGATTTTATATCCGTTTCATAACGGTGAAAAAATAATTTGAATTTACGGTGTTAATTCATAACAAAACCATAGATATGCAACCCCTGAAGAATGTCACAGATGAGATGGGTTATTCCTGGGAAAATTAAAAGTATTTCAAAGAAAATTTCGTAATTTTTCTGCAGCCAGCAAGAAATTAATTCGTGGACTTCAAGTAGTAAAACTAAAATAAACAGACATAAAACGTCTAAAGAATGTAAAACACACACAAGAACACAAAAGAAAGATATATATATTTTTTTTTTTTTTTTTGCTTCATTATTTTAATTTTACTTTTTCAGTAATATTGGTATCCGTCCATTTTTTTGACACACTCTCTCACTTTATATACGTTCTTCCATGTAGCTCTTTCATTGTGCATTTTACAGTTTTCCTACATTTTAAATTAGAACTCCTCATCTCCCGGTGGGCCATTTATCTCTATTTTATTTTCCCAGTTGTCGATAAAGTTTCTTAATATTTCCTTTGTAAATATTGTTTTCCTATCAGTATCTGTTTCATTTTTCATAATATTTGATTCACTCTGAATTCGCTTGAAATTTTTGTTTCAGCTTCTTTTTAACTTTTGGTCTATCAAACTTTTTCTTCCTCACACGCAACAAAAATTTTTGGTACAGTGAAGCTGCATTAGCTGATAGGACTGTACGGAAGTCTTTCGCTAAGTAAGCCGATGATTGTAGCCTTATTGATGAAGAAAGGTCAGGCAGAAACCTTACTACAGATGACAAAATATTTGATTGAGAATAACCCGCATTATAGAATGCGACAATTGGAAGAGACTCTATATTTATCGAAATCTACCATTGATGAGCAATTAGTGAAGAAAGTTTATTAAAATTACTACGATGTTTGGATACCACAAATTTTATCTAGGTTTTTCTGTATAAACACAATGATAATGCACCATTTTTTTAACTAAATTGTGGCTGTTACAAAAGGGAACATTTACAACAATATTCAGCGAAAAATTGCCTAGGGTAAGCGGCATGAGCCAACTTTCGTAACTTCAAAAGCAGATATTTATCCTAAGAAAATGAGTTATGCATCTTTGGTATTGAAAAGTATCTTATTCTATGAGCTTCTGAAAGTATCACGCCAATTGGTTCTGAAAAGTACTGTTCGTAACTGGACAAATTGAAGGCAGCATTTCACGAGAAAAGCCCGGATAAGCGAACAGAAAATGGTGATTTCCATCAGGATAATGCCAGACCACACATGAGTTGATGAACCGGCAAAAAATTGTTGCAGCTTGTCTGGTATGTATTAGCCAACTCGACATATTCTCCACAAACTGATCCTTCTGATTTTCAATTACTCAGGTCCTTGCAAATTAATGGTAAAAATTTTAATTCTTTCAATGACATAAAAAAAAAAACCTTTATGAGTTTATTGCCAAGAAATCACCGAAATTATGGGAAGATGGAATATTTATGTTGTCAGTAAAAGGGGGAACAATTGCTTCATATATAGCTGAATAAATATTTAATAGCATAATATTGTTTTGTGTTTTCATTTCCTTTAAACATCGGCATGAATTATCCGGGCATCTTGCAGATACAAATATTACATCATGATCAGTCATTTTTTATTGTATGTCTGTAATAATGGCTAACATTCTTTAAAGTCGTATGTAAACATATTTGGTGTATCTTTTTGTTTTATGCTCTCGGTATAAAGTTCAAAAGTAAACTGACGCCATCCTCTTTTTGATATGCTCTTTGTTGCTGTGCATATTACTATTCATTTGCTGTAGGCTCTAATGTTGGCCTATATTCGAAACAACGTGTTGGCATACTTTTACTTACTGAACTCTAAATCTATTTGATATTAGGCCAAATCAGATAGCTTTTATACGATTAATTGTTCCCTTAGACCGTATATAAAATCAAACTTATATAAGTTTTAATATATGCACGTTATAATCTTCTTAGCAACAATTGATCTTGTAATGCCAAGAGAATACTTTCTGATTCTTTTTTTATAACTCAGACATACAAAAGCATTTCCGTCATTTATTATCGATCTGTGGCTCCTATGTTTCCAAAGGATATTCAATATAACAGTTTTTTCTCAAACTTTTTTTCAAGTTAATAATAAATACCTGTTTTCTTAATCCATTTATTCATATTCGACTTTCTATTTAAACTTCCTCATTTAGTTGCAGTTTTGAGATGATACGTCATTGTAAATATGTTTGACATCCAAATCGTTAAATCTATGTATCTCTCTCTCTCTCTCTCTCTCTCTCTCTCTATCTATCTATCTATCTATCTATCTATATATATATATATATATATATATATATATATATATATATATATATATGTGTGTGTGTGTGTGTGTTGCAGTAGAATCGTATTCGTGGGATTATCCTTCTATTTGCACCTATTCTATACTTCGTAATTTCTAATTATATACAAATCAACCATTCGCCCGAGCATGGTATTGTGCTCCTGCTATGCATCTCGAAGTTCTTTCAAAATCCAAAGAAGGGTCTGTTATGTAATCAGCCATGGCTTCAGTCAGTTTCTCACCAACGTGACGTAGCTTCCCTCTGTATTTTCTAGAAGTATTTTCATGGCAAGATCTCTGACTATAATTTTCCCTAGTCCCCAGAAAATGAATTTAAGCGTGCTACTAGATTGGCATCTTGGTCCCACCATTTTACTGTTGAAATAGCTAAATCAACCGCCACTTCGACTCCATCAGTTTATTTTCTGGCACTGTGGAAATGCCTTACGTTTACTTGCTACCTAGATAAATAAAATCTTCAAAAGTGTAAATGCGATGTCAATCGACATCTTCTATCTTCCATCATTTATCCTTTCCGCAATACTCCCTATACACTTTTTTTCTTTCACTTCATTCTATGTAACCCCCTGAGTACTGGTTAAATTGCTTCCTTGCTTGTGGTCAAATGTTTAAAAAATATATCTGCTGCTCTTCAAGACTCCAATTCGTCATATTAAAAGAATATGTAACTTCAGTTATCGATAGCTTTCCTCAACTTTTACACTTAAAACGTAGTTTTATCTCCTCAAAATTCGTCTGAAACTCTTCCTTGCTGAAATCTTATTTAATTACTGCATGTTGGATTGTTTTTCCTTCTTGATATTATTTTTGCTGCTCCAACTGCTGAATCATGGCTTCTTTGCCAACATTTGTAGAAGCAATGACTTGCAATTATTCTCGCTTAAATATTACACTCATCCCTGTTTCTATTTGTCTATAGTTACAAGTACAAAGGGCTGTGAAACAAAGATTTATCTCCTCACGGAAAATATTCAACCTATACAGTGAAGCAATTCTAAGAAAATTAGAATTCCTACCAGGATTCGTTATTAGTGTCCCTAACCATAAGAATATTAAATATGCAGGCGGCAAAATGTTGAAAGTAGACGCAGAAAGGCAACTACAAGAACTCTTAAAGAATATTGTGAAGGGATGTCATGAAGGAATAGACCAAAATGCGTATTACAAACTGGATATACCAAAATCAAACAACTACAATATTTAAACATCTGGCAAATGTTTACACAAAAAGACATAAAGTGTGACACCGAAAGACGATTGCGCCTTCGACGAGCGAAAGATGACATTGAAATCATTAGGAAACAGGAATATTTCGGCGGAAACAATGAAAAAATACTGAATTGTTACATAATATAACTTGTCCTATATGGCAATGAATACTGTAGAATTTTTTTCACAGATTAAGAAGAGAACAAAAACAACAAAACTAAGGATGCTGAGAATACGAGTGAGTGGAATTGTGAGCAACGGCGAAATTTTTTTTAAAAAATTTGAAAGAAAACGGACATTTGCAGATAAGCAAGATAAGAGAGGTAAAAAAAAATACAAAACTTATTCAGAGCTAAAAGGAGTGGAAATTGTGGAGAGGTATGAAGGCTAAAGTTCTTAAGAAATACACCGCATAGAAGAATAATGTTTACAGTAGTAGATTCGTCGAAATTCTTTGTTGATAATCTGCTTAATTTTATTTACCATTTATATTTCAAAACTTCAATGACTGTAAATAATATGTCAGTAGGAATAACGTTTAAAAGTAACTCAGTGCTTTATACGAAGTAGTGCACAAATAGTCCGGGTATAGGAACTGATAAATGAATCCGTTTAACAGTCCAGATGACTAGATTACTATGTCTAATCATGAATAATTTTCCCCCTTGTGTAATAATGTTATATATTTTGAACAAATTCTTATTTTGGGAAACAAAATGTGCACACATGCACCTATGAAGAAGAAGAAGAAAAAGAGGAAGAAAGAGAAGGAGAAGAATATGAGGAAGAAGAAGAAGAATTAGACGAATAATAATAATAATAATAATAATAATAATAATAATAATAATAATAATAATAATAATAACAGCAACAGCAACAACATCAATAACAACAATAACAGCAAGAACAACAACAGTAATAATAATAACAATATGATGGTGATGATGATGTACACTAAGAATGAGTAGACGTAGCGGAAGAAGAAGACGATAAAGAAGTGAAGATCAAGTAGCACGCGAATAATAAGAATAAGAAATACACAAGAAGGAGAATAAGAATAATAAGATGATGATGAAGATGAAGTATTGAGCAAATAATAAGAAGATTAAGAAACAATACAGGGCGAATAATAATAAACACCTTGGCTGTCCCTGTGGTGCAATGAAGCTTTATAATCCTTAATTGGACCATAGCTGACATTAAGCGAATGGACGTAAAAACGAGAAAGCTTCTCAATTGCTACCGCATACATCATCCCAAATCTGATGATGATCGTCTATATATGCCCAGATCTGAAGGAGGCAGAGGGTTACTAGAACAGTTCTACAAAACTGCAATAGGTGGCCTTCAAAGATACCTGGAAACCACAGAAGACTTATCAAGCACACATACTAAAATATAGTGTTAGTCCAAAATGCAGGTTTTGTAACCAAGAAACAATCGATCATCTTGTATCAGGTTGCAAGGAAATGACACCCACTGAAACCCGGCATGAGAGAGTTGGCTAACATCTGCACTGGAAATCTGTAACTTCTATGGGAATGAAACTGAAAGAAAATAGTATGAACACTCAGGCCCGGCTACTGAGAGGGGACCTGTTACAATTTTATGGGACTATACAATACACATAGACAGAACAATCAAATCTAACCGCCTAGACATTGTTATTAGAGATCGTACACAAAAAATGTACCTCGTTATAGATATCGCAGTAACTGCAGGCTGCAATGTATATTTGACGATCTTCAAAAAGATATCAAAATACTAGGACCTTCAAAATCGAAATCTCAAAAATGTGCCACATGGGAACATGAACTATCTCCGTTGTAGTTGGAGCCCTCGGATTGGTTGGAAAAGATACTAAATGAAGTAGACTAATTGAAGGGATCCCTGGAAGCCCATGCCTTAAAGCAATACAGAAAATTGTTCTCATGAGTACAGCCCACAACTTACGAAGGGCTTTGTCTGTGTATTTTTTTCCAGTGAAAAATAACATGATGAAATTTCTAACTTTAGGTCACTGGGCGAAATCCGGAAAGAAATAAGCACATATCAAATGAAATAGAATAAAGGTAACAACAACAACAACAACAACAGCGACAATAATTACAATAATAATAATAATAATATGGTGATGATAATGATGATGAGGTTGTAGGATAATAATAATAATAATAATAATAATAATAATAATAATAATAATAATAATAATAATAATAATAAACCCGTACCCATCAGTGGCTACGTAGTAGGGTTGAAAACGGAAACTGAAGGTTTTATCCCTGCTACACAGAACCAATGCTTGCTAACTAGGAATTATTAACCACATATACTAAAATATTGTGTTAGCCCAAAATGCAGATTATGTGATAAATATCCAGAAACAATTGATCATCTTGTATCAGGTTTCACGACATTGGCACCCACTGAATATAAAACCCGACATTACAGAGTGGGCCAATATCTGCACTGGAAAATCTGCAACTTCTACGGGAAGGAAACTGAGAGAAAATGGTATGAACACCACCCAGATCCGGTTACGGAGATAGAACCTGTTACAATTCTATGGGACTACACAATACACACTGACAGAACAATTAAGGCCAACCGCCCAGATATTGTTATTAAAGACCACAAACAAAAACGGTTCCTCCTTATTGATATGGCAGTCCCTGCTGACTGCAATGTATCTTTGAAGATATTCAAAAAGCTGCCAAAATACAATGACCTTGACATAGAAATCTCAAAAATGTGGCATATGGGAACATCAACAATCCCTGTTGTAGTTGGAGCCCCAGGACTGGTTGGAAAATATTGCAGTAGACTAATTGAAGGGATTCCTGGAAGTCAATGCCTCAAAGAGATACAGAAAAATTGTTCTGACAAGTACAGCCCACACTTTACGAAAGGCTTTATCTATGTATATTTTTCAGTGGAAAGTGTCATGATGCCATTTCTAACCTTAGGTCCCTGGGCGGGAGCCGGAAAAAATATGTAAACACCAGAAATCAAAGATAATAATAATAATAATAATAATAATAATAATAATAATAATAATAATAATATGAAGAAGAAGAAGAAAAAAAAAGAAAAAGAAGAAAAGAAGTAGTATACGAAAAATGATAATAATAAAATTAAGTAGAAAAATAGGAAGAATAAGCCGTACACCGCGAATAATAATAAAATGGTGATGATGATGAGGATGAATAAGTTGAAGTAGAATAATAATAATAATAATAATAATAATAATAATAATAATAATAATAATAAAGAGAAGAAGAAGAAGAAGAAGAAGAAGAAGAAGAAGAAGAAGAAGAAGAAGAAGAAGAAGAAGAAGAAGAAGAGTATGGATATGAAGTAGAAATACACGACGAAGTACACTTCCAATGTCGTCTAAATTATTTGGTGACAACTTCCCTTAATTTATTTGAAGTACTTAAAGACTGAAACTACAAAAGTGGATTCCAAACAGCATGAAAGCAAGAGATAGTGATGTCTTAATTGTACAATTTATAAAACCAGATCGGGAGCACATTTCTCAAGTACTACTACAGTGATACCATCAGATCGACATGCTTTGTGCGGATCAAAATTAGAGATGATTGCCGAAACCATGGAAGGATTTATATGCACAACACCCAACAGAGACTTATCACGAAGAGTAACGACAGGCAAGGAGAGGATAGATGAATCAAGAGAAGAGTTTGAGTTTTAATTTCGGGCAAAATCTGTTTTATCAGTTGATAACAAAAGCGTAATTTCCTCATAACTTACAACCCTTTCAAATCATTCAATTAGAATGAAAGATTAACAAGATAGACGAGTGAAAACCCTTTATCTTTTAAACATTCTGAGAGTTATCAAATCTAATCTTGTCAATCAAATTTATGATATATACAAGGTTTATCAAAATACATTTACAAACTTTGGGGCGGTTTCCTCAGCATATGTTATGTAAATGTGATTGACATAATGTCATTTTGAAATTGAAATTAAATAGAATAATCATTAAGCTAAAAGATGAAGTGTGATTTCTAGAAGAGAAATTTACATGGATTCAACCAACTAAAACACGATTATCAGTTTCCGACCAATTCTAGTAGTCTCATAAACTATTGCTAATGTGTAGTAAGGTTGATCTTTACAAGACGCCCTCTTCAGAATTGTCTTGCATCAAACTAAGATCGACTTGCTTCAGACCTACACGAGTTCCTACTAGAGTTAGGAAGGTTGATCAGATCACTGATAGCAAATTAATCCTTAAAGATCGCACTGTGATTGACGTCTTGTCCCTGACTAAGTGAATTGTAAAAGTCTATTTTTGAAACTAATTCTAGTAGGATATCACTATGCACATCCAACCAAGAAACAAGTTAAATGTTGGAGACCTACTAGAGAAAACTTCTGTCAGGAAATGCAATCTGATACAGACGTGCAGCCTCGCGTCCATTGGCATTCGCGCTGCTTTATGAAAAAAACATATCTTCTTGCTTACGATATAAATACCCTAAAATTTTTAAATGGAAGCCTTCTCAATTAACTCACTACTACACATATTAAACTTTAAAGACAGGCGAGACACAAATGTACCAGAATGACAAATATAACCTAGTCTACACTGCAAAAGAGTGCCACCAACCTTAAACTTTCTTTAAACATAATAAGGCTAAAACAAAGGATTTGCGGACATTCGTTTCTATAGAATTTCTGATGCACTATATATATATATATATATATATATATATATATATATTATAATATTTTCATATAAACAAAAACAATTTACAAACTACAAAGATGCAACTTCGTTTCAGTGCATTTGCATGGCACTTACACAGGCGTTCTCACATGTCCATGTGCAATTTTAAATGCACTGAAACGAAGTTGCATCGTTTCAGTGAGTAAGTTTTTTTTGCCTATATGAAAAAGTTAAGATAAATAATTATTACTTTATTCTCGGTTTTGAGCGCCCTGTTGAATTAATGCTGTGAACGTTAGAATTTATATATTATTTTCGTTGTATACATTATATATATATATATATATATATATATATATATATATATATATATATATATATATATATATATATATATATATATGCGTGTGTATATATATATATATATATATATATATATATATATATATATATATATATATATATAAAGAGAGAGAGGGGAGATAGAGACTCCTACAAGGACCAGAAATATATTTACCTTGAGGCGAAGGTGTTTTATAAATACGAGATTATAACCTAAATATCATGATTTTAATGAAATACTTAAATGTGTCCGTTCAAGATGAGGCCGCAATCAAAAGAAGAAAAAATACAAAATGATTTTTGGAAAATAGTATCCTGATAGAACCATTAAAATCTCTGCTATCTATCATTCATATACAGGTTTATACATCAGATTGATATCTTTATAGCAAGTGGTCAAATACTAATCCGGAAAGAATGGTGCTAAAAAAGGTGAAGAACAAATAAATATTTTGTGAATGAAAACCATTTATCTTTCAAAAAACATTTTACGACAAAAATCATGTGTCGAAGTACAAGTATCTCCTCGTTTTACTGCTTTCTTGGCTACATCTTATTTAACTGTGAATACATTGGAAGCCACAAATGCTAAGAATAATACAGACCTTATTCTCTAGGAGATTTACAATATAAGGACAAACAATATGTCTACTTAATTTTAATTAACATTAATATATCTAGATTTCCACGATTGTATATAATATATCAGTAGGAATATCGTTTATCAATAACTCAGTGCTTTATATGAAGTATTGCTCATATGGCTAGGGTATAGGAACTGATAAATAAATCCGTTTAACTGTCAAGCCGACGCAATTAGTCCCTTTTATTCCGAATCATTTTACACATCAATAATTCTACTCCCATTATGAAATAATGCAATATATTTTGATCAACTTATTTGTGAAACGAAGTACATAAAACGTTAATAGAGTTGAATCAGACCAGGAAACAGTAGTATTTAAAAGTGCTTCAAAATTACGGTATCCACAGGCAATTTTTATCAAATGACCTCTTAACGCTATATTATTTTTTTTAAAACTAATCAACTATATTTTTATTTTTTAGATAAAAACCCGCACGTCTTACTACTCTTTCCCCTTTTTTTCTCCTCTTTTCTTCTTCATATTCTCCTACCCCATTACATTACCCCCAACATTATTCGTTTGTTTATCTTTTTTTTTAATAATACTTTCATTTTTTTTAATAAAGCGTCATATGATAACAATCGCCTGAGGATACCTTAAGGAAGCGGATTCAATTGATCTCCTGATTTTTAAATTATTTCACCGCAAGCCAAGCAATAAGCCACTCAAGATGCAAGGGGTTAGTGAGTGTAGTTTTTTTTAATTTTTATTCGAACGTCTGACCTTTTGTCTAATTTATTTATTTTTTTTTTATTCTTTATTTTTATTTTTTTTTAATTTATACGAACATTTCACATTTTTGTATATTTTAAATCGGAATCATAACGCGTATATAGTGTATTTATAGTGTTTTTCCTCTTGATCATTGCCATATATCGTTTGTATATATCATTTTTATTTTATTAGTTTGTCATCGGTTTTTAGCGATACATATATATAAATATAATTTTAAAATTATTTTTTTTATTCGAACGTAAGACCTTTGTCTAATTTATTTTATTTTTTATTGATAGGAACATTTCCCATGTTTGTACATATTATTTGTATTAAGAAACAGGCGTATGATAAAATGTGAAAATAGCGTTGAGTTCAAGTATCCCCACCAAAGAAAAAGAAAAAAGTACAAAATAAAAACGGCAAATAATTAAACCTTAAAATACTTAAGGAAATAGGGTAAGATTTAGGAACATTTAGATTACCTCCTCAGTTATACATCGAAACTGCAATCCACCGAAATAAGAAAAGAAGCCAGTCCCCACCGCGGGCCATTTAAAACTTAGTCCGCGCAGCAGATTGGTTGTTACTAACATCCAATCGGATGAGCGGAATATGTGGTATTTCTTCCTCTTAGTATTTAAAAAAGGCCAGCGTAGCTGTTAGCGTTTAATCAGAAGTGGGGAATCAGGGGTTGATCTCCCCTGATTGGATCGATTTGGTGATGGGGAGTATGATGTTAAAAGACCCGAAACTCCCTGACGAACCAAGTCAAAACATCACTGACGACCCCCTTGCGCGCCTACTTAAAAGCGTATATTCGAATACGAATGTGGGAGATTATGAGGAAAAAAATTAAGTAGAGAGATCTATAAAAGATAGGAATATAAACGACAGAAGATAACAATTGACATTGTCTTAAGATTAAATTTGGTTGCGAACCAAACAGAGGAAAAAAATGTTCCGCAATAGAAAATTGCGATTGTAAAATCTCGTAACATAAAAATTACGGTTATATCAATCGATTATATGCGAGTCCTTCAACAATAACAATGAATAATTTTCTTTGGATTTTATCAAGAATCTCTAAATTATATTGCATTTGCATTAAATCAAATATGACAGTATCATTCACAGCTTAGATGAATGGTAAGTTTAAAAATGTTTAATATAGATTATTGCGCGAAAAATAACTAGCTGAACAGAGTGAACGAAATTTCCTTGTATTAGATATAGCAGTTGATTCAGTATAATATTTACACTTAATCTCATCGGAAAATTCTTGTCTGAGAAACCGTAACGAGTCACTTTCCTGCTGGTTAGCGTCAGCCATGTTGACGCAAGGCAAAAGTATTATATCAGTCAAATAAAGACAACAGTCTCATTTTGAAGGCGTTAAATTAACAAGCCATTACATTCCCTCAGTTAACAACAAATTTTAGGTCATTTTAAGATAAAATGCAAATTTGAAATTATCACAGCAATCAAACTTACTAGTGAGACGAGAGGATTAAATAGTTGTGCCCTCAAGCATAGATATCAAGTTGAAATCTGATTTCATCAGGAAGGGCTTTTATAAAAATTAGGAACAAGGTAGATCCAAGTATATAGCCATGGGCAACTGCTGAATTAAAGAAAATGGATGTAGAAATGAAGCCATTACAGACAACTTTGCTTTCGCGATTTGATAATAATGACTGAAGGAATGCAAAAATTCGCCTAGAAATAAATTTCAACTTGTGTTTGCCAGTATGCCAAAGCCTGTCAAATGCTTTCCAGATATCCAAAGCAACAGCCCGAGCTTCAAAATTTCTTATCTAAATCTTCATAATCTTTTAGCAATAATTCTCATCAGTATGCGTACACACACACACACACACACACACACACACACACACACACACACACATATATATATATATATATATATATATATATATATATATATATATATATATATATATGTAGTCATCCACATACAATCCTGTTTCACATCTCCTCAGTGTAGCTAGATATCTGATTGTTTTAAGTCAGGGACGAAATTCGACCGATTCGGCATCAGTCAGAGATGCTACACCTAAGCTATCGGCGCACGGCAGAAAAGTAGAAATTTTAACGCATTATATACGAATGTATACAAACGCCAGCAACCAGGGTACTCAATTCATTAATGAAGAGCAGTAAATAGCGACGGCGGCTATTGTTTTGAAATTATAGATACATATATTTGTGAGTATTTATAAACATTATGTATATATTTGAATGTGCGCATATATATATATATATATATATATATATATATATATATATATATATATATATATATATATATACACGTTATATTACGATAATATACTAACAAATATTTCAAATTACCACTTGAATGCAGGTACTTATGCAGACCCATATTTAAACATGTACTTACACACACATACCTGCGTGCGTGTCTCGATGCAAATGTTGTTTTTTTTTTGTTTTTTGTTTTTTCTGGTCTGGTGTAATTATGATAGAAAAATTGTATATCCCATTTGAATATCGAACTGCTCGCTAATGTATTGCGTTGCCTATGGGATCATTGTTTTCACAGTTAATAGCTCCACACTATTGAAAAGTATGAGCCACCAAATATTCAGCTGGTATCAAACAATCAAATTTTATGTGATCGCCAAATATGATTTGAATCCGTAAGTGAAATATTACTGAGACACAAGGTTGCAGTGCGCATAATGTTCAATGAAGGTATTCACCGAGATTAGTGCACTACGACACAAAGACATGACATTGTGGGGACCCAGTTGGAATATATATATATTAATATATTCTTGCTCAGGAACGTCTTCTTCGAATAGCCATCAATATTCAACGCTATGCAGTAATGAATGATCTCTCAGCGTAATGTTTTGTAACTTTACAAAACGCTTCGTGTAAGACACCAAATTCTTGTCACTCCGATTTAGATTTATCTGGTACAGTATCATGATATATAATCCCCAGTTGGGTATCGATCTTATGCAACAAAATAAATGCAAGAATAGGTTGATAACGTTCGTTCCCTTACAAATGTTTAGGTTAACAATTTATTAGGTTGGTGCAAAAATAATGACGTAATAATGACGTTTTTTGACGTAAAAAAATTATTTTTGCATCAACCTAATAATTATTGGTTTAGAAAAAATCATGGTAAATTATCTTACGAAATGGTACTAAGCGCGGTGTCTCACACCTTCTCTCTCTTACGACACACACACTGTTAGAATTTTTGGATACCCTGGACTAGTGAACCAGCCAAAATGATCAGACTCATTTTATAGTTCACCAATACAATCAGAAGCTCAAAATATTCAATGCGACGTGTATATAGGCGGCCATGTTTTTTTCCGAATATTCGTTGCCAACCTCTGATATCGAAGACTGAAGATTTACGGAACAGCTACTGGTTGTATTGGCGATATTGTTAGATCCAGTAGATTTAATCTTTAACTTTGTTTTATTGAACAGATTACGTACTGGGCTGTATTCTATACTCATAGACTTGGCGAACATGGTCAAGACACACACACACACACGCACACACTCACACACACATATATATTTATAGTCATCATAGTTGCATGCAAACTGGCTTGGTTAAATAATTTAGTCATATCATGTCAATCAGCTTAACTCAGCATTTAAAGGAACACTCATGCTCACAGCCAGAGTTGAGATTGGTATTAATTGAAAATACATCTATATTATATAAAAAATAACAAGCAAAAACTAAATAGACTTGAAGCGCTTTATATAAGAGAATTAAAGCCCAAAATAAAATAAAAATCAAATATGAGTATAGAAACAATATCCTTAAATGTTTATTACAAACATATACGCATAAGCAAAAATGGAAAAGATATTTCGTTTACACTAAGAGAAAAAAAAACAAAAAAAAAACATGTTAACGTTAAACCTGTAATCTCGATCGCTGCACAAGCAGTCAAAATTAATAAGTGAAATGATTTGAATTCACAAAAACACAAACAAACAAATAAATACTCCCAGACAAGTTGACACTTTGAAGATTGTCAGAGATGAGATTGAAAGTATCTGGGAGAATAAAAACTATTTGAAAGAAAATGTTTGTATTTTTCTAAATCAATCTTCTAAGGCTACCAAGAGATTAATCCGTGAAATTGAAAAGGATCACAACGAAAACTAATCGACATGATATATCTAAATTTTCCGACCAAACCTCTTTGAATATATATATATATATATATATATATATATATATATATATATATATATATATATATATATATATATATATATATATATGTACACACACACGTCTGTGTGTGTTTATAAGAACTTTAAATTTATTGCCTACACAATAGAGGTTCCAAGAAAGAACGATCATAATAACTATGGCTATACGATTTAATTATAGTAGGTCGATGTATAAGAGTCAACATTAGTGTATATACCACTATGGTTCAGTTATGGTTATTGTCTGCAGAAGTCTTTAATGACCAGCGTTTTTTTTTTTTTTTAACGTGGATAGTCTTTAAAGAATAACTGACGAGAGGTTGCATTATCGTGCGATCAAAGGTAGGTGTATTTATCTCATTTATTTCGTAACTAAGTGAACATTCGCTCATAAAATTAAGATGGCAGGATATTTTATTAGAGGGTTTTTGTTAACAATTTGTTCATAGCATTATTACTGAATTCTAAGATAGGTTTTCTTAAGTAAATTTGTGAATGGATTTTCATTTATATTCATTTAAAATAAAAATG
Organism: Acanthosepion lycidas; assembly: GCA_963932145.1. NCBI lineage: Eukaryota > Metazoa > Mollusca > Cephalopoda > Sepiida > Sepiidae > Acanthosepion > Acanthosepion lycidas. The sequence continues at coordinate 6,934,060 of OZ010582.1, forward strand.
ATCATCAACCTAGTGTACGCATATTTTAATCTTTTTAACTTTTTCAAATATTATGTTTTCACCCTTAGATATGTAACATGTAGCAATTATAGGAAAAACACAGTACGAATGGTTTTGTGGGCGAATTGTTTTTTTCTTATACACGTCGGCGGTCACCAAAATGTTGTGGAGTTTCACTCACATCATAGCAGCAGAAATCAGCCTTGTCTTCACGGAGATAATATCATACTAGTCAGAAAAATAAAACGGACACAAATATCAGTAAAAACACAGTAAATTGTATATTACATACAATTTATTTATAGTTTTGTGTGCATTAGAGTGTTCTTTTTATGGTATGCTAGCAGCCTGGCCCGGCGTTGCCCGTGCTTGATTCAAAAATCGTACGACTCATAGAGCAATCGCTATCACTTGACTTAAAATATTTTTGCCCTTCCTTGACCTTAAATGAATGTCATTTGCCGTGCTGATATTGCTACATGCCTTACTTCTTGCCTATCTCACACTCTGATTTTTTTTCTAAGCTCTATACTAAACATTAAGTATGTTACGAAAAAGGAACTAAACAAAATGAACACAAACGAACGATCAGCTTTTAAAAAAAGGACTCGTAACTGGAAAAACCGAAAGAAAAAAGAAGGTTCACAACAAATATTTTTTCACACCGAACCCAGTTCTGCGGAATCAGAATCAACGTTAAGTTTAAGCAAGCGAATGTGCCAAATGGAGTAAAGTGCCATGCAGATTTAAATAAAGCTATCGATATTTTTTGCATGCTAACATGCTAGTTAACATTCGTGTCAGTCAGCTGTTGGCTCTCACGCTAGCCAATAGAATATTCCTGCCTATTCGTGGCAGCCAGCTATATGCTCTCACTCTGGCCAGTAGAAAATGGCCGCAAACTACTTGAAAACTGACGTAGAAGCATGAAAAAAATCGTTTATTTCCACTATCGATGGGAGTTGGGACATGCAACGTCGGTCGTGGCCTTCCTGCTAACATGGAGCATGTGCATGTTAATTTTGGTGCCAATTCGTCGAAAATTGCGGCCGTGCATTCGTTACACACAAACACACACACACACACACACACACATCCTGCCTTTTATAGATTGAGATGAAAAGGAGCATTTACAAGTCATATCACAAAAAGAGAATTTACACACACGATTGAATTAAATTATGTTTGCGGTATCAGTATTTCCAGCAGGAACAGATTTTTTTTTTTCCATGCTGGGAGTATTTTATTATTTTCATTTTTTATTTAATTTGTTTAATACAACGGTTTTATATTGTTGTTTAATTTTATTTTATTTATATTTTTTCATTATGATTATCACTATTATATATATATATATATATATATATATATATATATATATATATATATATATATATATATATATTATTATTATTATTATTATTATTATTCATTATAATAATGATTATATTGCCTTGATTCGGATGATTTGCTTTAAGGATTTGAAAAAAAATTATGAGTAGATGAGATATTATATTCACTTTGTAATTGTGGGGTAATAATATCATTGACGAATTTTGATAAATGGTAAATAAATGTTAGTAAAATAATCTCAATATATATGAATATATCTCGATATAATTTAATATTCCCGTATAAGTATTCAGGTTGGTAATCTCCGATGATTTTCTTAATTTCCACGGATTCTACTTCAACGTCGATTGATGTTATAAGTGTGTTGAAATATATATATATATATTTATTTCTTTGTCGTACATAATTTAGTAAATTTAAATGACATATTGCACTTCGTTTTATAATAATCCAGTTTATACAAAATTATATATCATTTTTATCAGTTCTTCTCATTACAAAATTAGAATTGTTATGAATTTAATTGGATTCGGGGTATTTTTCTTGTAATTCTTCCGAAGCGTGCAATATTTTAAGATCTGATATGGATTTTATTAATTTATCAGAATTAATTTCAGATATTGACTGGTGTAGTATTTATATTTTTCTTTATTCGACAAGGGTAGGTTAAATTTAATCAGGAGATGACTACTTGATCCTGAGTATATTTTCTATATGTCGCTTAATTGAAGCTGTGAAGGTTGGAGAGTAAAATCGGGGGGCATATATATATATATATACATATATATATATTGTTTTTTCTATATGTCGCTTAATATATATATATTTTCTATATGTCGATTAATTAATATATATATATATATATATATATATATATATATATATATATATATATATATATATATATATATATTCTATATGTCACTTAATTGAAGCTGTGATGGTTGAAGATGAAAATAGAGTAGCATATATATATATATATATATATATGTATATATATATATATATATATATATATATATATTATGGCATAAAACGCAAGAATTCTTATATTATAGGCCATGATAGATTTAAAATAAAAACAAAAACACACACCAGTCGACCGGTTTCGTCCCCTCTCATCAGAACTGTTAACGGGGAACAAAAATTATGAAGAGATAAAAAAAGAAAGTCTGTCTTGGTAGACTTCCTATAAACAGAGGTAATAAACGAGGAAGGAGTTCTTTGAGCAAGAACATCTAAGAAGGGAAATGAAACATTGACCTCCTTATCTACTGTAAATTTAATGGCTGGATGCACACCGTTGAGTACCTGCTATAATACTGAATAAAATTGTTTCGTTGGGCGATACCATTCGTAACACGTATGGTTCTTCGATTGCGGATCACTTTATAAAGAATCCCACTTGTGCGATGGATTTCAGTGTGAACTTGTTTTCCGTTTTGGCCATAGCACACTCATTATTCCATCTTAAGATGTTGAGGACGCTGTACATCAGGTCCAGGTGACCTGCTCTTTTTAAACAAAGAGATTGTTTGCTTGGACTTGCTGTGCTGCGTTTCTAGCATCTTTGTTGGTATAATTTTTATAATTATATTTTTTGTTTTCTTCTCCCTGTCCATTCATTCACGTCATCCATAACAGACTTTTTTTTTCTCTTAGTAATTTGTGTTCCCCGCTAACAGTTCTGATGAGAAGGGACGAAACCGGTCGACTGGTGTGTGTGTTTTTGTTTTTATTTTAAATCTATCATGGTCTATAATATAAACTTTCTTGCGTTTTATGCCATAATACGTTTTCAAACATATATATATATATATATATATATATATATATATATATATATGACCAACACAAACACTGACCAAATTTCATGTTAAAAAAAAAAAAAAATGAAAACTACAGACAAAGTTCCTTTTCTCCATCAATACATTCTTTTATGCAGACATTTTTTTCTCCTGATGGTGACCATGTTGGCCGAACCTAGACGAGGAATCTAACTGAAATAATAATAAAAAACGAAAGAATAATAATATACATCCCAGTGGGTATGAAGATTTAAATATTTTAATATTTTTATTGTTCAATATATATATATATATATATATATATATATATATATATATATATATATATATATATATATATATATATATATGCATACACACATATCTATCCGTATATCTATATCTGCCTATATATATATATATATATATATATACAGATAGATAGATAGATAGATAGAGAGAGAGAGAAGGGAAAGAGAGAGAGAGAGAGATGTCTGTAACCTCTTTTAAACGCTATATATATCATATACTCCAACCTTAATTTGTTTAGCTGGATGATTCAATTACATTTTCATTTAGTTTACTTTTGACTGACTGTATGTTCTTTCTATAAAATGCTATGATTAACTCATTTGTCAATCTAGTTATCTAAGACATAGTCGGGTATCTAACATGAGTCCAACACTTTATCTCTAAAAATATTATTATTACTACGCAGTAACCCTACACTCTGCATTAACTGGAAATTTTTCGTCGGTTTCTTGATAATAGTTTAAAAGTAAAAATCCTTATCGGCAAATGTGTTTCAGTTTCACCCCTTTTGGAGGCCACACAGAAACTTATTTTTAGAAAATGTAGAGATAAATCCTAACACTGTGTGACGTGACTTTATCCAATTTTCATGGCCTTAGTGTGAAGTAAACACACACAATGTACTCCATTCTCAGATTTGGGTCACTGATTTTTTTCTACAAGATGATTGATATATTTAGAAATGAAAATTGCATAACAATTGAAGTGTACCTTGTTCGATTAATATTTTAGACTTGATCAAATGAAGGGAAGTCATGCAATACGTGTTGTTTATAAACATAGACGCTTGATTGATGCCTAGTAATAAATAGACTTGTCGAAACTCTGCGGTTTCAACCATATAATTGCGGCCATTGCAAGCAGATGCAAAATCAGGAAAGAATGAATCAGAGAATTGTTAGAATCAAAAATGAATCGCAAATGATGATTTCGGCCCCGATTCCCTGTGTGATCGAACGTATATATACCATGTTTAACTGACAAAGAAATCATAATTTTTGCTCAAAGTCTACTCTCCTATACAAGAAAGATATTTCCAAATAAAGAGAAAAATTTAAACTATACAGAAATAATTCCGAATGTTACATCGACAGATATAATACTAGATTAACATTAGCCCATCCAACAAAAGTTTATATACCGACTGGCACTGTGAGTGAACTAAACAAGATTTTACATTACAAAATGATTAATTTACCGTATATAAATTGCAGAAGCAAATGAGAGGAAGGGAGTTCCACTTTCAGGAAGCGCGGGAGAATAAAGCTGTTCGAATATAAGAGGCGGTTACATTTAATTGTTTCGACCGTAAAAGGGTGGGACCGAAAGGCCAACTTAGTAGCACGCTGAGATTCATGCACATTAACATACGATGCACATTTAAAAATACAAGAATCTTCAAATTGGGTAATTTTGAATTCACAGTTTCTAAAATGCGAGGGGTTTATTTAACAATACCTCTTTCATGAAAAGTATAATTAATTTTTTACAAAATTTAAGCTTACATATATATATATAAGCTTTAATTTTGTAAAATCGTGGTGGCCGATCGTAAAAGGCTTCGATAACTTTATCACGTTGTTTGATTGTTAGTCTTTCTATGGTTGAAATTACGAAACACTTAACTTGTTAAATCTGAAAGAAATCGAAAAAAAATCATTACTCAAAATTAATTCACAAGTTATTGGAACACCTTTTATATATACTTTTATTTTTTTAAAGTTTAATTTACACTACCAAATATTTTATAGGGCAGGTATGTATTATAAATTTAGACTTGTTGTGAATAATTACGTCTTTTAATTGGCAACCATTTTCAGATATTTATCACATCTCTCTGTCATAACGCTGTACTTCTGAGTCTGGTGCATGTTGATATAATCATCTTCCTCGTAAGAAGGAAGCAGCACTTCGTGATCAATTTAAACGGTAACATCTAGAATTTATTCTTTGTCTAAAAATTGGGAGTAGCAAATTGATCGTCGTGTCACCTGCCACCCCATTTTGCTGGAATCACTAGTTAGATTTATTTTGAGGCGAATGTTGTAAGAAATTTTCAGTCATAAACCACTATTTATCTCCTGTTCAAATAACATGGTTGTTATTATCGACTTTAAAAGTAGGGTTCAATTACCTCTTCTGAGGTTATCTCACAACATACCATACGACATTCCGTAGCCCAAATCCTGTATTATTTCTGTTAACGACGCAATTCAAACGTCATTGCCAGTTTGTGAATAAATCCAGGATATTCCCGGGATAATTCCAGAAACCTGACTGCATATTGCAATCTTTGGTTGTAATCCTATGACTTTATCTGATGCAATAATTATATTTGGTACAGAAATACTTTGATATTTTTAAAATTTCGTGAGATGTCAACATGCTGAGACTGAATTCTAGTTGATTTTCTCGGATATTCTTCGATATTCTGCTTTACTCGCACAACTTACTCTATCGTTCAAAAATGAACATGGTATTCAGCATCCCACGAAGTTGACCTTTCACTAACAAAGCAGCGAATCAAATGCATAATCAGGAATTCACTTGGTTATCTCTCACATCCTATTTAGACAATATAGTGGTTGATTTAAGATAGTGATCATTGCTTTTGGTAAAAAGAATTCACGAATTCATTTCGACGTGTATTGATAAAATTATTGGAAACATGAAGATTAATGAGTCAGGACGGATATAATATATATGCAAATTACAAAATATATATCATAAGTATATAAATTGTCAATATCTTCACCGTAGGCTATTATTCATGGATTTTATTATAGTTTCCTTTAATTAAATGTAGATAACCTTTTCTTAAAAAAATTACAATTATGACCATAAAACGCCATGAGAAAATGTAACAATAAAATTTTAAAATTAAGGGGAATAATTTAAGCCTCCTTCGATTTCGGTCTTTGCGCGGTTTCCCAGCGACGCGATATCAATGTTTAAGCAAATTTGACTTAATTCTATTACAAAAACTGTACTTTCAACTAATGAGAATTTATATCATCAGAAGATGATTGTAAATGATGATTTACTTGAACAAGCAAGTAATAGTCAATGAAAAAGACAGACAATATGTGAGATTGAATGTCCAAAAGAAAATAAACTTCCTGATAAAGTAGGGTGTTACAATTGAAACATATATACTTGTATATACGAGCCACATTTCTGATTAACATAGAGTTGTTAATATCGAAGAAATCTCAAAATGAATATCATTAAAGAAAAAAAACAGTTTAATTATGCAGAGTTCTCTACTTTGAACAAAATATTAATACATAACTGTATAATTTCTTTGTAATAGCGAGTATTAGAATTGAAAATGAGCGAGATTTATGAATAGAAGTTAATATACATACTGCTGATAAATCCGGAATAACACAAACTAAAAAACATTAAGTGAAAAGAATGAAAGAAAAGACCAGAAAAAGTAAAAATAATTCATGAAATAAAAAATTGTATAAAAGCGAAAGCTGAGGAAAGTGAATATCATTTAAAAAAAAAGGCAAAAACCACAAGAAAATCAGATGGAATTACAAGAAATTTTGGACGAAATAAAAAATAACATTGAATTATGTTTTGCTATTGAGCGATAATGCAAACAAGAGTAGAATATATTGTGTGGAATTTGAACAACATTATGTAGTAATATACTTTGTTGCTATATTGATATGGGCGCTCCATGGAGTGGTTACGACGATTTCCGACCATACTTTGTCAGAATAGTGACTACTTGGTGTTATCGGACTTGTCAGCCGATCCCGGGTATTGGGCTTTTGGGAAGTGTCTGAAAAATATTTTACGGCTTGAGCCAGGCCTTGTAATTGAAACTTCGTAATTGTAAATATTTGAGAGGTGATTATGGTTGTGCGAGGATAATGTCGGAAGTTATCATAACTGAGTTTTTGCCCGAACAGGCTTCAACAAATGGATTGGATCACCATCCTTGTAGACAGGGGTTCTCGGATGCGAGCGCATAGAGATTCTAGTCATAAATTATGTGCAATGACAAAGAAAGGAGAAATCAATATAATGTCAAGATATATTAGGTTGGTGCAAAAATAATGACGTAATAATGTCGGTTTTTTGTCGTATTTTTAACGTCAAAAAACGACATTGTTACGGCATGATTTTTGCAACAACCTAATAGTAATAGAAACGAGTGAAATTCTATAGGCAAAAATTTATAATGTATCGCTAAGAATTAAAGTGATAATAAGTGCTTGCAAAGATATAACCTAAACAATAAAATCATAGCATCAGTCACAAAATAGTATACCAAAAGGAAAGAAATGATTCAAAAACAATGCATCAATACAAATGTAGAAATAAAGCGGATATTTGAAAGAAATAACGTTTAAAAAATATCATGTGATGTGACTCCTGAAATCGAAAATTAAACGAAATCTGCAGACAAAAAAAAAAAAAAAATCAAATAAATGAGATATATTTGACATCAGATATATGGAAATAGAAATAATTATAAGTTTACTATATTATAAGTAAAACATACGGTTAAGAGTTATAAAGACGGATATCATCATCGATGTAACAACGTAAAACGCTAATGAATTCAAATAGCTTTTTTAATTGATTACTCCTATTAGTATTGTAACAATTTTCTTAAATATTTTCCAAACTATCAGATGATCTGTATTGGAATGATATTAATAAAATATCACAGAAATGTAAAATAGGGGACTGCTTATTTTAACCCCAACATGCATGACACTACTCACCCCAACGATTATCAAGAAAATAACTCGTTTCCCGAGAATGTGCAGAGCATATACGTATATTAATTGGAATAATATTCCAATTTCATCAAATTAATAACGTCATCTCAGAAACTGAAATGTATTAAAATATTATTTTCTTTACAAAGCTAAATTGATATCCAGCATGTTGCATAAGCATCGTTCGAAAATACGATCAAGCGCAGAAACGTGTTATAAAACGCTTTCTATAGGGATCCGCATGACTAAATAATACAGTCCTTATTTTCCATCGCTCTTATGAATTTACTAAAATTGACTTTAAAGTAATAGTATCTTAACCCCCGACAGTATTAATGACAACACTGGATGTAATAATAGAGAGATCAACAATTTCAGAGAGATAAACTGTTAATCTAACTTTTTTATGAAGTACTGCGATGAAATGGAATTGAGGGATAATAGATATCACATATTTAATATTTTTATTAATCCTTTTTCTACATTGATGATTTGAACCATCTCGTTATGAAATATAATGGAATTTGACCGAGATTGATATGATAATTAACATTTTAAGATAGGGATATTAATTCAAACATTAGTTTTAGAATTTCTATCGCGAAGATACAAATGAATGTTAGCCTCCTCTCTGAATATATGACAAGCATACAATACAATATGCTGCATTGAAAGACATAAATTACATTTTCGATGATTAACAGTGATAAACCATATGCAGAAAATTATTTATACCTACTAACACATCAGCAATATCTGTTTACATGGAATCCCTTCATGTAATTAAATGGAATCTTAAAACGATGTTACAGTTTCTAACAATAATGTATAATTTCAAAACTGATGTAGATTATCTCCTCTTTATTGAGCAGCTGAAGGTAGAGATTTCAGCTATGTAGATCTAAAGCTACACAGAACTCAAAACATTTAAAATATATCATTTACGGATCAAGAAATGAAAGTTAAATCTTGTTTACAAGCATGAATCAACGAAAAAGAAGTCAATCGACTTAAAATATGATATGTAACTGAATGATTAATGTGTAACAAAAATCAGTTTCTCAAAATGTGATGAAGCAAAAGAATCCTTTGACATTTAAATGATCAACACTGACGAAATTGAAACCTCCCAGTATAGGCCGCTTAAATTTGCATATAGATACTGATTACATTTTATTTGTCATACTAAAGATTAAACCTGAAACCATATGAGTAGGTAGATACTTATCGCTACATTGCAAGGAATCTAAACAGTTTGAAGAATATAAAGGACACTGGCAAACCAATCAATTTTGTGCCGCTACCGAATCCCTGAAAAAAAAAGACGAATTAAAAATGATAGCAATATATCGAATCATTCTTTTAAGAAAAGAAGTAAAGTATTAAAATACATCATTGAAGAAACTTGCAGTTACTTAAACTGTATTATGATCCAAAATACTGCAAGTAACTGCCGTTAATTAAGCACCTAGAGGGGTTTAAGTTTGTATCGAAATCTAACAAAACTTCAACCGGATAAATACAATAGATTGTTAGGCAACCCACCGCCCCAAAAATGGGAAATTCGATTCCCATTTGTCCGCATTTTGTAATACCCTGTGGCCTATATAAGGAACATACAGAAAGTAGCCTACTTTGTGTGGCATTGGTGTAAGGCTGAAACCGCAATAATACAGTATCTATTTGTCCATTCTTTCTATCTTCGTAGTTTTTACAGTACCTTTATACACACACACACACACACACACATATATATATATATATATATATATATATATATATATATGTGTGTGTGTGTGTGTGTGTGTGTGAATGTGTAATGTATATGTGTATATCTGTAAATGATGTGCTTCTTTCTTAATAACAATTTTGCCAATTCTTTTATATGTTCATTCTCAATTCTAATTATTCTCTTTTTCGCCTGAATGTGTTTCTCTCTTGTCATTATTCACACTTGTTTCCTTGCATCTATTTTATTTCTATTTTCAAAGTTTTCCTTTCTTCTCTAATCTAATGTATCTTCTCTTTTCCCTTAGTAACTTCCATCCATTCCTTATCAGTCACTTTCTATCAGCGCACTTTTTGAATGCCTAAAGCAGAATGTGATTGTTCAATATCAAGGATCACTCATTCCAAGTTACGCTTCTTATAATCAATCAAATCAGGGCGGTAAAGAATAAACAAGTAATAACACCTAACCTTAAGTTAATAAAGTGTACTGCATATTGAATTGCAAATTTAGTAAGTGAGTAAAATTTAAAATATAATTCAAAATAGATTAAAATAAGAATAAAATGAATGTAGAAATCGAAATCTAACAAAATTTCAGTCGGATCAATATACTAAATTTTTATCCAACCCAAAATAGAGTACATTGGGTTCCCATGTACCTGCCTCTTAATAATACAAGGTGGTCTAGATATCGGGCCTACAGCAAAAGTAATCAAGATTTAGATAAGAATGGTGAAGCTCCGGTATTTGCTTTGGATATCTCGGAGTTAGTTGAAGGTTTAGGAGATTAGATTTATTCATAAGTTGGAATATCATGGTACTTCTGGACGTATATTTGAACTCTTTCAGTCATACTTATTGGATAGCGAAATGAATATTCCTTGAATGGCTACTATTCCTAATCATTTTAAATCAATGCAGGCTTACCCTAGATCCCTATCCTTGTACCTACGTCGTTCCTAATTTTAATTAACGAACTTCCCAATGATATCAGTTCTCAAATCTCAATGTATGCAGTTGACACAACCGATTATTACTCTTTTAATATTTAAACTGGTTTGATTTGTGCCAGTTAGCAGTTAACCTAAAAAACGATTTTACATTCTGTTTTTAACTCAGAAAAGGAATGGCTTTTTAAAGTCATTGTCCCGAAGACAAAACTTTATTCTTTTATTCTTCAGAAAGAACCCTCTTAACTTTCAAAGTATGACTGATACTAACCTACATAGACTCAATGCGCTTACGCTGATTAGGGTTTTCCGCAGATATGAAGTAGAAAAATCTAATTGAATCAATTGCTAAGTTTGCTGATAGCAATGCTGGTTTCCTGAGTTGTGCTAGACATTTCTTTTTAGCTAGACATTTCTTTTTATCGACAGAATCTATCTTACATATTTATAAGTGTACCATTCGATCTTGGTTTGAATATTGCTTGTCATACCTGGTCTAATTCTTCTGCGATATAATAAGAGAGTCTTGATAAAATCCAAATAAAAATCTTCCACATTCTCTGTACTGACCTGGTACTTCACTTTCAGTCACTTTCACTAAACATTTTCTATGAAAATTTCATGGTAATTATTCTGATCATATTATACATATGTGCTACCTGGATTTTATGAATTTAAGCGAAGTACTAGATTGGGAGTAAGTTCTGATCATTTTACATTTGAAATGGCTGTTAGATGTTACCGTAAGTTCTATGCTAAAAAGTTCATCTATGGTGTCTCTTACTTGTGGAAATCTCTTCCGGCTTCTTGTTTCCCGGTCAACTTCGATATTCAGATTTTAAATAGAATGTCAATGGTTATCTTCTTTCTTCTTAATTGTTGTTCTTTTCTTTTTCTCTCTCCTTAATTATATATTTTTCATATCCTCTCACACTCAGTAACCCGTTGCCGTCTTAGTCGCTTTGTTGTCTTTTTGTTGGCGTGATATATATATATATATATATATATATATATATATATATATATATATATATATATATATGCCCTTGTGCAAACTAATTGAAACAACTGCTTTAGGTTCCTTTCATTCAACATAAGGTCAGTTTCAGATCCACTGGATTAACCGGGTGTAATCGAATTCTATTTTTATATCAAATTTGGTCATTTACAGTGGTTTGCAGCAATATGAATCTATTTTTGGGGTATATGATACAATTTGTTTGGCCTTGAAATTATTGCGTCGTTTTTGAGTGCATCAGATATTTATCATGCCGTTAATTAATTGTTACTGTTAATTATTGTCTCGAATGTCGATTAATTGTCCGACGGCTATTTTCTGCGATGGACGTTACTCCAAGGATGCGTACGAAAATTGTAACGCTGCACGAACACAATGGCAAGCCTTAACAGTGAGCAAATCAAAGTACTAAAGACTAGAACGGAAACTCTCCTGATTTACATCCAATCGAGATTCTGTGGTCAATCTGCAAGGAAAGACTTCGTGGAATGGACATACGATGTACTAACATGTTCACTGGGTTGTGTTTCATAAGAAATATACAAAAAAGTTAAATGATAAAGGAAATTTTTTTTTTCAATTAATTTCCTGAAAGGTGTGTATACATTTGAAATGGCTGTTAGATGTTACCATAAGTTCTATGTAAAAAGTTCATCTATGGTGTCTCTTACTTGTGGAAATCTCTTCTGGCTCCTTGTCAACTTCGATCTTCAGATTTTGAATGGAATGTCAATCGTTATCTTCTTTCTTCTTAATTGTTGTTCTTTTCTTTTTCTCTCTCCTTAATTATATATTTTTCTCTCTCCTTAATTATATATTTTTCTCTCTTCTTAATTTTATATATATATATATATATATATATATATATATATATATATATATATATATATATATATATATATATATGTATATGTATATATGTATGTATTGTGTGTGTTTGTGTGGGTATGTATTTATGTATTTCAAGCTTCTATATATTTTTAGTACACTCGTGTTTTACTTCACCAAAATGGATATCTGATCCAGGGGCCGGTGAAACGCTAAAATTAATCTTTTTACACATGAAAAACTCAAATTACATTTGCAATTTTACAGTAATTAGATATTCCTTTGTTATGATCGGCCCAAGATAAAATTATATCCTCAGTGGTATCCAAATCGTCAGCATTCTACCGACTTGAGCTCACTTCACGTTGTACGTAAAAGAGACAGTCGTTATGTAATGACTTACAACAAACGAGAATATTGAAGATAAGAAAGTGTCCCATATCTAGATGAATTAATGTACATTCAGCCCTTTTCCAAGGGTATTAGTGTGAATTTTAACTGATCTCATTGATTCCACTTGCCGTGCGTATTATTGTTAACCTTCCAACACATCAATTTTAGCATATCAATAATTGTTGATAAGAAGAGTATCCAGCATTAATGATGTTTTTAATGCCATTTTACATATAATTTCGAAAGAGTTACAATTGAAGAACAGTGTTTTAAAAGTCATGTCACAGAATAGCAAGATGCTGATATGACATAACTAATAAAGTTATGATTAAGTGACTTGTAGAGATTTCAAATGATATATGAGAATGTTGTGTTCATTTTCGCTTTATATCTATTGGGAAAATTAAGAGTGTATATCTTCCAATATTTCAGGTCAGCGATTATCTCTGTACATTATATCCTAACACAAATTGTGTTACTTTGATGGGGATATTGCGAAATGCTATGAAATATGCAGTTATAATTCTGATGAGCGCCTCGCGCTTTGAATAATTTGTTTTCGGGTTTTAATTATTATATTCAGTTTATATTTAGACGCATACACATTACTAAAAAGAAAGTACACAAGATAAAGCTCAGTGACTTCTTCAAATAGAAACATCATACAGAAAGCGTCACAGATTGATCAATATGAATCTGAGAGTACTGAGGTTTGGGACTTGAAAAGCTTCCCTACTTTTAATGTTTTCTTTTCAACTATTCGTCATTCACAATATCGTAGCTCGTCGAAATAGCAGGAAAAGAGTGTTATTTGATTTCTAATTGCAATCCAGTTCACTTTTAGTCATCCAGCTTTGATCTAATTAATAGGCGATATGATATATTCGGTTTCTATATCACGAGTAAGAGGGCCAAATATTTCCATTGACCCATACTTTTTTCATGACAACATTCGAATTAAGGAAAATCGTACGGCTTACACTTTGACTGCCGTTAGCAGAATTATTGATTTTTTGACATCTACTTTTATGAAAATACTTTGATCGACAGTTATCTAGTTTGACTGAGAGAATTATTGGAGAACAAAGAGATCAATACATCGGTAATATAAATGAAATTAGGAATATGAAGAGTGAGAGTGAAATAGAAACAGAAAAAGAAATCTATGCATTAATGACCATAAATAGTGTTTGACTTTGTTTCAATGACGCAAGAATGTCATGGAATATTTTGTACAGTTCCTCTGGCCCGGAAAACGCAGCAAGGGAATCATGAGTACTCATCAACGACAGTTAGTAGATATTTGTCTCGGGATTTAGACAGAAGAGGACAATTAAATTCAACGATCAGCTTAACAAAATGCTAGTAGTTTTACTACTGTTTCTGGCTCGGGTTTGTAGAACCTTGGTTTTATTCGAGGGCAAATCCGACAACCGTTCGTTATTCGTTTTATCATCAACTGAAAAGGGCAAATTCCGGCTTCCAACCACATGCATCATTTTCATGATGCCTGGATGACAGAGATCGTTATGAAGTTTTTGTGGATCTTTGCTGCTGTTTATTGATCAACACACTCATGACAAACGGAAAAGCAGGACCTCTCTATCCTTCATTTCGCTGTCTTAGGACTAAACATAAAATCTTTTGGTCAGTGATTAATTTAAAGCAGTGACTAATTAAGAATGGTCGCCATTTTCGACTATGGCATAATGCTCCTTTTTTGACAGCTGAATGTCTGCGCTCAGATTTGAACAATGTTTTGGAGAAGAAAGCAAAAGATTGCCCGGATTGGTGCGGTCGCATTGGTCGGTCTCAAATTCTTGAGGAATATCGGGACTTAACGAAGTTATGGTTAAGTTGGCAATATCTATTTTTAACCACGTAAGTTGGACTATTTTTTTCCAGGAAAGTAAGGTATCCATTGAAAATAATGAGCGAACATACCCATGGATATGGTGCTGAGAATCGGTAGTTTTAGCAGAGGTTTTAGCGGTTTCATAATTTAACAACGACGCAACCAAGTAGTTTGATGCTTGTCGAACCAGAAGAATTCTTGTCATGGTGGAATGTAAGATTATATTACTTGACAGCCGTCAAAAACTTTTTAGTTTACGATTGCGCTCAGCCTAATCACAGCCGTATATTGTTACTTTATCTATGTAGGCAAAGTTTTCTTGTAGTTTATCATCAAGAATTATTTTTGTCGATGACCCTCTGAAAACTGGAAACACAGTGACACCAAACGGAATTGGTGGTAAGCACTCTTTAGGCCTAGCGTGCGAAATATTCTGTATATGGTTATCTCTTTATCATCTCGTCAATACGGGCACTTTTCTATATCAATATTTTTTTCCGAAAACGTTGACTATAACTAAATAAAATATTGCTGGAACCTTAATTATTTTATACGCACATTAAGGTACCAACACATGTGTTGCATGAGATTGCAGTTAATATACACATTTCATTTGCATTACAAAGGCTACTAGAATTTTCTTCATTGTATTTATTTCTATATAGAATTTCATCCAGTTTATCGAAAATTTCTGTCTCGATTTACTACATCACTCCCGAAAGTTTTGTAAAATGTACTTAAAAATAAAACAGATTTCGAATTTTCCGATGGTTATTTCGATAAATTCCCGCTCATTAAATATACATTATTTCAATCTGTCTACGCATCTAAGCCTGTTCATATATATGTATATATCGATCTAACCATATTTGTTTTATATTTTCTATAGATAATATCTATCTATCTATCTATCTATCTATCTATCTATCTATCTATAAAATAGGTTTTAAATTTGAAAATCTTTTGATTGAATCAGGATAGATTTCCAAATATTTTCTCTGATTATTGGTCGTTTGTATAGATCTTTGGAACTTATTTATTCCAAGAAACTTTATGTAACTCATGTGACTGTGTTTCTTAATATCACATATTTTGTAATTTGAAGCCATTTAAAACAGAAAGGGGCAACTGCTCTAATATATTTCCGCGATTTACCACTTAAAATGATAGTATTATTTAAACACGAGAAAATGAGTGTGTCTAAAATAACAAGTTCTTTCATTAGTCAATCCTACCGGATAATATAGAGTTGTTTCATTACAATATCTCTTATATTGAGAGTAAATATCATTCTGAAAATATTTCATAATGGTTTGTATTCGATACCTTTTTTTAAATTTGAGAGAAGAAAATTTTGTGTAAGCAAATTAATGAAGAGAATCATATTTTAAGGAATTAACCACAAATTATTACAAAAATTAATATTGATTACACACATGAAGACTTGGTAACAACATTCATAATTTGTTATATTGGAAAGTTTTTAAAACTAATAATTTATTTTACATTGACACATGAAACGTCATAATCGGCTGTGGGATGAATTACACATTAACATTACAAGATGCAATCTCTATGAGAATTGGCTAAAGCTGAAGCACAGATATAAAATAATAAATGTTCATTATATTTGTTCAAATATTGAATCAAATATTTACAGAATTATTAGTGTTAAAATTCTTATTTTATTCGCCAACCCCACCCCACAGTAGAATTCTCCATACGGGAACTAGTTAGGACTTCATAGAGATTTTCAGATATTTTAGTGTCTGTAATAAGTGTTAAGAAACAATGTTTCATTTTGGTGTAAGGGAAATTGTGGTATATTTCGGTCAGTAATCCTGACTTTCTAAGTTTAAAATAAGTCAGATTGAAGACAAGGACGTCTTGTGCCTCATTTTCGTATTAAGCAAAATACATATACAGAATTCAACATCACTGTTTTACGCTTAACCCGTTTCCATATATAAAAATATCTCATATCATTAATATAATGTCCCTTATATGAAAAGTGATTCATTTTCCACCAAAGTTTGGGAGATATTTTAATTTGACCATTGCGACTTCATCTTGCTGGAAAAAGTTTAAAAAATGTAAATATATTTTTCTCGACAAATGGTCACGATGTAACCGGGATGAAATATAGATTTGTACTTTTTTTCCTAAGCATCAAGACATTTTATTCTTCAATGGTGATGATTTTAGAATTCTTCTTCAACCGGTAGTTTTCATGGATTTTTTGTTTGATATTCAGATTCTCTGGCCTCAATATTTTTATCTAATTTTAAATCGGATATTATTAACTGACTCTGAACTACTTCAAAAGGCAGTGCATTTTTTTAAAAAGTTGTCTGCACTTCAATCGTAATGAATTTATTTTCAAGTGAAACCAAAAGGAAAAATGTTACTATCAGTTTTCAACAAAATCGTTTTTTGTAATTTTTTTATTTGCTCTTAATTTGTTTTTAATTTTGAAAATTTTTAATCTTTCACTGTTTTATGGCTTTTCCATTCTGTATTATATTTGAGATTTTCTTTTTCGATTTCCTTTAATGTTTGTTTTGGAAGATTTATTTTTTGTCTGATTTGTTCATTCTATATTTCTAGTGATGTTTATATAATTTTCTACATTTTTTTTTCTTCATTTATTTATTTTCATTCCTTTTTCAATTATTTCTGTTTTACTTCTAATTCTATTTTTCAATTCATTTCATTTCTTTACTTTATGTCCCTCTTTCTCATTAAAATGTATAATACATTCAAACAATTAGCTTTTATCTTTCTATCTTTCCACAATTTTCCTTATTTTTCAATATTTTCTTCATTTCGTTTTACGCATTTCTTTCTTTCATCATGATATTTCTTTTTTCATATTTCCTCTTTTTTCATTCTTCATCTTTTTTTTTTGTTTTTCGTTCTTCTGCAAATGCTTTTTTTTTAAATTTAATTCCTATGAACTTTTGCCTTAGTCTGCATTCTAACAATAATCACTAAAAATAAATAAAAAGTTATTGTAGATGCAGGAATTATTTTCCTTCAGAGATTTACAAAATGTTAAACCTAATATGTTTTAATTTAGCATTTCAAATCAATCAAATATTTAGATAAATATTTTTAGCAAGATTTTATATTGACTTCATTCCTAATCCTAAATTCTTCTAATATTATTTTATATCTATTCTTTTAACAAATTAACCTAGGTAAAATTAAACCTACATAGAAATAGTTAAAAATCATTAACTCATTACATCATTATTGTAACATATTTAGAATAGTGCCAATTTATATTTTATAGTTATAATCCTATAATTACATAGTGAATGTTGGATTCTATTTTAATTTTCACACGGGACAACACGGGAGGCTATAATAGGACAAATAACATAATGTTCCTTAACACATTGAGCCCTGTCTATCGCTTTACCGATAGTAAAGAAAAATGACGTGCTACCAACCCAGCGGTAGAAGGGTGGTAGAGAAAAATGACTTAATGCTCAGCCACCGTTTGAACAGTGGTAGAGAAAAATGACTTAATCCCCAACCACCGGGTGAACAGTGGTGCAAAAAAATAAATCCATGCCTACCCACCGGTTGAACGGTGAGTAAACACTTGTAACTATTTTTATAACTACTGGGAAACATTACATTTTTTTATTTTTTATTTATTTTGTCTTAGGAGACCAGGTGGAAGTGTTAAAATTGTTCATGGAAGAAGGACCCAAATGGTTAAACGTGATAACATATTCGTGGATATTATCATTGCTGTTTTAGCTAATTTGATTATTATTATTATTATTTCTGAACCCGATTATCTATCCATTGTTTCAACAAAATAATCTAGGTAAAATTCCACCTACATAGAAATAGTTACAACATCAATAACTCATTACATTAGTATTGTAGCTTTTTAAAGATGCTGCCAATTAATATGTTATAGTTAGACACCTATAATTATGTAATGAATATTGGATTCTATATTCATTTTCACACGGAATAACACGGTAGGCAATGATAGGAAAAATAACACACATTTGATTAAACGTAATAGCATATTTAGGGCTATTCCCATTGACTTTACTACGAATTTGATTATTATTATTATTATTTTTATTTTCTTTGCTTTCTGGCGTTTACACATTTCTTTCCGGGTCCCACCCAGGGACCTATGGTTAGAAATGGCATCATGACACTTTTCACTGACAAAAAAAATAAAATAAAATAAAATAAAATAAAAATTACATAGATAGAGACGTTCGTAAAGTGTGGGCTGTACTTGTCAGAACAATTTTTTGTATCTCCTTGAAGCATGGGCTTCCAGGAATCCCTGCAATTAGTCTACTGCAATCTTTTCCAACCAGTCCTAGGGCTCCAACTACAACAGGGATTGTTGATGTTCCTATATGCCACATTTTCGAGACTTCTATTTCAAGGTCATTGTATTTTGACAGCTTTTTGAATATCTTCAAAGATACATTGCAGTCAGCAGGGACTGCCATATCAATAAGGAGGCACCGTTTTTATTTGTGGTCTTTAATAACAATATCTTGGCGGTTGACCTTGATTGTTCTGTCAGTGTGAATTGTGTAGTCCCATAGAATTGTAACAGGTCCTATCTCCGTAACCGGGTCTGGGTGGTGTTGGTACCAGTTTCTTTCAGTTTCCTTCCCGTAGAAGTTGCAGATTTTCCAGTGTATATATTGGCCCACTCTGTCATGTCTGGTTTTATAATCAGTGGGTGCCAACATCGTGCAACCTGATACAAGATGATCAATCGTTTCTGGATATTTATCACAGAATCTGCATTTTGGGCTGACACAATATTTTAGTATATGTGCTTGATAATTCCTAGTAAGCAAGGATTGGTCCTGCGCAGCAAGGATAAAACCTCCAGTTTCCGCTTTCAACCCTGCACTGCGTAGCCACTGATGGGTACGGGTTTTGTCTACATCAGCTTGTTTGATACGGGAAGAGTATTGGCCATGAAGCGGTTTATCTTGCCATCGCTTCTGTATCTGGTCGGTTGCATTCGTCTTTGCTGTCTTTTTCAAGTATTTTGAACTTTCACCCGCTGTATTGTGCTGTAGTTGCATCTCTACGCCCATTTGAAGCTCCAGTTTGAATTTGTTGGCTTCTTTCATTACGGAGTAAAGACGCTTACTACTTTCATGTTCCTTGACGCATACCATCATCCAGTCTTCTGTAGTTTCCAAGTATCTTTGGAGGCCAATTGTTGTAGTTTTGTAGGGCAGTTCTAGTTGAACTAATCCTCTGCCTCCTTCGGATCTGGGCACATACAGACGATCAACATCACCTTTGGGATGATACATGCGATAGCAAGTGAGAAGCTTTCTCGCTTTGGCGTCCATTCGCTTAATTTCAGCTATGGTCCATTTAAGGACATTAAAGTTGTAATGCACCACTGGGACAGCCAATGTGTTTATAGCTGATATTCGATTTTTTGAGTTTAGTTCAGTATTTAGTATCAGACGTACACGCCTGTAGTACTCTTTTCTTATTTTTTCTTTCATGTGGGGGTGTTGTATGCCATCTCCTTCGCTAATTCCTAGGTACTTATAAGCTTCTTCATGCTCCAATTCCCTAATCTTTGTGACAAAATCTAAATCTATTGAGGATGTTTCTGTAATTCTACCTTTCTTGAATGTTACTTTTGCACATTTATCTAATCCGAAGTCCATACTTATGTCGCCACTAAAGTATTTTACAATATTGAGGAGGCCTTTCAACTCATTGTCGTCTTTGGCAAAGAGTTTGAGATCATCCATGTATAGTAGGTGACTGAATATTTTCTTATTTATTTTGTAACCATAGCTACTGT
The DNA here is from genome assembly GCA_963932145.1 of Acanthosepion lycidas. NCBI lineage: Eukaryota > Metazoa > Mollusca > Cephalopoda > Sepiida > Sepiidae > Acanthosepion > Acanthosepion lycidas. The sequence continues at coordinate 6,954,868 of OZ010582.1, forward strand.
TGTTCAGTTCATATGTAAGAGGGTTAAGGATAAACAAAACAGAAGGGGTGACAGAGAGTCTCCTTGAAAAATTCCACGTCGGATATTCAGACGGTTGGATATGGCAGTGCCCCCAGTGTGCCTAAGGTATAGTTTTGTGTTCCACATCCCCATGCTGTGCTTAAGAAAGTTTAATACCACAGGGGAGACTTTGTACATTTCCAAAGTCTTAAGGATTCAAGAATGTGGAACACTATCAAAGGCTTTACGATAATCAATCCACGCTGCACTGAGATTTCTGCGTCGTCTCCTGCAATTTTCCAGGATCATTTTATTCATCAGAAGTTGATCTTTGCAGCCATATGAACCTCTACTGCATCCCTTCTGTTCCAGCGGGAGAATGCTGTTTGTTTCGAAAAAAGAAAAGTACGGTTCGTCAGTACAGACGTGATCAACTTATACGTTGTGGAAAGACATGTTATCGGTCTATAATTTTTCGGGTCGTCTGTTTCAGTTGTTTTTGGTATGAGGTATGTAATACCTTCAGTAATCCATTCCGGGATTTTATTGGGATTATTTACAAGCGTTGATAATGTTTTTGCAAGTATACCATGGGTAGATGAGAGATGATACAGCCAGAAATTGGGCAACTTGTCATTTCCTCGGGATTTCCATTTTTGGGATTTCGTTAGTGCTTGCCTAACATCATCTGTGGATATATTTTCCCATTCTTGCAGAGGTGTATCCAGCAGTTCTTCTTCTTCACGCCGTATCCATTCTGCATTTGGGTTACATTCCTTTGGATTGCTCCAAATATTTTCCCAAAATGTCTGTACATTATCAATCGATAGTGGCGTTTCGACATGTATAGGTGTTTTTCCAATTTCCCTGTAAAAATTTTTAGATCTGTTCGGAATATTTTATTTTGGCGATAGAATCTACAACGTTTCTCGTATCGTCTTGTTCTCTGTGCTTTTAGCTGAAGTTTCTGTTTCAGCATTTCCTTGATCGATGGAATATCAATTAGGGATTTAATGCTATATTTCCGTTTGATCTTTTTGGATTTACGTGTGGAAATATTAGGGTTTCTGGTGAGCTCATCTAATATAGACAGCTCACATCTGATTTGTTTTATTTCTCGTATCAGATTGGTTTTCCAAGCTGGTTCTCTGTGTCTGTTAATTTTATTTATTGTCTTGACAGCAAGCTTCCGAGTCGCTGCTAGAGCTGTTGCGTATATGGCGTTGTTAACTTCTGTTATGTTTCCCTGTGGTTTATCTGTTAACAGTGTTTCCAGGGCAGCATTGTATATTTTCACGATGTGCTTGTTGGGATTTGTCATATGGATTTTCGGGAGCTGGTCTCTGTCTGAAAGTTACTCTGCTGAGTACTTGGATGACGTCATTTTTCGCTTCGGTGATTTCAGCTTCGTGGTTTTCAAGGAATTCTAAATTAGTGTACCTGGAGTCATCTTCTGTGACAATTTCTGGAGAACTAGAGGTTGTGTCTAAGGTAGAATCTTCGGTTTCATTTCCTGGGAGATTATTTCGTATTTCATTCGCTTTAGCGTCCACCTCATCCTCTGTCGCATTCTTTATTTCAACATTCGTCTCAACAGAGTTTGAGTGATGGGTCATAGTATTTTGTCTTATATCTAATTTTATCTTATCTATTTCTGCCTTTGAGAGTCTGTTGTTTCGCATGATATCTCTGCGGACATTGGCAAGCATGTTTGGATTGAGGTTATGTCTTATTATTATTATTATTATTATTATTATTATTATTATTATTATTAATATTAATATTATTATTATTTCCTTTAATTTCTGGAGTTTACACATTTCTTGCCAGTTTCCTCCGAGGGCCCTAAGTTTAGAAATGTCATCCTGGCACTTTCCACCAAAGAAAAAAAAAATGATGAATCATAAATGTAGGCTGTACTTGTGAGAAAAACAAAATTTGTATCTCTTTGAGGCATGAACTTCCAGGAATCCCTTCAATTATTGTAAGGGAATCTTTAACAACAAATCCTACGGCTCCAACTACAACAGGGATATTTGATGTTCCCATGTGCCACATTCTTTGAGATTTTTATTTCATTATTATTATTATTATTATTATTATTATTATTATTATTATTATTATTATTGTTATTATTATTATTATTATTATTATTATTATTATTATTATTATTTGTGCACAGTGTATCTATGGCAGATCTATCGTCTTTATGCAGGAGAAACATACCTGACATTCACGAAAATTTGTACTTTAGAATTCAATAAAATACTGGCATTTGTACTCCCTAAAATCATGGTCGTTGTCACAAATAGAGTTAAAATGCAATACATATACAAGTCAATGTTGTGAGAAAATATATATTTCCAAGCAGAGTGAGACCATGATGTCTAAATCCATTTAAATGAATGGCTGCCGGATATTTATTTTCTTGGTATATCGACAGTCGTAAAACGGATAACAATAATGTTCCAGAATGCCATTCGACATTGACAAAAAAAAAAAAATGAAAAATAAAGCTGATTATATTCGATAGGGTAAAGCAATATTCACTGGACATTTCTATTATATTTGAAAAAATATATATCATTGTATTTATATGTATGCGTATATATCTATGTTTATGTTGTGTATGATTTATAATTTATCATTATTTAACCTTCGTTGTCGTAGATTTCATACAAACCGGTATTTATTTATTTCAGGGGTCATATTCAACCTTCAATTTACGCACAATTCCATTTGTGTTTATACAACACCACTATCTATCTATCTATCTATCTATCTATCTCTCTCACTCTCTCTCTCTCTCTCTCTCTATATATATATATATATATATATATATATATATATATATATATATATATATATATGGGGTGGGTTGTTTGCATGTGAGTGTGTGTGTATGAAGAAATATAGTCTTAAGATTTGCTATATTTATGGGATAAAGTGTTCAATATCAGAGATAGAGCGTGTGTAAATATATAAATTGAACAGAGAAGTAAACACTTAGAGCCGATAGTCTTTTTCATGCTAGAAGCAATCCTCAAACCTGATGATTGCATCTAGCATGAAACCGACTGTCGCCTTTAATTGTTGACTTCTATGTTCACCTTTATATTTATATATAAGTGTATGTATGTGTGAGTGTGTGCACGTGCATTCGCGTATGTGTGTGTGGGTGTTTTGATTATATCCGTTTGATAGTGCGAACAGCTAATACATCTTGTAGAGACATTTCAGGCATTCACGTGTTCGCGCATCACCCCGAGAGGAAAACATTGTTTCATAATGAAAATAGGCCAAGCGCACCTGAATTACAGTCTCTGTCTTGTGAATTTAGTCTTGCTATACTATCAACTAATTTTAAATCAAAATGCTTCAATTATTTCGTAGAGTCCTTGTCATATGCTTACAAATATTTTTGCTCACAGAGATTTCTTTGCCTAGTTGATATCCTCATGAAATAATCTTCTTGACAAATGCAACTTTGCGTGTGTGTATATACATACATACATGCATATATATATATATATATATATATATATATATATATATATATGGAGAGAGAGAGAAAGAAAGAGATAGAGAAATATCATCATGAAATACCCTTCTTGACAAATCCACCTTTGTGTATATATATATATATATATATATATATATATATATATATATATATATATATATATATACATACACAAAGAGAGAGAGAGAGAGAGGGATAGATAGATATAATCATGAAATCACCTTCTTGAGAAATCCACCTTTGTGTGTGCGTATATATATATATATATATATATATATATATATATATATATATATATATATATATATATATATAGGAGTGGTTAAGACGTTCACTTTCTGACAATGATACTTGTGTTCGAATCTCATCATGGCCGATTTTTCAGGCGACTTCCTGATGTCATCGAACTGGATCGAGGTCGATCCCAGCATCCTGCACCTTTGGAAAGTGCCTGAAGGGTTGACCCAACCCTTGAGAATGACATTGGTTAAATGACATTCTTGTGGGCCGTGGCGAGGTGTGCTAGCAACGAATCAGCATTTCATCAAGGGTTACAGCTGTCCTGGCCATGATCAGATTGTTGATCACGCTAGATAACAAGCTCTCGCCCAGAAACCTTAACTAACAACTGCTCCCCATAGTTGCAGTATAAACCACAGGTAATGTCTGTGGGTGTTGAGCAAACACAAATGTGCCTGAGCGAGCTTCAACAATAGGGATTTACTAGCTGCCCTCATAGACGGGTTTCCTCAATTATTAGTGCCAAGCTATTACATATATATATATATATATATATATATATATATATATATATATATATATATATATATATATATATATATGCAGTAGAATCCTAAAAAACCGGACAAAAGGCCTTTTTGATATGAAGTATTGGTTACAATGCCCGGATATGAGGGGTTATATTTCGATTAAAATAAAATAAGTGAAATCATTAAATTTATATTTAATGTTTCATAGTAAACAAAATATTCTAATGGAGAGTGAAATATAACGGAATTGACTTTAAGGAAAAAATAACAAATTATGTAATGTTAATGAAAATTCATTAAATTACACATGCCATGTATGCAAAACAAATAATTTAACGAGTAATTTTTAATCGTTGTTGTATGATGATTCTTTTTCTTCTAATGTCACTCTCAACTTTTTCCGCATTACTTTTTGCTTTTGTTCTTGAACTATTTTAAATTTAAGACAGTTTTTAACTCTTCGTTCATTATTGCAATCGTCATAGCTGAATGCTGGCTTTCTTTCCATAAAACCAACAAGCTTTTCAATGTTTTTTTTTTGTTTTTGCAATTTCCGTCGAGGTTTAATGACAATCCTGTTTTTTTTTTTATTTCCTTGATCAATATAAAAGTATTAATGTTTCCTTTTATCATACAATGTTGACTTTCCTATTTTGAACTAAGTCATTTTTTACAATGAACATTCACCAGCGTCTAGTCTGTTTAAAATTTTCTCTTTTGCGATAACCCCATAGCTGTTATTTTCCTGTTATTTCACTCATCTTTTGCACTAATGCAAGCTATTAGGATGAAATACGCATAAGCAAATATCCAAAGTAAATTTCCTGAAAAACAAACATTTAAAATCAAATGCATATCACCAAATAGTTCACATATACATATCAAAATCCTGTTTGGATATGTGCGATTCTGGATTATGAGTAATTCTAGTATGAGGTATTATATATATATATATATATATATATATATATATATATATATATATATAGATAGATAGATAGATAGATAGATAGAGAGAGAGAGAGATACAGACAGACAGACAGACAGATACAGAGAACCTGTGTGTGATACTAAAAAAGCTCAGCTGACCCACTTTGGCAAATCTGAAGAATTGAAAAATTAACAAAATGTTTCATGGGAAGAGTTTCGTCGTCTAACTATAAAAATTTTCAGCGACATTTGCAAAAATAATTGAGATCCGGAGATAATATTTAAAATAAATGGTCTTTTTTTCCTAGATTAAGAAAGATTTGTTGATTTTCTCGAATGAAGAGACAATTTTTAAATATTATCTTCTGTGTTCACTAACATTTGCGCAGCACTGTATTCCGATGCCGGGGTAAGTTTTTCGATATTATTTATTAGAGAGGCAATTTTATTGAACTCAACAACCCGAATGAGCAAATAAATAGACATCCTATTTATATTACTAGATATTTAGCACTTTATCGGCCTAACATTTTTCCTTCCTTTATAAAATTATACCAGCACAAGTAATAATTTCTTATTTAATTCCACTTCGTATCATCAAGACAAGTAACTTGTCTTCATTAATCACTATTTGCCATAATCACCCAATGCCATCTGTTTTTCCTAAATGTTTCTCTATAATGATATAATGAATGTTTAAGAGAAAAACTACCACGACCAAAATGGATGAATCGGATATTTTTGTATAACATCAATAATTGCATTACTTACGCCAATTACATTACATCCTTTTAGTCAGACCTGAAAGATTAAAGATATCACTTGTAAATTTTTGACCAACTAAATATCAGACAAGAATAAAATCTGTACCAACCTACGACAAATAAAATAAATCATGATGTGTAATTTATTAATATATTTTATTAATGGGATTTTATCACCGCCCATAAAGATGGCGGCTGTGTATTTCCATTATTTTTTTCTGAATAATTTATTTATATTTTCATAAATTCTTATCGATTATCGAATTGAACCATTAGAATGTTTATTTATTCATTTCGTAAACTCTTTGGTACACTGCTGAATATTGGTTCTCTTTTTTAAGATCAGTGGCAACGCGTAGAAACAATTGTATATCTGTATATATATTCTTGTTCAATCTTTGTTGTCACCACCGTATTTCAAAGAATTTCCAAAATGTGAAGGTTCCGTTCCATTTTCGAAACTAATTTACGAGCGCACTTTCAGCGCGAGGGTATTTATTTTGCTGAAGTGTTTATCGTATTAATTTTATTATCAACATTTGTCAATATTATATTTCCTGCTTTGTATCCTGTAGAGCCGGGTGAAAACAATAGTCCTTAACCCCTATAGGAGAATTGACATTTAATTGACAGAACACTTCTTAGGATGTTTGTAGTAGGGTGAACTTCTGAAGAGACTTAAATGTTGATGTTACCTGGGACACTGTTAGTAGAATGTCCCATTTCTTTTTCTCATGACACCGAGAGATCAGATTAATATTGGTACAGTCTCAGTTTTCATTTCCCACGTACTCGATCTCCAAGTTCTTGTGATTGGACAAATTCTCAATAAATTATAAGGAGGTGTTTCTCTCAGATGTTACTGCTATGCCAATAATTATTGTCTTTTATGATAATTTCAGGCCTTTTAGGCTTGATTTCCATGTCAGCTTGAAGTGGCATGTCCCGTAGTTTATTTAAATCCTTATTATGTGTAAATGTGCCTGGGTTGGGCTGAAAACATCGCTTAATGGTTTCGATTTTGTGCTTCTTGCATATCTTCCAGTGCATATATATCATTACCTTTTTTATGTCTGTGGGTATATTCTATTGTTTCTAGTTCTATATATCCTGAGATAATATGGTCGATAGTTTCATCATATTTTCCGCAGATCCTGCACTTCCGGGTTAATTCCGTCTTTGATAATATGACAGTGATAGGATCTGGTTGCGAAATTTTCGTCGTGAGCTGTAATAATTATGCCTTCTCTCTCAGCTTTCAGACCTGTGTCTCTCAGCCAATGCTATATTTTTTGTTGGTCCATATCGGTTTCATTCGTTCTTTTTTTTAAGTATTTACTATGCAACGCCTTATCCTGCTAGTTTATTTGTAATTCCATTTGCCCAACCGATTTGGCTTTCTGCTTTACTCGTTTGGCGTAGATGTTATTCCACCTCATTTTTTTGGTTTTTAATGTTTCTGGCATATTAAGTTGTTCCTTGAAGAGTGCAGCTTCTTTGCTAAGGAAGTGGATTTGGGGTTTTACTATTTGTAGGAGAGGGTCATTGTTTTTGGTGAGGTAAGCTTCCAATCTGATTTTTGAAGTTTTTACAGTTAGTTCAAGTTGGAGTAAACGTCGGCCTCCTGAAGTTCTTGGTACGTACAGCCAATCAACATCTGATTTCGGGTGGTGCATCCTCATTTCGGAAAGCATTTTTCTGTTATTTGCGTTCAATCTTTTAATGCCATTCAATTTACATTTAATAATGTTTACGCTGTATTTTAATACGTTCGTTCTGTCTGTCTGTCTGTCTGTTGCCTTCACCCTCTGTTTCGTCTCTTTTGCGCTCGTCTCACGGGTCTTCATGTAGGAGTAGTATATGTATATACTGGGTGAGTCCATTGTGTAAAAAGGGGAGAAACCCTCAACACCCCCTCCTTAGATCCCTTTTAGGGAGCAGTTAATATATTTTCCGTTTAAGATCGATAATCAGAGGCTCTGCTAGTCCTTCTAATTTTTGTCTCTTCTTGTTGTCTTTGAATCTCAAAAGCTTCAAAGATCGCCTCCATCGAATCATCCATTTCAGCGGGTGACGATCTTGGCTCTTCAACCCGTCTTTTTTGTATTTGGTCAATATGTCTTCTGTGGGTAAATTTTTCGTCTTGTATTGTGTACATCACGTTTCCTAGTCTGTTAATTGTTTTACCCGGTTCCCAATAAGCCATATTGTTTCTTGAACATTCTAAAATAGACCTGTTCTCCAGATTTGAATGATCTCTTGAGTACTATAGGCGTATGCCGGGTTTTCTTCTTGTTAGGCAATAACTTATCAAACACAGACCGTAATTTCGGGCAAACATCACTTCTGCTGGTGAAAGAACAGATTGCGTGTTCCCATTTGGTGTTATTCTGTATAATTGGAAGAACTGCTCCATAGCTTTTTCTGTCAGTATGTCTTCTGCTTTTTCAAAGCTCTCTTTAGTGTGTCTACAAATCTTTCAGAATGCCCGTTCGACCGCGGGATCTTAATATGCTTTACTTGGTAAGTCTCACACAATTCTTGGAAGTCATTTGAGGTGAACTGTGTGCCATTATCAGTTACTAAGCTGTCCACGACGCCGAATCTCGCGAAAAATTCATGCAGACAATTTATAGTATTTTCCATTGTCAGGTTCTTACATCTGAAGACTTCTGGCCACTTAATAAACCTATCTACCGTTATTAGATAGTAGTAACATTCTATGGGTCCTGCGTAGTCCGTATGAATTCTGGACCATGGTCTGTCCACCTTAGGCCATGGTTTTTGTATAGTCGGTGGTGCTTTTGCTGCAGCCGCAGAGCCTTTACATCATTTCACCATTTACGTAATATCATTGTCCATATTTGGCCAGTAAATAAAACTTCTCATTAATGCTTTCATCCGGTTTTTTCCTGGATGTCCTAAATGAAAGTCCTTCAAGATCCGAATTTGTAACGATTTCGGTATTACCCCTCTCTATTTATACAATAATATGTGGTCACAAATTGAAATGCTGTCCACTAAGCTTCTTTCCTGCCCTATTTTTTCGTGGTATTCTGAATTAATTCATCATTTTCCGATTCTCTTCTTATCTCTAGCAAAGTCACAGGTAGTTACTTTACTGTATTATGTAACAATTTACTGATTTCATCTTCGGCTCGCAACACCGCTATTACTGAGTCTTCCAGAGATTCACCTTTCGTAGGTACCAATCGCGATAGTCCATCAGAATGCCCAATTTTCTTCGGTGGTAGGAACTCAAGTTTGAAGTTGTAGTTCAATAAAATAGTTCCCCATCTTAGAAGTCTGTTGGCTGTGCATATTGGTAATCCTTTTTTCGATCCAAAAATCGTCAGAAGGTGTTTATGATCCGTTTGTAGCGTAAACTCCCTTCCAGTTATGGCGAATATTATGCCTAACGCTTCCTTTTCAATTAGTGAATAATTCCTCTCTGCGTTTGCAGTAATATTTTTCCATTCTTTCATGGAATTGTAATTGCTGTTCATTTTGTCTTTCTTGAAGTATTTGCTGTTCATTTTGGTATTTTACAAGTTCTACTAAAATACTTTTAAAATCCTCCATGATAAGAGTCTTTCACAAAACTCATTTTTCCGTATTTTAATCGTCGTAACTCTTTGTTACCCAGTTGTGGATTCTGGCAAAACGGCAATTTTCTCTTTTGAGTCTGCGAGAAGCTCAAATTCTTGTCGCCTAAGCTGTTGTGGTGAGAATAAAGATATTTTTCTTTCCGTGTAGGTCCCAATTCCTCGTCACCAAGTTGTCGTCGGCAAGGGAAAATTTTTCTTTGTTCTCTTCCTGTGTGAGTTCGAATTTCCTCGTCGCCAATTTGACGAGGGAGAATTTTGTCTTTTTTGTTCTTCCGGTGTGAGTTTGATATCCTCGTCGCCAAGTTGTTGTGGTCGACGAGAGAGAATTTTTTTTCCGTGTGAGATCGATTTTCTCGTCGCCAAGTTGTTGTGGTCGAAGAGAGAGATTTTTTTTTCTTCCGTGTGAGTTCGAAGTCCTAGTCGCCAAGTTGACGAAGGAGAATTTTGTCTTTTTTTGTTCTTCACGTGTGAGTTCGATATCCTCGTCGCAAAGTTGTTGTGGATTCCAGGATGAAATCCTGTACCAATAAATAACAAATGCCAAGAAGGAATATAGGAAAATAATCTATTAACGTAATAATACAAACTGGTAATGCAGGTTAGTAATTCCAGGAATACTTTTTAGTAGAAAAATATCTATACAGTTTTTGGTATTGAAGTATCGCTGTAATTTTTTTCTTAAGGAAGTTTTACTTCGGTTATGATAGATGTGTGCATCTTGTACATTGTTGGTAGGCAAGTGATGGTCCCATAGTTCTTTGGTTTCTGCCTCTAGTCTGTTTTTGAGCATAGGTATGTTACTCCCCATGTGAGCTATTTAGTGCATTTCTCTTGGTTTATCATTATATCATTGTATTCCCGTGCGACGCCCTTTAGGGCGCTAGATATATTTTTTATACCTAAATTGGCGATTCGGTCTATTAATGATGGTTTCGTGTTTATGGTTTTGCAAATGGCTGCGGTTGTTTCAGTAATATTGTTATCCGTCCATTTTTGGGATTCTATATGTTTGTATTGTTCCTGTTGTTGCTTGAGCCATGTAGCTATTTCATTGTGCATTTTGTATTTTTCTCACATCATTCACCAGAACTCTCTGATTTCATGGATATTATTTGACTCAATTTTATCTATTTAATTTCTTCCCCGTTCTCGATAAATTTACTTTGTATATTCTTTCAAGGTTTTTTTTTTTGTTAGAAGAATATGTTTCTTTAATCTTAACGCCGGATTCTCTGTGCCTTCTCTTGTATCTTTTATTCAACTTCTGTTTAACTTTTGGTACGTCAGTCTTATTCTATATATCAAGGCTTCGTTTCACTTGTCTTCATTTCCTTTCTTTCATTTTGGAACCATTGTCTCCTTCACTTAGAATTGACAATGTTCCTCCTAGTTTATTTTAGTTTCATTTTTTTTTTCTTTTCAGATTCGCATTTTTCTTTTTTGATTATTTTGTGCTTTTACCTTACCGCCTATCGTCATGTTTTATACAGGAGAAGGCATTGATTATGAAGAACTTAACTTTGTTATCATTTCTAACACTAACCCTTGTCGTTGCAGTAAGTGTATTATGTTTTATTTACATTCTTCCACTTGAAATTATCTTCTAAATGTGTTCTATTTCTTATTACTAAATAATGTTTGTTATATTTTCCATGTTCTTTAATATAGATCGTCATCCGGTCTTCTGTAGTTTCCAGCTTCATTGTACTGTTTATCAAATCTTTTATTAAATTCGTCTATTTTATCATATTGAAATTGTTCCAACGTCGGAATTAACAAAAAGGGATGCATAAATAGAACACACACAAAAACACACACGGAAATACACATACATACACAGACATACTGTCTGTGAGAGTAAATTGAGTATCTTTCGAAATTAATCGAATATATATATATATATATATATATATATATATATATATATATATATATATATATATATATATATATATGTGTGTGTGTGTGTGTGTGTGTGTGTGTGTTTGTGTATAATGTGTGTGCCTGTGAAATATAATTAATAGGATCCAAATAATTTTCCTCATACAGCTGGTCATTTTGTCCATGGGAAAGTAGTTTTCCCCTTTACCTATCAATGCAAATACATTTACTAAGTAAGTATATCCCCACATTTCATCTCAGGAAATTTGAAAGGTAAAAGGAAGGAAAGACGGAAAAAAAGAAAAAGGAGAGAATAAAATGAGAAGGAGTAAGAATTGGCCTGTAACTGAGTAGGGATTTATATAGATATAGAGGGGTAAGAGACCTAAGGTACTTTTGGTGGAAATAAACGCGGCGGTTGAAAACGAACATTGACAAAAATGTAACTTACAAACACTCGTACAAGGAAGACGAATGAACAACAAATTCCATAAAACAATTTCAGAGGTAAGTTTAAAATATTATAGAATGGGAGTAAGCATTTAAAATTTATAATTTTATAAAAAAATATGTGAATGTTAATGCATTCGATACCACATCGTTAACTATATAGTAAAAAAACAATATAAAATTAAGTAAATTATTATTTCCTTTCTAATGGTATGTGAATTTTATAACATGTGTAATGTTAAAGACGCAACGTATCATCAAATATTAATCCACGACAATAATTATGAAATATTTCAATTTTAAACGCATCATTACTTCTGATTTAATCTTGTGCATATGAACAGTTGTTTTTCCGAGATATTTAAAATGTATAATAAATTAATTATCGTCTCTATGGGATTTTTGGCACATGTTAAAGCTTTTTTAATATTCGTTATTATTAGATCAACTAATAAAGTATGATCCTAGATTTCTTTTTCATTACGCGTAGCTATATGCAAGTATTTCGCAACTATCTGCTATTTATTTTGATTTCAATTATTACCATCGTAAGATATTTGCTCATTTTAATTTCATTCATCCCTGCTGTACTGATACAGCCATATGTCGTTCAGAAAATTATTGTGTAATTAACCATTATATGTAATCAACATGTTTTCTACTTTAAAATGTAGAAAATATGTTATTAAATATAATGTCGCCGTTATAAAATTTACTTTGTTGATCGACATTTCCGTTACTTGTTATTCTTTACTTATTTTTTAGGTCATCCATGTACACGAGATGGTTGCTGTTTCCCCGTATATTGAAGAAGTGTTATGCATTGCAGTTCTTTCAAATTTGGTTTAGTAAAAACCTGAAGCTCATAAATAATTGTACAAGAGAATTTCCATGAAAATAGATCTTTTGTCATATAACATTTGCGATTGTTTCTCTGGTTGCACTGAGATCACTGATTCTTTTTTTTCATGCAGTTAACTAATAAAAATATCTCTGATTTTTTAAACCTCAATATTCAAAATTGAATATCTAACTATGAGCGGTTATGTATTATAGACTACATAATAAATACATATCATTACAATTAAATGATCAATGTAGAACATATTGTATGCCTCGCTAGTTTGTCTTTTTCATACTATATGTTATAGTAGAAATCACCGTCATTACATTTATTCAGAACATTTTTCCAATTATTTCTCTATTCATCTATTTGTCTATACACCAAATGTAGAATTTTCCTCGTAAAATTATGTCTTTATTATATATGTGCGACTCCACAGCAAATAGCATTTTGGTTATCAGTGGAAATTAGGTGTCACCACGTCTCTTTATCCAAAGGTAATCGTTTGGACAGTCTCAGCCAAATCACCAACTTAAATTAACTACTTTATCTTTCACAATATTCTCTATTCCTGGTTGATATTTTTCAGTTAATCGTTTCATTTTTTTACATATATTTTGTCATTTTTATTTTTTAGTAAACGAATGCTCTTTCTATTGCGAATGTTGTCGCGCTCTGAAACGACTGCTCTGGTTGTCGAATAGCATCTCCAGTTTCAAGTCGTTTTACGTCGGCCATTATATCAAGTGTTAATCAAGGCTCCTTTCGGGATGATCTGATTGACGAAGTCTTATGAAGCAGGAGGCGCCCGGTTTGAAATGCCTCAATAACGATGATGCATCACTCACCTGGCTAATAATTCGTGGGGCGATATGGGTCGCCAAAAGACTTCGTCCAACGGGCTTGGATAAATCTCCAAACTGCCGACGCTGTAACAGGGAAGTCTAGACCTTGAATCAGGCTTTTTTCATTACAGGGTGGTAGCGCCTTTGTGCAAGTTTGTTGAAGGCCTCATGGTCTGCATGCTGCGTGGAATGTTCTTTGTCCTTGAGGCCAGTTCTGTTCATAGCAATGTAGTGCCGCCGATGACGAAGACTAAACATTATCTGTTCTTGTGCTTATTAGGTGTTATTATATATATATATATATATATATATATATATATATATATATATATATATATATATAAGTAAAAGAAACTATACTCCCTCGGAAAACATTCGTTGTCTTGATTTGCAAATAAAAATCCAATGCCAAACGGAAAAAGTTATAAAAGGACCCTGCCTTCCCTGGCGATTCGCTAAGGTGAAAACTTGGTAAGTCTGTCTGGCTCTCTAGGTTTAACTATATATATATATATATATATATATATATATATATATATATATATATATATATTTCTGCAACTTTTTCAATATCTAAATCATGCAGAAAAATAGTATGTATATATAATTTATTTTAAAATTATAGCATAATTATGTTATAATATCACTACAAAATAGCCATTTTGTTTCAACACCTCTGGTGTCTTATCAACCCATGATGTTGGACTATATATATATATATATATATATATATATATATATATGTGTGTGTGTGTGTGTGTGTGTGTGTGTGTGTGTGCGTGTGTGTGTATTGAAGAATTGGTGAGCCGGGTTCGAATTCCAGTCGAATTCATTGCATTCACTTACACTTAGGAAAGGTGTGAATCCCTTTCTTCTGCCTCCTGCTATGGTTAAATAGCAGGACAGACTGGGTTCTATAACCTTGGATCGCAACCGGTTTAGGACAACTCTGAATTCAAATGCTGTGAAGGGTCGTTTTGTCACCCTGTGGCACGTAGTGCACCAGGTCTCTGTATTCGACCCTTCAAAAAGTGTGGATGATGCGGCACGAAACTTTCACCACTATAATCAAATCTCATGTTCTGTTGTCGGGCTCTCGGTTTCCTGGGAGAGTCGAGTATATATATATATATATATATATATATATATATATATATATATATATATATATATATATATATATATATACAGAGATATATAGATATATACATACAAGTATATATATACATACATATATATATACATACATATATATATATACATACATACATATATATATATATACATACATACATATATATATATATATATATACATATATATTATTTTTTCTGCAATACGAAGCGATGTAAGATTTTTAAAATAGTCTGAAATTTTTGCACTATCATTTCGTTCAACTTCTGCTGGTTCCCATATTGATGAACCTATAGTTTTGTTAGACATGCTTCCATAACGAAGTATAATCGTTTGAACCGTTTCTGTGATTTTTTTTTAACTGAATGACCCCACCCGTATTAGGATGACTGGGCCTTTCCTGCGTATATTTGCTGATCGGAAAATCGATTTCAGTAAATGTAGAGGACAACTGCGCGATAATTCAGTCTATATGGCTGGGGAAATCAATGGTGTTCAGAAAAAGTCTTTGGAAAAATTGCGATGTTCAATTTTGTTATCTCATTGGAGTTGGCTGAAGTAAAGTTCATTCTCAGCCGGATGTAGGTGAAGATTTTCGATCGTCTAAATGTATGTAGCTGCTTTTTTTATGTTGATTGTTTTACTTGTTTCGAATTGAACACTGCCAAGTATTTTTTCTCTAGTATCGAAACTGCAGAAACATCTGTTAGCTCAATTCAAATTAACTAAGTCTATTAATGACACTTATATTGATATTGCAGAAAAAATAGCAAAAATATACATCTTAAATTTCATTGAGTTCATATACAAATTCATGCAGTTTAATATTAAAGTATCCATTGTTTCATGTTGAACAACAAGAAAATTTACACTACTTCATGTTGAATTACAGTAAATAAATTAACTTTAAAAATAACCATAAAAGAGCTCCAGATCTAAAAATAACTTTTTTCTAGGGTAACTTTAGTTTAAATTAATTTGTTATTGACATGGTTAATCTTGGAGATGAATCCGAAAGGAAACCAAATAATATAGCGTTATAGTAATGAAATTTTCACTTTTGCTGGAATTGAAACGATCATTATTATGAGGTCAATTTGAAATTGTGGTGATATGCAGATTCATACGCAGTGAAAATATATCGATATAAATCAATCATAGAAAAACAGCTTAATAAGTGTTTGTAAATATGAGCTACGTGAATCTATCGTGGAAATTTGAAATTCATTCACTTATTTTCAGAGAGTAAGTGTAGATCGTTGTCAAGCCTATCAGATATTTTCCGGTCGAAAACGAGATAAATAGTGGTCAAGCAACGACTCCGTCAATGTACCTAAACGTAATAGAACTTTGATTCAGCAACACGCACAATATTTACTTGATGATATAAGAGGACCCGTTCGCTGTTACCATAAATTAAAAGGAATAATAAATTCAGCCATTTTATCAGGTCGATTTTTATTCTGCACATTTATTCAGCTTGATTCAAAATCGACTTCTTGCTATTACGATTGAACTATCGATCCCTGGCAGGTCAGATCATTTCGTTGAATTTCTATACTAAGAACATTTCATTTTCTTACTTCTTTTAATAAGACCTCAAAATAATATTTTCACATGAATTATTGTAAATAAACAAATGCATTCTGTTTGATTCCAATCTGATCTTAATGTGTGTCTAATGAATTCACTAATAGAATCTATTTGTTCATGAGAAAATCTTCATAGAAATTTAACATTATTTCGCTCTTTTAGCCGAATAAATGCTAGAAATTGTAATTTCGTTTTCGAATAAACCTAGGAAAATATGCAAATAAACAGATCAGGAAAGACGCTTTAATAATTAAACTCCGACGACCATCAAACTGACGAACGTTGGCGGAAAAAGAGGCATGCAATATAATGAAAAAAAAAATGATGAGAGTGAAAATTAAAATAAAAGATAAAAACAATATTTTGGTAAGGGGTGATTGTATTGTTCGAGCTGAAATATGCTACACAACACCTGGGAACCGATACGATAAGCTATCACTGAATTAATTAAGATGTTTTTTTTTTAAACAATCGCCGGGATTCTGACATTGACCTGAAATAGAATTTTTAAGCTGTCGTGTTATTTCAAGAATTGATTGTTTCCAACGATATTGGTTTCTTTTTTAAGATAGATTATTCTTCTCCATTGGAACCATGGACTATTTCCCTCGTGTTATTTTATGATATCGCATGAGGATTTCATAGTAATTTTAGTGATTATTTTCTCAGTATTTTTGAGCATACACTCCGTTTTCCTTAAATCAGATTTATTTTCATTGACTTAGGGTGGGATAGAGCTGGTGTGTATGAGTGCCTATTCTTCTTATTACAGATATAGTTAATAGTGAATAAATGTGTTTAATTTGCTATTCCTGTTTTATTAAAATGATAAATTAACAAAAACCGGCCTAGATCGAAGAATCCTACTAAAGAATAATTGATTCTCCCTACAAGAATCAAACATGCAACGCTTTTTTTCCTCAAAGAAAACACTTCCATAACGTAATGTGTCCAGGGGAGACAATATTGATAAAACAAAGTTCAATTTACTTATTTTAAGAATCTTGGGACATTTACGGATATATATGCCGATTACTTTTCGTATGCAAGACGAAAATAAGTGGTTTTTAAGTGGATTATTTAATCCAATATTACAACTTATTAATATGAACGTTATTTTAGAGCTTACTAGTGTCTGATGTTTTTTTCTAAAACAGTGAAACTAATAACAACCGACTTAGATCCAGAATCTTTTAATAAAAATATAAATTCCTGTCACCAGAAAGGAATCTAACGTTTATTGCATTTTCTATCAATGAAATCACCTTCATAGACGAAGCATACCTTCATGGTAGAAACCGATCACGTGAGGACACAAGAGTCTCAAAGAAATGTTTGTAAATATTATTTCCATGTCGCTTAAGTAATGCCCTAATGTGTCAGAGGTTCTTGTGCGTGAAGCGTTTAATTGGATAAAGCATTACCCAGAGCTAAGCCGACTTTTCAGTAAATCTCTCCATAGCACTAGTTGAAAAGCAAAGTTTGACTCGATCAGACAACAAGTGACCATCAGGATTTATAGACGATTTTTACTCACCTAGAAGGATGTCACAAAAGAGAACCCGGGTTCCTTCCCTACTAAGGGTGTAGTAAAAAATAATCTAGGTATACCTGACACCTAACGGTCTAACCGCAAACCTGGACAACTAACCACAATGTGAATGCATGTTGGCCGTTTTATAAATATGTACATACATACTGACTGGTTTCGATACTGCTTAACTCTTTTGAGAATTATTTGACAGTAGACATTATTCCATGCAAAAAAGAGTAGACATATCCACCAAATCTCGTTTTAAATTACTCTGAATATATATGCAGTTATATTTATTTATGTCCCTATTTTCAGACCGGCTCATGCATTCATATGTAGATCTCTCCATAAACAGTAAAATGGCGCTACCACAAATTTTTCTGAGAATCATATGAATTGGGAGAAGCGAAAAAGTTTGTGAGAGAATGGTAAAAAATGAAAACTCCTTTTTAACATCAGAAAAATAACAGTTGAAAATTCTAGGGAATATACTGAGGAAAGAGGGCTTGGAGTCTTTGGTATTCATTGGACATAGTTAACCACAGTCTCAAGCACAAATAAAGAGCTTTTGTAAAAGAATTATAGAGCAGGATTCAGGAGATATAGCAAAATCACAGGATGTACTAAGAGCTACATATATCAGGAAATTATGGAGAGCCATGATTAACAATTTCCTACAGGGTTATGACACATGGAATAAGAAGCTAATTTCTAAGAATTTTAATACATTGTGAGTACGAGGACTGCTTCTAAGAAACTAATAATATATAGTCAGGACAGATCCGGTTAAAGTGTTTAATCACATGTGGATTTTTGAAATGCTTTATTACAGTAACAATATGATTTTAAGTTATACTGTTCAAAATCTACATTATGTCAAGTTGAATCAGTGGGTTGTAAAAGGGAGACAATAGATCCGTACACTAACTGGGGATAAAACAACACATCAAATTATTCCTCTGTGAAATGTAATGTCGTATTGTATCCTAACACTTTCAAAGATTACAAAAACCGTTGAAAATGCAAATCAAGAGACAAATGTTTTTCTTTTAGTTTTTATCCCTTTCATATTGAAAACATTAAAGTTATTCACATAGAAATTATTTTTGATGCCTTTATTGGTAAATCAAACCTGACACGCCTACAATTTGCGTCAGTTTAAGCTGACACAAAAATTAAAGTTTAAAATATCCAGGATATTTTCGAAATCTATCACATATTTTACTTTTTCCATCGAAGAAAACTACAGAAATAAAAGAAATGTATTTTTGACATATCAGGAGAACAGGCATTACAATTACTTCACACGGCGTATCTCATATTGTACTCATTAAATCCCATAAAAAATTAATTCATACGTACTTTAGTTTACATATGCCTGTCTACTATATGCTTTACAAACGAGTAGAGACGCCTGGCTTGCAGATGATGAGAGCACTCGGGTCGGAGTCGCAATCCGTGTTGGGCTCAAATTATGTGAGCGGCACAGATGCAGATGTGGAGCTTCCAATGATGAGCTTGGTTTGCTTCCTCTCTCCTGTCGTCGTAGTGCAGTCAGCTTTCCAAGTCATACAGCAATAAACATCGTCATCAGAAGAGGTCTGGATGCAACTGTGTTCCCTTACCAAATCGATTCAGTAGGCCTTAAAATTTTTCCTTTTAAAATAGTGAAGTCGTTGATTTGGTATGCAAACTGTGTCGATACATTTTTGACTGGTAATTGATCAGGTCCGCCGTTGAGCGGGGGTCTGTCGCTCGGGACGCGGAGATAAGAAAACGATAGAGATAATATTTTACTTTTGTTGATAGATTTTTTTTTACTCCTGTGGCAGTGGAGATTTCTGGTGTTATTTGCCCATGTTTGATCGCATTCCTTGTGGAGATTGGCGGGATGTTGTCTCGATTAAGGGACGAACCTTGCAGCCTGTCTCACTGGATATGGTACGAGATAATGCTTTCTACATTATTTCGCCTGGCAGAGGACAGGGAAAACAAAAAGAAAACGTTTTGTTTATAGTTATTTGTTCAAATCTTTTTTCAATAAACGAAAATATTGCTTTGTTCAAATAAAAGATTAAATGTTCCAGTAAAATCGACCGAAATTTCTTATCAAAAATTTGTTTCTGTTATGTTTTACTCAAATAATTTTCATGAAAATCGGGATTCGAAAATATCTTAAGTATAATTGATATTTATTTAATCTCTTTATATATTTTAATTACATCGGTTGGAATGTAGTGTTAGAAAATTCAGACTAGCAGAAAAACAAGTAATATATTTCGGATTTCTATAAAATGTTAATATTTTCAAATTATTTTGGGAGCATCACCAAAATGGCATAGAATCAGCACTTTTCTCTTGTACAGATTTTCCCTTATACTTTTTTTTATCGCATATGAGTTTGTAAATCTCTATGATATTATTCATTTAATTACAAGTTTGCATAAAGATATTACAAAATACACTAACACTTCATAATTAATGTTGTCAGTTAGGAAAAGAGAGTGTAAATGTTTAAAAATCATGAAAGCCGATTCTAAAAATCTAAAATGGAAAAGAGGTCAACATTTATTTTAGGCCTTGCTACAAAATCGAACAAAACTCTCAAATTTTAAGAGAGTCTCATAAAGAAAGCTATCCCGCGAAATCTGGAGATAGGGAAAGTATCACTTTTGACATTTATTATTGGCGAAAAAAGAATTATTCTAAAAACAAAAACAAATAAATTGTTTGTATTATATCTAAAATTGCATGCATTACATAAGACAAACTTGATAACATTAACCACATTTGAACAAACTGCTAACATATTTGCAAAATTTAGGTTAACTGAGCAATATAATAATTATTTCATATCAAACTCATATTCAAGTTCAACAGAAGCTGATATAATGCGTTCTGTATTTTGTTAAAATTTTAACAATATATACGATTAAGATTTTTCTTTTCGGTATTACTCAAAATAAAACGAGAGAAAAATATAATTTTGTTTATATCTAAACTCTCTTCACCAATAGCCCTCTCACACTCTGAGTATATATATATATATATATATATATATATATATATATATATATATATATATATATATATATATATATATATATATATAATTGTGTATTCGCGCAGAAATCTCTCTTGTATATGTTTTGTTAAAGACGACTGTCAAATTACTGCCATTAACCTTTTTTTTTTAATTTCTCTTTTGTTCTTATGAGTGTCTTTCTATTCTTGACACGAAAATTGGAAAATTGTCCAAATGTTTTGCTTATACGAACGCTTTCAGCTATTTTTTTTTAGCACTAATCAAGGGCACTTTTAATTTTTATTTTTAACTGAATGTGTGCGATTTTATATACGCTTCTTGTGTTTTATTATTTAAATTTATTTTGGAAACACTGTCAGCAAGTTGTGGCCATGTACATAGTTGGTTTTGCTGAATTTTGGCTTTTTCTTTTTTTTATTAGGGTTTCCATTATTTTTAGTATTTTTACAATGTGGATGTATTTTCATTTCATTTTCTACAAGTATGTTGCGTATAGAGATCGATAGGCTAATGTGTTCGTTTAAATGACACTTGATTGTGGAATGGTTGGATATCTGGAACATGATTTTTGTAGATAGGCATCTAGTAGATCGTCCAGTTGAATTATTCATGGGTTTGGTTTCATCAGAAACGCAGTTCCTTAAGGGGAAAATAATTTCAGAAATAATATTGCTTCTCTGTAATTTAGAACTTGCAAGTGTGTTATTTTATTGTTGATATTTTATATATGTATATATATATATATATATATATATATATATATATATAAATATATATATATATATATATATATATATATATATATATATATATATACATTAAAGATTTTTTATGTGTTTTGAAAAATATTCAAACGACAAAACCTGTATGTATTTAATATATATATATATATATATATATATATATATATATATATATATATATATATATATATATATATATATATGCGTGTGTGTGAGAGATAAAATGTAGTTTTAAGGGATGCTAAACTTATAAGTTAAATTGCTTAATATCAGGGAGAGAGCGTATGTAAATATGAAAGAGGACATTGAATATAACACAGTTGATATTCTTTTTCATGGTAAACGCACTCGTCATGGCTTGACTACTTAGTTTAGCATGAAACAGACTGTCGCCTGTGGATGGTGAATTCAATATTCACACACACGCACACATATATATATATGTGTGTATATATATATATATATATATATATATATATATATATATATATATATATATATATATATATATTAGCAAAATGTACCAGTACCCTAAAATGCATATGCTTACTTAAATTGAATTAGTAGCTGCTGAATAGGCTGTAGAATAATAATAAAAAATAAACAAGATAAAAACTTGAACAGACTCCTAATACATGAGTTTTGATATCAGGCAAACACGTATATTTCTTTATAGAAGGAACAAGTAATTGTCGTAGAGTTTCTGTTAACTGTGTTAAGACATTACATTGAACATATGTTGACGAAAATATGAAATGTGCAATTTATTTCCTGGAATGTGTCTTGATTTAAAGAGCATTTACTCTGAAGAGGTTAACGGAGATCAGTCAAAAGGAAATAGACAGGAAGCAGAAGGAAAATAAGAGAGAAATATAGTTTGCATTCGAATGGGAATATTTTGTCTTTCTTGTGCGTCTATATGTTGAACTATGTATCTTAACAAACCCATGCGCGTTTAGACAGGGACATGTATTTGTGTGGTTTGTGTTATTCTTTCGTGTGTACACGTGCCTGCACCCATTCGCCTATTTATTTTAAGAAAGTCTCTTAATATTATGTATGCATGTGTTTTCCCTGTGTATAAGTGCGACTGGGTGCGTGTGAAAGAGTGAATGGGACTATCCTTCTATTCAACGCGGAAAAAATGAACCTCTTGGTCTCGCAAAATAACTGACAACCATGGAGGAAATTAGCTAATTGGACATAGAAGTAAATGCCGAAATAAAAAAAAAGTGTAAAATCACTATAAAACTGCACCTTTCAATAAACTTCTGCATCCAAAAGACCGGTTTTCAATCACACTAATTACTTACGCAAACAACAGAGATGTTCAGTAGGATTGGCTCAATGGTTATAGCAATGGACAGATGACTAAAAAAATATTTATTAACTGTATATATAACAAGAAATAACATGTTTTCTCAGCTTTAAAATTAGGAAAAAATCTGGAATATTTATGTGTAAACATGGTCCGTACCTGGGATACAGGAAAAAAAATATAAAGTAAAGACTGAAGGCGATACCGTGAAGAAATAGACTGTTTCAATTTTTTTTGTGTGGTGTGGTAGCTCGAATATTTATATATGTTGGTTAATGAGGCATTATGGGTAGCAACATCAGACATTTCTGCTTTATTATATTATCTCAACGGTTATTGGGTAGATTATAACGATTATATTTCGAATTATTTTAAAGGCTATTAAGTAGTGAAATTATCGGGGATCTCAATGCGGTTGTTTGTAGATTTTGTATAGTTTTTATTAACATTTAACTCATTATTTATTACTCACATTATTTACATTAATCAGACTGTTATCTTCATATACATTGCCATATTCACGATTTTTCTGCCGCTGCACGCTCTGTTCTTCTTCAGGTTATTAGAATTTCGAACCGAAACCGTTATTTGTGAATATGGCTTTGAAGAAGAGCATAACAGTCCAAATAATCTAAATAATTTAAGTAATCATAAAATCTCATCTCAGATATATTGACAGTCGTTATTTATTATTGATTAATTCGGGTATTTTTTTTTATTTAATTAACAAATCTTGGGGATCATTATTATTGTATTTGCATTACTTTATGTGTGAATTCTTACGGTTCGAGCAAGGTGTCAGAAACCGAGGGCATCGGACCGTGGAATTTTGAACCTGATCCAAACAACTTAACTTTTCATACATTTTAGATAACATATTAATTACCAATATCAATGCAAATATTAAGTTTCAAAGATATTTTAAACGAGGGTATCCTCTTAAAAATGCCTTTTTATTCATGGTTTAATGTATTACCTGTGTATAAAGTGTACATATATACATATATACTGTGATTGGCTTGACTAAAGTTTCTGGGGAGGTAGCAGATTATTGCGTTGTCGAGAAGTTTACGAAATAAGAATTAAAACTATTATTATAAATATAGAAATTTAAAGCTCTCTACTATAAACATTATAAAACACTTGTGCAGTTTTCATAATTAAGTTTATTAATGTCTGGTTGCATTTTTTAAAAAATAGATATATTCGAGAAAATTTTGTTTATGTTTATTATTTTCCTGAAGACTTATAGCTGTATTTTCACCAACGATATTTATGAATTGCGAATGCTGACAGCTATGCATTTGCCAAATTTGAGAAATGTTGAATGCATCATTCAAATGAAAACTAAGCCGCTGATATAACTTAGTCAAAGTGTGACCAACGTAAATATTTTTTTTCCGTTGGAGATACACTCTTTCAGAGGACACTTAAATTTTTATACAATGTTGTTGTTCAGTAAGAAGTTTGATGTAGGGGAAGAGACGATGCGAATGGCTGAATTATATATAATATATTTATTCAAATTGACCGAAATTAGATATATTATATTTATTCTAATCGACGACAGAATATATATATATATATATATATATATATATATATATATATATATATATATATATATATATATATATATATATATATGTGTGTGTGTGTGTGTGTGTGAGTATGTATGTGTGTGTTATATAATTTTAATATATATAATATATGTTATATATATTTTATTATATATATTATATAATTTAAATATATATATGTATATATATATATATGTATATATATATATATGTGTGTGTGTGTGTGTGTACATATATATATATATATATATATATATATATATATATATATATATATATATATATTAGTATGATAAACATGTTAAAAATTATGTTTCGACACCATGAATATGTATCATCAGGCGTTTGTTAAACTACTGGCGAGTAAAAGATTAATTTAATCATTAAAACGCAAAATACTTTTCACCGGAAAATAATTAATATGTGTCATTGACACAAAGATATCTGTATATAAAACCAATACAAAAGAATATAAAGTCAAATTGAATCATACAAATAGAATAATAAGCCATATAAAGAGCACAACAGTATTTGTATTTTTGTTAAATAAATAATATTTAGGTCTACACACACACACACACACACACACACATATATATATATATATATATATATATATATATATATATATATATATATATATATATATATATATAAGCATTTCCCCACAAGCAATGCGGGGAGCCACTAGGACGCAGGGGGTTACAGAAAATTTAGAGCAAGATCAGATAGGATTGATAGAAGAAAAGATGAGGAGGAGGGTAGTGGAATGATCAAGGCAACTTGAGATGTCGATCGATATTACACTTGAATAGCTGGAGATTATAGCTCTCAGGGAAACTGAAATAGGGAAGGGAGTTCCACAGGCGAGAGGTGCGAGATATGAAGCTATTGGAGTAGAAGAGACGGCTACTTTTAGGAGTTTCGACAGTGAAGGGGTGAGAGGGGGAAGCCAGACACGTAGGGCGCTTGAACTCATGACGTCTGGGAACAAGCGAATGCACCTCCTCGGAGCAATTTCCATGAAAGTATTTGTAGAACAGACAGAGGGAGGCGACAGCGCATCTGTGAGAAAGTGACTGTAGACGAGATGCCAGAGCAGGTCCAACTAGTTTGCATATCCGCCTCTGGAGCCTATCAAGGACCCCGAGGCAAACAGAAGGGGCACCAGACCATATATGGCAGCAATTCTCCATGCAAAGACGAATTGTTGATTTGTAGATCTGGAGGATCGTTTCCGGTGAGAAAAAATTCCTGGGGCGGCACAGGGAGCCAACTTTCCTTCCGGTGGACGAAGCAATTGACTCAATGTATTTATTCCATCTCAGGTCAGCAGTCAACGTGAGACCGATCAGCCGCAGAGAGTTCCTCTCGAAAAGTTGAGCATCAGACATTCTAATGGCGGGCAGGGAAGGATCTCTGTGGTGATTAATAGAGAGCAGTTTTGTTTTAGAAGCGTTGAAGTTGACCAGACAATTCTTGCCCCAGTTCACAACCGATTGGAGGTCCTTTTCGAGACGCACGGCCAGGTTAGTTTTGTCAGTGACACTAGATTTGTTTTTGAGGCAGGAATAAATTTTGGTGTCATCCGCGTAGATGCCAACTTGGGAATTTATGGCGACAGGAAGGTCATTTATGTAGATAAGGAATAGAGTGGGGCCTCGGATGGAGCCTTGAGGAACACCTGCGTTCGTGGTATAGGAACTGGATGAGAATCCGTTGAAAACGACATTCATTTCACGGTTTGACAGGAATGATTGTATTAGGTTATAATATCGACACGTAATGCCATAACTATGGAGCATGAGAAGAAGGCCGGCATGCCAAATCCTATCAAATGCTTTGGAGATATCTAGTGCCACGGCACGGGCTTCCCCGTTATTTTGAAGAGCTCGGTAGACAGTTTCAGTGAGGGCCGTAAGCACATCAGCTGTAGATCGGGCAAAGCGGAAACCATATTGCTTATCTGAGAGCAGATTATGGGATGTGACGTGGTTAACCACCTCGGTATTGATTAGGACTTCGAAGACTTTGTCCAAGAGGGGAAGGATACTGATAGGACTGTAGTTGTAAGGATCAGAGGGGTCGCCGGAGTTCTTGAAAAAAGGAACAATCGAAGAGGACTTCCAGCAGTCAGGAAAACAAGATTCCTTCAGACAGTAGTTGTATAGTTTAGAAATGGCGGGCGCCAATTCAGGCGCGAATTTCTTCAAGACAATGGCTGGTATCCCGTGTCTACCACTAGCCTTGTTGGGGTATGAATTGGAGATAACGCCCAATACTAAAGAAGGGGTTATGTTTAACCCACTCAATAGGGCCCCAGTTCTAAGAGGGAAGTCGGGTATGGGTACAACGGAAGAGTCGAGCGTCGAGTTGACAGAAAATTTCTGAGCAAAGCATTCAGCCTTGTCGGTAGAGGGGGTCAGGACTTCGAACTGGTTGAACAAAGGAGGTATATAGGGTTTGCAATTGTTCAATACGCTCTTGCAGAGAAGCCAATAATCTTTGCAGCCAAATTTGCGAGATGCAATACGTTCCTTCATCCGAGCCGCAAATAGTGACTTAGCATCGTCGAGGACACGCTTACACGCGTTACGGGCGGAGGCAAAGAGACATCTATTGCAGTCAGACATGTCGCTACGGAATAGGTGGAAGCAGTGGTTCCTATGGGTGATGGCGGCTGAACAAGCAACGGAGAACCAGGGGGAGGAGCGCGACTTGACCCTATATTTCCTTGATGGGATGAAAGCGTAGATTCCAGCTTTAACCCAGGATGACACCTCAGACGCACATTCTTGCACGGGGAGCGTAAAGACTCCATCCCAGGGGACATCGCGGAGGAAATCACGGAACGCGCCCCAGTCAGCTCGTTGATAGTAGAACGAAGTTCTAGTGGTAGCAGGTTCTTTATAGGAGGTGGAGTTGAAGGAGATGTTAACAGATACTACCTCATGGTCAGAGTTACCAAGGGGGCAGAGTTGCGATGCGCTGCAGGATTCGGGGATGGAGGTAAAGCACAGGTCGAGAAGAGAGGCTTTACCTTCACGGTTGAAGGCAAAACGAGTGGGGAAGTTAACTATCTGTGTGAGGGAATGAGAGATTGAAAAATTGAGCGTTTGAATGCCTGCGTGGTCAGTAGTAGTATGCTTAAGCCACAAGGTGTGATGGGCGTTAAAGTCGCCAAGCAGAAAAATATGAGCAAACGGGTGGAGGGAGAGAGCCTTGTCTATGCTGTCAGAAATGCTATCGAATATCGCACAGTCATGAGAGGATGGAGAGCGGTAAAGGAAGATATCTGTGTGTGTGTGTGGGTGTGTGTGGGTGTGTCTTTGTATTAATCTATATTTCAGGAATTTTGAAATATACTTATACATGACTGTCATTATGCACATAATTTTCATATATATATATATATATATATATATATATATATATATATATATATATATATATATATACATATATATATATATATATATATATATATATATATATATATATGTATATATATATATATATATATATATATACAAAGAAACAATATTTGGGGACTGGGATGTCATTACGGTTTGCTCTAGTGTGTATCTTTATATATAACTCTGATGAAATTGCAAAATACATAGAAAGTAATCATTTTTTTATATAATAAACTTCTCGCATACATGGCTGAAGCGGCACTCATGATAAAGAGTTAATGGTGAATGTCGTCTGCCATATGCATTGAAGAGAAGTTCCCAAGAAATTAGGATTACGTGATTACGTGGAATCATGACGACTGAACCTTGGCTTAAAAAGCTTAAGAATAAACTTTTAAGGGAAGCCCTTAGGCGGGATAAGTCTTGTCATAAAATGATAGTTCTTGGGAAAAGACTTCATGTTACACGATAAGAACGATAAATTATATTACGTACATCATTTGATTATATAGGTTGAACGTTCATGTGGTGTATGTAGCCAGCAGTAAATTCCCAAAATAGATAAAATTATCTCGAGTCATGAAAATAGCTAACACCCACACATAGAAATAACTCTGCCTTCACGTATGTGTCGAAATGGATCTTTCACTAAAATATCCTATTTTCCTCTTTTCAATTTTTCTCTTTTTTAGTTTCTTTTATTTTTTAGAACAGCCTAAAGTTTAAGAGAAAATGTTGCTCTTTTTCAATGTGAATGAAGACTTTTGTTGTGAGAGACGTAAAACTGGGAGGAATTGATTTCAAACAAAAAAGTTAACAAAAATTGCAAAGCCCATTGTAACAGGAAAATAATAGATCGAATGAGGAAAAATGCCCCAATTACAAGGAACAGGTTAGTGAAATGTAATATATGACCGAACAATCATCTCACAGATTAAGAGAAGTGAGGGAACAGAACTGGTGCTATACAAAAGTATACCAAGAAGTTAATTTAATGAGGAGATAACCAATGAATGATTTTCAGGTTAAATGTAAACGAAATAAAAAAAGACATGCTTAGATCCCAAAACAACATTTCTAATGCTCATGGCAAGGAAAGATTTCTTGGGAAAAATGACATTATCATAACAGAAAGGATAGTGCTTGTGTAAATCCATGGCCATGCGGGCATTTGGAAGGTTAGTGAAGAAACAAAACTTTCTTAAAATTACGAAGTAAGGGGTTATTTCAGAGAACTATGTTTGCATGCAGATACGAGGAGAGGAAGAAACAAAAAACATATTTCAATGGATCAGTCTATTTTATTGAATTAAAACTCTCTCCACTATTCAGCTTTATCGAAGTTAATATTTCCCTTTTCCATTGTGCCTTTTCGTGCCTTATAAGAATCTGTGTAAAGATGGTAGTCATTTAAAGATTGGGCTTCTTGTTTATTTGCTATTTGCGTTCACAGACGTTTATGTTACTTTCATATTTGTCTGTTTCTCTGAATATAATTTTTAATTTTCATCTTGAATTTATTCTGAGCTTATAACAGAACAACTTAATATGTGAATGCACATTACCTCTACACATATTTTATCTTAAATTTAAAAGTTTTTGAGTAGTAGGGAAAAATCAAAGGAAACGAAAATGTATCACTTCGAAGAGAATACATAATATTTGCTGTTTTATGTATTATTCACCAGAGTATCCATATAGAAAAATCAATTCATAAAAGCATTACAAGTGCATTTAAAGTTGCTCTATACATTTCTGTCATGAAAACATTGACAATGAATATGAGCGTCTAAGTGGTTTTCCTATGGCAATGATGAGACCAGATGACTGTTGACAAACCAAAATATCATATTTCTATAATGAAGAATATCGCTTGTGACATTGTACTGAATTACCCTTGTTTTAATAAGAAATATATCTCAATATGCCTGTCAGTGTTTTGGTCAATCGGAGGTCAATAAATTTGCGCTTCATTACTCTCGATGTGTGTTTTCATTCGACCTTTTAATGCTGAGAAGACAAATTACTATCCATGAAAATTTTCCGCTAGACTAGACGTTAAAATAATGAGAGATGTTCGATATTATTATTTTATAGCCACAAGTGTGAAGTAGGTATCAAGCAATGAAATTCCCCTTCTTGGCATTAATTCAAACACTGAAAATTTCCGCGAAAGAAATTGGAATACATGACCACATTCTAGCGATAAAGTTCTATAATGTTTTTAATTCTATCGGTAAAATCATATTGGCGTAAATGGCGCATATATTTACAAGTTACTCTCAGCTCCGGTAGCTTAGACGCAGGTTAAAGATGGTATCATTTATTGCGCCAATCATCTAAGATATTTATCTACTGGAAAATCAGAATATCAAACATTTGTTTTTAGTTTAGCTCAGATACTGACCATTAGTTTTATACTGAAATACCGAACAATAACAGCTTCAGAGCAAGTCACAATTTATTATTATTATTATTATTATTATTATTATTATTATTATTATTATTATTATTATTATTGTTGTTGTTGTTGTTGTTGTTATTATTATTAATATTTATGTGTTATGTTTCCTAATTTGTATCCTCTATACCAGATTACAAACTATGGCCATTAGACCCTATTATTATTATTATTATTATTATTATTATTATTATTATTATTATTATTATTATTCCTTGATTCCTGATGTGTACTCATTTCCTTCTGGTTCCCGACCAGAGACCTAATATCAGTAGTGGAATTGTGATCGTTTTCCACTGTGCAATATAAGAAAAAATCACTCATATTTTTACATAGATCGTAAGGTGTGAGCTGTACTCGCGAGAACCAAATTCTGTATTTCTTAGGCTGCCAGGAATCCCTTCAATGAGTCTATAACAGTATTTTCCAATGAATCCGAGGGCTCCAACTACAACTGAAATTGTTGATGTTCTCACATGCCACATTTTGAGATTTCAATTTCAAGGTCCTTGGATTTTGATAGTTTTTTGAAAATCTTCAAATATACGTTGCAGTTTGCAGGGGCTGCCATAAAATAAGGGAGTGCTATTTTTGCTTCCAATCTCTAATAACGGTGTCTGGGAATTAACTTTGATTGTTGTGTATTTGTGTATTTTGAAGTCACAAAAAATTGTCATAGGTTCTATTTCCGTAACCGAGGCTGTGTGATGTTCATTACAATTTCTTTTACTATCTTTTTAGAATTTACATATATTACAGTATAAATATTGGCCCACTCTGTGTTTGCCGTGATTTATATTTAGCGGGTGCCGATATCGTGCATCGAGATGGCCAATTGTTTTTGGATATTTATCATAGAAAATGCATTTTTGTTTAACACATTTATTCGGCAATGTGCATTGGTCCTGTGCAGCAAGAATAATACCTTCGATTTCCACTTTTAACCTTGCAAAATCTCATTTTACTGATGGGTAAGGCGTTTGTCTACATCAGCTTGTTTGTTACGGCTAGTGTAACCATGAAGCGGTTTAGCTTGCTAACGTATCTGTATCTGTTTGGATGTATTTGATTTTGCTTTCATTTTACGGAGTTTGCTGCTTCAATCGGTTTATTGTGCTTTATTGTATTTCTTCTGTCATTTGAAACGTCATTTTGAACATGTTAGCTTCTGTTTATTATTGAATATATTTCCTTAATACTGTCATGTTCTTTGACACATATCACCGTCTTCTGTAGTTTCCAGGTATCTTTGAAGGAAAATTGTTGTTTTGTAAGACAGTTCTAGTTGAACTAGCCCTCTGCCACCTTTAGATCTGGGCATATACAGAAAATTAACATCAGCTCTGGGATGATGCATGCTGCGCCAAGTGAGAAGCTTTCGAGTTTTGGCCTCCAGTCGCTTAATGTTAGCTATAGTCCAGATAAGCATGTTAAAACTGTATTGAACCACAGGAACAGACAAGGTGATTATGGATGATATTCTGATTTTATTGTTGTTTCTTTTTGTTTAATTCAGGTCGCTATTCAGTACCAGACCCACAGGTCTGTAATAGTTTTTTCTAACATTCTCCTTCGTTTTGGTATGCTGTATACAATCTTCATCGCTAATTCCTCGTTACGTATAGGTTTCATCTTGTAACAGTTTCCTAACATTTGTGACAAAATCTAAATCTATTTAATCTGTTTCTGTAATTCTCCATTATTTGAATTTTACATTTTCACATTTATCTAATCCGAAATCCATACCTCTAACGTCACTGAAAGAATTAACAATATTGAGTAGACCCTTCAACTCATTTTCGTCTTTCGCAAAGAGTTTGAGATCAACCATGTAATGTAGGTGATTGAATACTTTCTTGTTTAATTTGTAACCATAGCTATTGTTGTTTAGTTCATACGTAAGGAAGAATTAAGGACAGACAAAATAGAAGGGGTGGCAGGCAATCTCCTTGAATGTGTTTCATCATCCAATATTCAGGCGGTTGGAGATGGCAGTGACTCTGGTGTGATTTAGGTATTTAGGTATTATCTGTGATTTAGCTACTCATTCCCTGAGTTAAAGATATTTACTATCACGGGAGACATTGTAAATCTCCTAAGTCTGCAGTATCCGACACTATCAAAGGCTAAGATTTGTACATCTGCAATTTTCCAGGATCATTTTCTTGATCAGTAGTTCATATTTGCAACCATACTAATATCTCTTGCATCCCTTATGTTCCAGTGGAAGAATGATGTTTTCTTCTAAAAAAGATTTCTGCTGTTCGTCAAGACACGCGTGGTCAATTTATACGTGGTGGACAGATAATTTAATGGTCTATAATTTTTCGGAATTTGTACAAGGTTTTTATGAATTGATGACATATGATAGAGCCAGGAATTGTGCACCTTTTAATTTCCTTGGAATTTCCTATTTTGGGATTTCGTTAGATGTTGTCTAAAATTATTCGGGGTCATATTTTCCCACATTTATTATTATTATTATTATTATTATTATTATTATTATTATTATTATTATTATTATTATACCATTCATTGCGTTTTTTTTCCATCATTTATTTTTCTCATTTACTACTTTTATTAAAGTCATGCATTTTATTTATATTTTAACCTCTTGCATCATAATGGCGTTACTGTCCCGCTTTTGATGAAATGATTAAAAACCTAAATAAAAAATAAAAATATATAGCTATTTTCACCTTTATTTCTTCGTAATATCCATTTTTCTTTAATAAACTTCTGTAGTTCTTTTTTTTTCTTTTTCTTTTAATGTGTATTTTTCTTTCTTTCATCTATTAACGCTATTTTCCTTATTTAAATGTTTTTTTCTACTTCTTATCCTCCTCCTCTTTCTTCTCGAATGTCTTATTGAGTTCGTATGGTATATAGTGATAACATTTCATTTCGTAAATTTTAACAGAAATAATGTTTTCATTTAATATTATTTAGGATTTATTTCTCTCTTAGATCAGAGAATCTTTCTTTGCAAATATTCAAACAGACATAAAATCATACGGTCATAGTTTGTAAATGTCAACATGATCATAATTAGAATACTTCTCCATGATATTTTCCTTGAGAATCTGGCCATTTGAAGTGATTTAATAATCTAGTGTATTACTTAGGCAAGGTTGGGTGAGAGAATTTTAGACGAATAACATAAACTCCACTTAATAGAGGATAGTATATTAGAGTAATTATATTTGATCGTCTTGGGAATAATATACCTCCTTTCTGATCACCAAACATAGACTTGAAGCAAACGAGATACCGCTGAAAGTTTATCGACCCGAACAAGGTGTACTTCAAATTATATATATACTAGCAGAATAACCCGTCTTTCATTACTGGAAAATTTTCAATTGGAGAACTTTATGTTTAAAGTAAACCCACACGAAAATCAATATTATTAACAACATTTGGGTGCAACTGAAGGAATATCCATATGGGGGGAGGGGGTAACAATTTGAATTATGAATTTTAGCGTTCTCAATCTTGGGTCAGTCTCACGCAAAGCATCAGTTAAAGATGAATTTCTCCTCAACCGTTGAGTCTTTTGATCATCATTTTCTGCCTCTGTGCGTTCAAAAGACGATTCGTTATCTCTTATTCGCAGGGCGAACCTGACAACGGCAGTTTTCCGGCCTAGGTAAGTACATTTCGTTGGTGGAATGCCTTAGACACGCGTATGTTATTGCCAAATGGAATGCGTGTGCAAATACCAGAAGAGAACGCTGTAAATCTACAGGGATCACTAAGCAGGAATAATTTTAGGAACTTTTGGAAAAATAGATGTTGTGTAAGACTGACAGAACAAGAAAAAAATAATTTTGGAATGTCTATAAACGACAATGAAAGCAGAGCATTTAAACTATAGTAGTAGGCTTTATGACACGGAAAAGGTCACCTCGATGTAGGGAGATTGACCGGTTGACCAAGTGAAGGATAATGTGTAAGCAGAGCAGGACGTACAGAAGTAGAAGTAGAATTAAGCAATAGCAATGAGCTTAGGACTGTGTAGACAATCAGTATGATATGGCGACATTTAATTTTACGCGTAAAGTGGCTTCGTTCAGCCAAGGGTCAACTTGAACATGTGTCGTGTTCCGCAGCTTATGCACATGCACGTGCATCAGCGCGTGAAACATCGCGTGATGCAGGGACGCACGTTCACGCGTTGCTGCATGCGATAATTATCAAGGTCAGCAGCAACCAACGGACAATGGGTGGAGGTGTACTTCGCGCCCAAACAGCATGAGGTAGGAGTGGAAGTTTATGTGTGGAAAAACTAAATTAAAATTGCATTTGATGTTTTCGCGAAAAGTGTAAAAAATCAGTTTGTCCGATTTTTCACCTTAAAGATTGTAACTAATTTGAAATGAAACCGCGACTGAAAAATTATCTAATAAACAAAAACAAAATCATAGAAAGTGGATGAAAATTGAGGAAAAGCAAAAAAAAAACATCCGATTCCACACGCACATACATAATCATATATACATACACACACATTTTGAGAATTATTGATATATATAATATTATTATAATAATTGAAGCAATTTTTATTATTTCTTTTATGAAAGATATATATCCAATAGCAGATAGCAAATAGTAAAAAACTGCTGAGGGTTATATTTGTCAAGAAATAATGGAGAGCCATTGTCGCCAACGTTTTGGTCTCAAAACCGGCACTGAATTATCATTTATCAAAATTGAGGAAAAAAGTGGAAACGCTTTACTAACATCCATCAAACAGACGAACACAAACATATATACACACACATTTTGGGAATTATAAAAGTTCTATATGCAGTTACCCGACAGTCTAACAACTAACTATCTTTTTCCATTCTACCATTTTCCAGGATGGAATATGAGTGGAGAGCAGCGGTAGTAGCTTCTTTTCGCGTCTGGAAGAAGCCTGTGAAAGTCATGTTCTGGTTTGTGTTCAACAGGACCATGGTCATAGACATTTCAAGCAAGTGGAAGACGCATGAGAACAAGGATGAGATTACTGCCAAACGAAAGGCACACAACGTTTGTTTTTCGGACGTTAGGTCCGACGAGTTCGTCGTAACCGTCAAGGAGCCAGTAGACAATGATGGAAGCCAGAGCTACGCATTGGGCTGTCACAAGTAGACGATCTGCTGAATAATCAAGGACATTGGTTAGCCTTCCTAGCGCAAGTATCACCGCATGCTCATCACGAATGGCTCCAACTAGTCGAACGTGCTCAAGCACGGGTCCGCCGTGATGCTGATTTATCCAGGACGAGACGAGCAAGAGGTAAAACGACAGGTGGGTCTGCAAAGACATCAAGGATGTTACCGCCGTGAGTCATACGAAGTTTCACTCCTCCGTCATTGTGCTTGGCGTCATCTGCAGAGAGAGGGACCTCATGCCTCCGTTCTTCGTTCATAAGGGTTTGAGAGTCACCGTTGGGATCTACACGGAGATGCTAAGCCGCGTATTAAAGCCCTGGGTGAATGAAATCGCCTCTGGACGCGCCTGCGTCTCCCAGCAGGACTCCGCACATCCACACATGTCCAAGACGACCAAGACGTGGCTGTTCAACAATGTTCCTCACCACTAGTTGCCGGAATTTTGGCCGCCCTACTCACCCGACTGCAACCCCTTTCACTATTTCTTCTGGGGCGTGATCGAGGGCAAGACCAACAAGCCCGCCCACAACACGGTCAACTATCTGAATGCTGTCATCGTTGAGGTATTCAACGCTACGGACAAGGACATTGTCGCCAAAGCCTGTGACTCACTGAGATGCTCGAGGCCGCGGGCGGCGGTTACACCGAAAAACAATGTAGTATGTAACTCTAATTGTTGCTAAATTAACTGCCAGGTCTCTGCATATACAACTATTTCGTTTTCTTTTTGTCAAGTGGCGAATTTTGCTGCAAAACAATATATATATATATATATATATATATATATATATATATATATATATATATAGCATAATGAAAAGCCACGTATACTTTCTTAATATGTATATATAGAAAAAGTTCCAAATTAAAAAAAATATTAATGTTTTTTATTTATAAATAAATAAATACTTTCATAAAAAACATTATTATTTTTTTAATTTGCAACTTTTTCTCTCTCTCCCTCTCTCTCTCTCTCTCTCTCTCTCTCTCTATATATATATATATATATATATATATATATATATATATATATATATATATATGGGGGGAGAGGTTGGTGTGTTAGTGTGTGTAAAGGTAATATATCCGTTTCTATATGATCTAAGTGGATGCTAGTAAATTAAAATATTAAAACTGATCCACAACAAATGCTCATGTGTGTGTCTGTGTGTCTGTGCGTGCGTGTGTGGAAATATATAGATATAGAACTATATAGTGAGAGACATGAGAGTGCAATATGTGCATCTCCTTTTTGATGATTTTATTGAGGCTTGAAACTAGATGCTTCTTTTGCTTTTCAAAACATTCCCATGAAAAATAGGAAATGCGATACCATTGATAAGTAGGGGTTTCACGAAAGTTCAGGATCATTTACAAGACTATGATTCCTCTTGTCAAAGGCTTAAAAGAACCAGCCATTCACATTTAACTTTAGATCATGTCCCCTTACACATTTCAAGAGGCAATATCTTTGAATACAGTAATTTCCGCTTATCTGCAGAAAGTATGTACAAAGGCCACAAGTAAATGTCTGAAACCGCAAATGCTATGAAGCTTGATCTGCACGAATTTCAGGGTGAATCAAATGACAAAATGAAAAAAAAAATCTCCTAAATGACGAATTTCATTCCGAAAAAGAACTTCTGACTAATAATGGTTATATTTATGGAGTCAGTTTCATTATTTGATGCTGTGAGATAGAGAATAAAAAATAAATATGTAAAAAAAAAAAAATAAAGATACAAGGATACTTAGCTTTGAACTAATTATTTTTTACATATCTGATCTCAATCAGCTTTCTCTTGCTTTGATTTTGAGTTTAGAAAATTAAAATATTTGTTAGTTTTTAAAATTTTTTTTTTTTCGTATAAGAGCGTTATTATATCTAAATTGTCTTACTTTCTGACCACTTGCAACCTTATTTCCCGGATTTAAAAGTTAGCTCATCGAATACGAGTGGAGATTCTAGGTATAAACAAAAACCTTCTGTAAAAAATATCATAAAATATATATTATAATATGACAAAAATACAACATTCGGTTCTTTATCATCTATGCTACATTCCAGTCAGAAATATTTTGTTTTTTTAGAAGCTGAAGCAAACTAATCGATAAAAAAGTAGCAAGAGTTGTATCTGGCCACAACACATAGATGATTTACTAAAGGGCTAAAACTGAAACAGAAATATCCAGAAGATGCATGGTACGGAAAACTAGAACATCCTACCTTCGTGGTAGGTTTCGGTTCGAAATTCCAACTTATATCGCCTGGTGAAGGCTGTAATATACAACGGCCAAAACGTCGTGAATATGACAATAAAGCCGATGAAAGTAGACTGATCAATTGTACTTTATTTCTGTATAAATGCACACCTATACGTGCGCCCACACACACTCACTCATTCACTTATAAAATGTTATTGATTATAGTTTGTTTTTTTTTCCTGGGGATATACTGCATTAACAGTGGTGTAATGTATAGCGACTTGGGTTGAGGAATTGAGAGAGCCGAGTTCGAATTCCAGCTGGATCCATTACATTCACTTACGTGCTAATACCTATGGAAAAGGTAAGTATTCTTTACTTCTCTGCCCAGTTTTGGGTAAATAGCTTGTTAGACCGGGTTCAATATCTGTCTCGTCAGTCATGAATCGAAAGATCGGTTAAGAGTGTACTACGCAGGGCACATAACTGTCTGAGTGCATTAAACGATATGTATGATATTATAGATTAAATAAAAATGAAAAAAAATATAACTGAATCCTTTGTTGCAGAAATTAGAATTTAACCTCAAATTTTATACTTTTCAATTTATTTTCATGTAACGATGGCTGTACGATTTCCTCTCACTTATTGTTCTGCTCCTCATGTTGAAATTGTCTGATAAGTTCAAATGTAAATTACAATTTTCCTCCATAATTATAGTGCTGCATTTCCTATGGGAACAGACATCGAATGTCTTTCATAATCATGCATCTAGGAAGGTTATTTAAATATAGCGAACATAATTCTTAATCCAAAACATCTATTAATGTGCAAATAAAACATGATGAAGATATTAACAGCAACATTATACTACATTTTCCCGCTGAAAACAATAAATTGTCTGCAACTTGTTTCATAGGTGCACGAGAAAATAAATATTATTCAGGAAGTATGTAACCTGATGCAATTTGAAAGCACGCATGCAATAATTTTATCATTTGTCTGGAAGCTTTATAATAAAATGTTCATGTTTGACTGTAGTTTTATTCGTATATAATATCGTGCGGATTTTATTAAATATTTAGAGCGTACTTTTCATCATCACTCGTAGAGACGAGGAATTTGAAATATTTTCTCATGGAATAGTCAGTGCTTTGGAAAAAAATTAGCGATTTTACAAAGTTGACATGAGTAAATATAATGCGATATTAAAATGTTATGGCTTCGTAGAAAAAGATGGATTTTGAAACCTCGTTTTAAATTGTCTTTAACAAAAGAATGCTGGGCTTGTGAGATTTGCTGTAGACAAAGAAAATTTGCTTAACATTTACCACAAAGGTTTTCATTCAATAAATCTGATTTTTTTTCTGTTTCTAAAAAAGAAGTGGGAAAGTTATTGGATGTTGAATGCTACTAGGTTTAGATGTATTTACTTCGAGATCTACTAATTAAAAGCAACAATAAGTTATATTAATAGCAGTAATAACAATGGTATTTTCATAGAAGAAAAATAAAAATATTTTTTTCCCATCTCTAATACTAATTCCTATAAAAGAAATCCATCAATATACATGCAAATACTTAAAAAGAATTCATCCTCGGTTAAAAAAAAAAAATCAGGCAGAATTTTATCCAGATGTTTCTTTATTTCATTTATATGAGTCACTATTAATTTTCAGAGAATTTCTTTTGATGAGAAATCTATGATAGCAACGATGACAAAGTAGTCAGCGAAAGGCAATTCAATTCTTAAAAAAAAATTGTTTTTATATCACATCAATGTATTTATTAAAATATCTGCGCCTCTATCTGTCACATTTATAATCACTCTGGAGTCTACCATCTTTTCTTAGTAAGAAGTCAACTGATGTCACATGATATCTAGAATGGTGATTGACATTAGTAACTAAAATCTTGCTCTCTGACACAAATTATGAAGGGTAAAATATAAAGTGATGACAAACAAATCGTAGTAGCTATGAAAGTAAAGA
The DNA here is from genome assembly GCA_963932145.1 of Acanthosepion lycidas. Classification (NCBI taxonomy): domain Eukaryota; kingdom Metazoa; phylum Mollusca; class Cephalopoda; order Sepiida; family Sepiidae; genus Acanthosepion; species Acanthosepion lycidas. The sequence continues at coordinate 6,994,666 of OZ010582.1, forward strand.
TTTGTATTCAAACTTCGCCTACAAACTGAAAATATCGATAAAGATTTGCGCAAGTTTGCTATAATGAGAGATCCTGCTATAAATTAAACTAAATTATTATGCTATATAAAATGTCCCCAATTGTGGATTCAGTACACTTAGAAGATAGTAATCTTTTTATGGCTGTCAAATGTAAGAATCAAAATATTTTTGTAAATAGTCGTATTTTCTGGCTTCATAAAATATGCGTTAGACAAACTGTATTAAATTATTCAAATTAACAGTATAAATTTCCAAGTTACGCAGGGAATAATATTATAGAAAAATTCACTATTCAATAAAATATATAGAATTTAATCAGGCATAAAATTTCATGGCATCATGAATAAAGACGTATACTCATCCCTGTTGTCGAAAATATTTGTTTCAATTCGAAACTGATTCATCTCGATATATAAATTTATCATGCCCTTTGAAGACGATTTCAGAAATGGACATTAGATAGCAAGATTTTTCAGGTTAATCCTTGTATGAAACTCCAAAGCGAATGTGAAATATGTACGATTTAATAATGCATTCTTTGCTACAGATTTAATAAAACAATCTGCATTATGTAACTGAGTAATACCGTAATTCTAATATCAATATTTGGCGTATCTAATTTCCCACTGGGGATTGATGATATTTTCAAAATTATACGAAAACTAAATGATTTAATGAGAAAGTGAAAGATTCAAAAAATGACTGTTTTTGGGTGTTCCCTAGCTTATTCTGCTAGCGTTCAGCTTTTGTGCTTTCGTCAAAGTAATAGTATAGCATTCAAAAATATGAACTAAATATATAAGAGCATTTTTCAAATCTGAAATATTTATTTAGAGATGCTGAAAGATATAATTATCACTATTTCATAGGGTGATGTTCATGATAGGCAAGCCCCCACCCCACATATTTGTTAGGACGATTGCTTTTCATAAATATATATATATATATATATATATATATATATATATATATATATATATATATATATATATATATATATATGTGTGTGTGTGTGTGTGTGTGTATAATTTATGAGAAACATTGACAAGATAGTCGAATATTTCTCATTGTCGTGAATTAAAGAAGGATTCATATTGTCACTCAGTTTGATACGCAGCAGTCTGAAATTCCTCAGGTGGTTCATATTGTAGAAATAACGAACTCTAAAATCAACGACTTTTTCCTCTGACCGCCTGAAGAGATCATGGTATAAAGAAACCGCAGGCCTATGCGAAAAAATAACACGCGAAAAATGCGATATTTGAATATTTTTATTTATAGGTATCAGTTTTTATATTTGACATTAAGCACAATTATTATAGCGTCTTCCTTCGATTGTTTTATATTACGCACACACACACACACACACACACATATATATAATATATATATATATATATATATATATATATATATATATATATAGATAGATAGATAGATAGATAGATAGATAGATAGATTGGCAGGATGCTATTATTGAGGCATGCGTTCTTAAAGAAATATCCAAAACACATGCATTAATATAATTTTTCAGTGTTTGTGTTCAAATCGATGTTTTGCATTATTTTGTCCAAGTCATTTCAACCGTCTAAATAATTGTCAAGAACGGGATGTTGATTCTTTAAGCAGATTGCTGAAACATCGACATCAGTTGTAATACTTACCTTTTTTATTATAAACATTTCACTTTTTGAATTCCTTGAAAACATTTATTATTTCACATGTTCTTTGTTTTCAATAAACAAATTTTAAGATAAACTTTTTTCCATTTACTCAGCATTTAAGAACATTTTAATAGGAGATTTGCTTATCCAAGCAGAAGACAATAGAATAAACTGTCTACTGTTTCTAAACAAAGGATACTACTTTAATGTAATGTCCCAGCAAATGGCCACATGGAAGAATGTTTTCATTTCCCATTTACGTTTCCTCTGTTATAGGCATTATTACCTCCGTACAGCCAGGCAATTCTAAAAGAACTGGATGTCCTATCGTGATTCGACATTAGCGGCCACCATATTCACAACATAATATAAGCAGATCACAGAGTACTGATAGCAGACACGAAAAAGAAATTACAAACCCTCCTACAAAATGTAGCGAAGGAAAGCGAGAAGGGATTAATCATAAATTATAAGAAAAAAGAATGCATAGTCATCAGTAAAAGGATGAACCAAAAATGCGATTTATAGGTCGGGGACACTAAAATCAAGCAGCTGCGGAAATTTTAATATCTGGGAATTGTTTTGACAGAGGACGGAAAGTGCAAAGCTGAGATCCGAAGACGCATTGCGATGTCCAAAGACGCATTCCAAAAGCCAGGCAGATTATTACGAAACAGGAGGATTTCTTTGGTAACAAAGAAAATTGTTCTAAACTGCTACGTGTCATCAGTGCTGCTTTACGGGAGCAAATGCTGGGCAAAGATGTAGAAGAGACTCGAGGCGGCGGATGTGTGGTTCTTCAGAAGGATGTTAAGGATATCGTGGACGGAGGTTTTGAGCAACGATGAAGTTGGGACATATAATGAGAATGAAAGGCTTGGAGAATTTGATACTCACAGGTTGAATAGACGGAAAGAGAGACATGGGAAAGCAACGCATTATATACCTAGTTGACTTGAGCAAGCTGATGACAGAACAGGGTCTCGGGAATGTAGCAAAGGGACACAATTAATTGAGTGCTACAGGAGATATGAGGTAGAGGAGAGTCATGATCTCCTACTTCCTGAAGGGACATGACACATATAAATAAGATATATAATAACACCGTACATAACGGATACATACTTTTCTAGGGATTCATCCCTGCGCTGGTGGTATCACGGCTACGACTAGCTTGGCCAAGCTATGACCAGCTAAGACCAGCTATAACTAGCTTAGACCAGCTCTGACCGGTTTGGACAAGCCATGACCAGCTTAGACTAGTGGCCCGAGTGAAAACCCTCGGGTCCCCACGTTAAAAACTGACCTTGTGTCACAACCTGACTCAGTGTTGGGAGAGGGTTTCAAATAAATATCTACTTCACGGACGGAACGGATTGGCTGAAAGGAAAGAACCGCAAACAGACTTTGGTCTCAGAGTCGTTTATATCACTAAAACATATCTACAAATCAAAGCAGAGATATAATAATAATAATAATAATAATAATAATAATAATAATAATAATAATAACAATAATAATAATAATAATAATAATAATAATAACAATATATATATATATATATATATATATATATATATATATATATATATATATATATTAGGTTGGTGCAAAAATAATGACGTAATAATGTCGTTTTTTGGCGTTAAAATACGTCAAAAAACGACATTATTACGTCATTATTTTTGCACCAACCTAATATATATATATATATATATATATATATATATATATATATATATATATATATATATATATATATATACAATAAGATACAAAAAGAAAATGTTTTACATATAATACGGAAATTATTCTGTACTTCTAGAGAAACCGTGTTTAGGTCACCAAATTCACAAGGGACCGGATTCATCTAATATGTCACAAGGGACCGGATTCATCTAATATGTCACATATGCAAGAACATATTCTACGAAAAGAGACAGGGTGTCTTGTGTTTTCCCAAATTGAGGACTGCGAGCGGGAGTTTCTTTCTATATCTGGGAAAGCTATAATCCCATAACAAACGCACCATGGATTTATATTTTACAGGGAGGCAGATATAAATGCTGCCCGGATCGTCGGGAGAGTCTGTTCTAAAGAAAGCAACCTATCAATTTGGCTTCAGTAAATTCACGTCACTAAGCGTCCACCAAAAGGAGATAATTGCCTTCTATATCATTATAGACTCTTACCTTTCAGAAGCTTGTCGAAATTTTCAAAGCATTCCATCCTCATTCATGTTCCTAATCACGAGTCCCTAAAAAGATTACAGCCGTAGCCGTATCATATGTGCATCCACCGTAGTCGCAGCGTATGTTTTCCTGATTATTTTTCTAAAACATTTTACCTATCTCTTTCTGATGATTGGCAGCATTTTCTTTGTAGTTTCTGGTCTTAAACTTTCTTAATGCCATTCATGCTCTACCAAATGTATTCTCGACAATAATCGATAGAACCCTATTTCTGTTTCTTAAAGTCTCTTATGGCTTATTTCTGCACAGAAGAAAATAATATCTAATCTTTACCGGTAGAAGATTAGATTTTTTTTCTCTCAGTATTCTGCCCCGCTAGTCTCTTCGTTATTGTGTATGTTGTTCATCACTACGTGGGTTGCCTCTACGACCATGATTGTTCACAGGATTCGTGTTTTATTCGATCGCGATCGATATTTGCTAGAAATATAGATCCTGCTAGGTCTTCTACACTTAGCCTGCTTACGGCAACATACCGGTTCCCATACTATCAACGAAGTTACACAACGTCAAAAATGTTCTGTATCAAGATGCGGGACAGCATGGGAATACCAGGAGCTGTATGAGCATTTACTACAAACAAGGTGAAACTTGGATGTGCGCGTGGCTTAGTGAAAAATTGCTCGAAATTGTTTATCTTAATGACGACTTCCAATTCCATCTCCATTCTATTCACTTACGCGCCAATATCCTAGTGAAATCGAAGAATCCACTTCTTGAACCTCTCAGTAAGACATGCTTCACTAAAACGTTATAATCTCCCATCAAATAAGTCGTACAATCCAAAACCTTTTCTGGCTTTAAATAATATGCAAATGGTAGAAAACAAATTAATCAATAATTGACTATGGGGATGGTCACAAATAAAACTGGTTATAGAATGCAGCTAATCTTTTTACCAAATAGAAATGGGCAAATTCTTCTGACATAGTTGAACTTTTACACGAAATATCGATTTTATTTTTGTTCTTGCAATGTCTTACAAATATGTGAGTAAAATGCCGGAAGGTAATTTCACTATCGCAGTCATATTTCCATAAAATATATTTTGATGACGAAAATGTATGTTTTCTCTTTTATTTTTAATATAAAATAAACGATAAGCCGAACTTGACCACGTCTGCTGCTAGCATTCCTTGTTTATAGAAATTTAGATTGTCATTTATTCTCGTCTTTATTAATCCATTTATTTTTATTTGATGTATAACTTATGTTATTGGCGAGGAGACGGAGCAATTGAATATATTCATCTTTCAAACTAACATAATTTTGCATAAGTCAGAATGAATTATCTCCCCTTAGAGGAAGTGATTCTATCGTAGAAATTTGTTCACAATATATGGGCCAAACTATAAAATATCTTCCGAGGAAAATTGCTTTATGCGTGATTTATGCTACGGTTAAAGACGCTCTTAAAAAAGAATAATGAGATTCGTACGCCGTCGCTTTTGTTCATTATTTACCCTTATCCGTTCTTTTTTATTCTTTAGGCTTATCGCTATTTTTTATAATGTTTCCTTGGAACTTCTGACCACTTCTCAGTAAATATCGTTACGGTTATTTACTTCTTTTTTCTTTTACTTACTGTAAATCGGATATTTTTTGTCTGGTTTAAATATGATCTTTTCTTTTTCTTTGCAAATGGGCGTAGGCTGTGGTTAGTGCATCCATGTAAGAAGTTAGTGATCGTTTGGAGCCGATGGAAAAAAAAAAGATTTTATGAGGCTATTTCCTTCTAAAATTTTGTAGGTTTTCTTCTTTTATGTCTGGATAACTAGCTTTCTCGGTTCACAATTTTTGAAATCTAGAGTAACACCTTGTTCCTGGTGATGCATTAACTAAACGTGTTTTTTAAAGGGCGACGATGAACTGAACCGAGTGAACCAGGCATTGTTTTGGCTTCGTTTTCGATTGAATCTTTAATAGAAAATACAGGAATTAAAAGTAAAATATTGAAAAAGCGAAATGTCAAAAACTTTTCGCTCGCTTAATAGTATTCAGCAAATAAATATTACTGTTATTTGTATATCTTAGTTTAATTCTGTACGAATCGAAGTATAAATAAGTAGTATATCGGAAGATGGTTTAGTGTACCCTATTTTGGAAAAATCTGGTTGATGCATACGTTCGTTAGACTGAAATGTATGATAACCTATACGTGATAGGACATGAATCCACCGAGGATAAGAAATTGATCCCAGAATGTTTATATTATAATCTTAATATTTCGTAAGATTAAACAAAGACTTTTTTCTAGTCTTCCATATTGGATTTAAGAAATACGTAGTTGGATATTTGAGGTTTTTAATAGCATTTGCTGAGAGCGTAAATCTTATCTCTGCGGAAAGTAGCGTTCAACTTCTAACCTAGAGAGAATTATTCAAACAAGTACATCTACTGGAGGTATGAACCCGCCTTTCCCTTGATTTGGGTAAAATAGTTAGATATACAATGCTACCTAGACTCTAAAATTACATGTCCAATGATAATAAATAAATATATGTAGATCTTCATGACTCCTTGCCTACTGAATATGTACGGCAGAAAAAAAGCTTCACTGTTTATTTAGGCTTCTTGAAACGTATGGGTCAGAACGAGGGCTTTTTTCAATTGTAACAAAATGACAAATATTATATAGTTATTAATTGCCTCCAAAAACTATTTTTATTTAATCATCATAGAGAAAGCATTCTGTCTGCCATGAACATGGCTGATGCTAACATAACAATGTATCAAGTTTTGTCACCTCCTTGAACATACGTTTTCTACTGATATGAATTGGAATAATTATATTGAATGAACTGCTAGGCCTACTGATAAGAAAGCCCATTCATTGTTTCCTGTCAGAATTCTTTTTCCGTCTGAATTCATCTTTTACATTTAGAAATTCATTCTTTATAAATTTACAATTCGTTCGTGCATTAAATATTGCTGTCATATCTGGTATGGTGCTACTGCTATATATCTCGTGATGTTTGAAAGAAACGCCTGTAATGTCATCGATCCTGGCTTGATATCTCGCACTGTCATTTCCATAAATATTTCGCTGCCATTTTTCCTCCTTGGTGCCTTGACAGCATGATTTTAAGCATACTATTCTTTTGTCAACTTGGTCTCAATATTTTACTAGTTAGTGGTAACAGTATATTTTATTCAGATAATTTATTTCCTGCACCGTGGAAAAACTTTTCAATTCCTTACTTTCCCGCCACGTAAAAAATTAAATGCAACGCCAATCACCATATTCGGTCTTCCTGAAATTTGTTCTTTTATTGTTCCTTATACTCACGTAAACTCTTCTCATTCTCTTCGACTCCCGGAGACCTAGTGGGTGATCGCATTTCTTGGAGTGAAAAGATTAAAAAAAAAATTCTTATGTCCATTAAATATCTGCTGGTTTTGCATTTATTTCTTTGATAATGGCAGTTTTCAATTTTCTTTAAATTTTTAATTTTTAACTGAATTATTTTTCGTACATTTTGCAGGAATATTTTTATATTTCTTCCCCAGCACATGTTTATTTCAATTTGGTTTATTCTGTACCTTTAAGTCTATTACAATTCTCTGTACCGTTTGTGTACACTTATTTTATAATTTATAATATTTCTTTATTAAATCCTAACAAAATAATTCCTTCATTTCATCTATGCGTCTAGACATAATAATTTCACAATTTCTAATTTCTTTTCCTTATAATAAATATTTCTTCTGAAATGTATTTCATTTTTAACAACGTCATTATACTTAACAGATGAGGACGAGTTTCGTCAATATTTTTCTATTTTTTTTCCTTTTTCTATTTTTTTATTTTTTTTATTTAAACTTCTTTTCTTCCTTCATTTATCATTAACCATCGGCTATTTTCTTTTTAAAATTAAATACTTTTAGATTATGACTGAACAAAAATAGCGTGACCGAACATTTCGCCGACGGACATTTCACCGAAAAATTACAAGTAAAAAAAAAAGTACAGTTTTATAGTATAGAATAGGATTAATAATTACCACTGAATTTCAAGACATTAAATTATTCAATTTAAAATTTAAACTCAAAATTTATTGATTGTTTATTGAAATTAGTATTTAAAAAAAGTATTTCGGTGTATTTGGGCAATAGTAGCACATAATTATTTAAATTCGTATTTAACAGTAAGATAAATGCTCGTGCATCCATTCAGCATGAAAAGTGAAATTGAAAGGTATTTCATATCTTAAAAGAGTGAGATTTTAGCTGTAGTAAAGTGTCCTTTTTCTCAAAATACTTATCAGCTTATAGTAATATTTGAAGTAAAATATAATATATAGAGAATACATTTTTAAAAAGGTCTGACCAAAAATGAAAAATTATGAATTAATACAATAAATAAATATACAATAAAGAGTGTGACATGCATGTAAGTACGCCATTACATTTTCGGCTGAACGTCCATTCGCCGAAATGTCTGTCGGCGATATATTCGTCGGCCAAAAGTTCGAGTACTCAAGTTTTGTTTTGGTTTGGTTTATTTTGTTTTACGGCATATAAACCTCAATGGGTTATTTAATGCCGACAAAATTTTTAGGATAGATTCGTTTGAATAGAACATGTATTCATTGGTTTAGATTGGTTTCGTTTATTTTGTGTTGCAGCATATCAAACTCAATGGGTTATTCAGCGCCGACAAAATTTTTTATTGCTGGTAATATTTTGTTTTATCAAAAATCAGTTTCTGGTGGTAATATTTTTCCTTCAAATTATATTGCAGGTAATAATTTTTTTTCAAAAGAAATATTGCTGGTAATAGTTACCTATTTGCCGAGAACTGGGACCCTAACATGTGTTACCACCCTGGGTCAGGGTGGACCTGGGAACACCAGCAATTAAGAGGTGGTTCTACGCTCCTCAAAAGCTCCTTGCTGCTGGATGTAGTTTATCGTCTTGCCCAGTACGCAGATGTAGTTTAATGTCTTACCAAGGGCGCGGATGTAGTTCAACGACTTATCCAGGACCACCGAGTACTCAAGGATATATAACTGAGAAAATATTATTCAGCTAATTGTAATGTTATGGAAGATTCGAAAAAAAAAAAATTAGATTCCATCTTTAGTAACCGGAAATTGATACCAGATCTTTACCACAAGTTGAAACTATTCTACGTTGTCCATGAGAAAATCTTTTAAAATAAACATATTATTTTCCGTTACACTTCTTCCCTTCTTTACGGTATATAAAAATTATACTTATTTTTGATAATTTCTCCATTTCTCCCACATCATTTCTTTACGCATTTCTTGAATATATTATCTCTTTCATGATATAACACGGCACTCCTTAGTAATTTCTTCCCAAACGTTCACTTTCAACATGTTATCCTTTCGTATGCTGGACAAAATGAACGTTTAAATTACTTATGTAATATAATTAATATTCATGAAAATGATAAAGTATTATAAATGAATAATTATAATAAATATTATGTAAAATGTATTTTTATTTAATATGAAATTGGTTTAATAAGAAATTAGAACCGTTTGTATTGTTCTTTGTTTGTTCAAATGTTTAATTATAATAATAGAAATGTAAATGTGAAATAAAAGAAAAAAATTCAATGTAGGAAAATACATCTAATTTTCAGAATTTCATAAATCATTAATTAATTCACATCAACCACTGAAAGTTTTTAATATACATTTTCTGAAATATCTAATATTTTTATTTAAATATTTTCTTCGGTGACATCCTACTTAACCGATAATTTATTCGACTTCTTTAAAAGTTCATATTTTGCAGAATAAATTCGGTTTAATATCTGGCAGAGATACATTTTTCGTATCAATGGGATTACTTAATTTAGATGTACAACTGTGAAATAAATTCAAATATAATTCGCTTTCAATTTTTTTTTTCATTTTGGGTTATATCATTTTCTAGCTTCTCGTAAGAAAATATAGTTGTAAAGATTGTATTGAAATTGTAATGGAATTTAAATAAAACTAGAAAACAATTTATCAGAAGTGAAGGAATAAATAAATCATGTATTTAGATTATACAATATATACATGAGTCTATCTTTAAGTTTCAGAGCTTGGTGGTTAATATGTGCATCTGCAGTAATTAATAGAGTTGTAATGGATAGGGAATTTGGATTAGAACTCAGAAAGCAGAGTTCAAATTAATGTAGGATTTTGGGGGATATATAAATCAATCAACCCTACCCAGCTATTGGTTAAATAATAGTAATTGTATCTGTAAATAATATTGTCGCCATAAAAAAAATAATGAAATATTAACTTGCATATGGACAGCATTACATCCTTGACCAATCTTTAACGTAGCTAGACTCAATAGTTCATCCAATCAGACATATTTTCCTAGAACAAAAAATTCACGTTTGAAGTGTACTACAAACACATGAATAGCACAATAAGGCATAATGCCACACCAGAATACCACAATATATCTATTAAAGACCACAGTAATCAGATTTGTACAACTTTATTTCGAGGAAATTAAAATCTGAAACATTTAACAGAAATGAATATTAAAAATGAAAATCATTATTCACATAAACTAAGTAAAAATTATTGTCATTGTAAGAAATATCTTAGAATTTTAATAGCAAGAGTAGCAACTGTTAAGTGGAAAATGACTGAATAATAGATGAATTATTGCATCTGAAAAACACTCATTTATCCAAATCAAATAACAAATAGGAAGAACACTCGAAATTGAAAATCGTTCTGCAAGTACTAGAAAACTTTAATCTGAAGTGAGAGGAGAACGAGGAGTTAATGTAACCACTTGACTTTTTCATGCGCATATGTATACAAAATGGCTTTCGACCTCAGCTGTTGACATACACTGGTGTCCCTTTTAAAAGTAGACACTTTGTTGACAATTTGATGAGGTGTTTTCTTTTTTGCATTATAATTCTTCATGTACAGCGTTAAAAATGTTTTTTCATCGGCAAAATTTATTTCAAATTTGACATTTACGGATTTCCATTGCATAAGTAATAAGTGACTGGTTGGTAATGAATTCGAGTGTGACATTTAAATGCAGCTTTTGATTTGGAAATACACGAGAGCAGAAATTACAACCAGAACGACTTGCTTCGATAGTCACTTCTAATTATGTAATTACATCATTTCAGCTATTTACGCTGCACTCGACTAGGCTTGGAAGCAGATCACTATCCTCCAGTCCTAGCTCAAGGATTTATCCAAATTTCACTGTCGACATTCAAAGCCTGCTTTCTGACATTTCCAACATTGCTTCTTAGCTGTGTTTTTTTTTCTATTGAGTAATTCAATGTAGATAACCTTTTATTGAAGCTAAAGGTATCACATATCAAAAGCTTTTCTGGCTAACCTTAACTTGTAACATCGAAACTATACATTCATCAATGATTCTATAAATTCAGGTAATGTGGTTTTCGAAGTTTCATTATTATTATTATCACTCTTTGCACTAATGAAGGGTGATTGTGTTCTATTTATTTTTTGAATAAATCTAGAAGTCGATATTTTTATTATGTCATTATCTACAAATAAGTGTTACATGTGTTACCCATTTTAGCTGCGGTAGCTGTTCGAAAGCTAGTCGATTATTACTTAAATAAAAAATCATGTAATTTGGGGAGAAAATGAATTTATCAGTTGCAAGTTTTATAATATATATGAAGTTCGACCTATATTTGATGTAAATTATGGCTGTGGTAAATTTTGAGACGTTCATAGAAGCAATCTGGCCAATCCATTATGATTCTTGCCAGATATATTTTGATTTATATTTGTGACTTTTCCTGTATTCTTTGAGGAATAGCGAAGTGTTTCGCATTGGCCTATCCGTAATTGCGAATTATGAATAGTAGTTTAGTATATTGGATGCCACTCAAGTTTTGGAGAACCCAGTCTACTCTGTTATGTAAAATATAGCTGGGAAGAGACAAGAAATATTATGCTTTTTCTCAATGGCAAAGTGATGTAAAACACCAGGCCGGTATTCCAAACCAGTTTAACGATTCTACTTTCTACCCTTTAAGGTAATCGAAATTTATGTAGATATTGATTAATAAATTAGAGTAAATTAGTGTAAATTCTTTTAAAGATGATTCAGTGTCATACAGTTCACAAACAAGTAACTTGATATAAAGATTAAATGCGTGCAAGAAAATGTTACTTCAACGTCTGAACATGTAATATATTGTTAATAAATTCAAAAATAGTTGAATGCTTTTACAGCTATTAATATTAGTAGTATTAATAATTAGTTAGTACAAGTTCATTATGAAATATATGTAAAAAATTGTCTCGCAATATCGATTTTCGGAAAACAAAAAATTGCTACAAATAATGATAGATCCAAATACATAAAGAATTGCGAAATTAAATGTGCGAAAAATATTTCCTATTACGTTACAATTAAGTATATTCTATTACGTTGCAATTAAAATATATGCTATTACGTTACAATTAAAATATATGATATTACGTTACAATTGAAATATATGCTTTTACGTTGCAATTAAAGTGTGACGTCGTCCCCTGGTCGTAGCGCCAACCGTGTCGTTGTATCCCAGTCTACCACGGCACCAACGGCGACGTCCTACTTTGATTCCCAGTCTGCCTACCCACGTTGTGATTTGATCTAGGCGGAGGAAATCAATCAGTCATAGGGGACATACTGCAAACCGAGTCCAACGGGGGTGATACCACAAAAATACGTATAAAAGGCAATAAAATGAAAACTCAAAAGTTCAAAATATCAAAGAAAAAGGTAACAAACTTTATGTCTAGTTGTTCGATACATAGGACTGCATCTATCTCCAGACCCGTTCTATGGATTGTGGCACGTCGTTTTCCGCTAGGCAAGTTTTAACACTTCAAGTCGTCTGCTCTTTAAGAAATTGGTGTTTCGGTGGGTCTTTGGATGAAAGTCAAAAGAAAAACTTATTTCGGTGATCTGGATCTAAGTCGCTCTTCAAAATAATTGTTCTTGGTTTGAAGATGTGGTCCGGAAAATGTGCGGGAATCTGGTCAGCTATCTGCGAGGCTTGCCTTAACCGAAGACTGCTGGAACTCGACTCATTTCTGCTCGTTGTGGCTTCGTTTATATGGGCGCCGACCAAAACCGGGGTGGGTTTGTCGGCGCCGGGGGGTTCCTCGATAATTCTAAATACATATCCACCTCTCTGGTTAAGAAATTTCCACCTTTTTTCCATTTTTGGGAACCTTTCCTCACTCACACCTTCTCATCATACTTCAGAGGGGCCTGAACTGCCCTCCCCACGTCTTCGTGGCAACCTCTCTTACTCATCCTCCAGATGGGCGGCAACAGCCTCCCACGTGCATCACGTGATCACCACTCGACCAATGATGTCTTAGTCGGGCGTCGACGAATCTGCGGCTTTGTTTCAGGAAAAAAAAATATCTTGCTTAAAAAAAAAATGATCTCTTTTTTCTTTCCTTTTTCTTCCCCTTAATGGTTTATCATTTCTCCAGCCGCGAACGGGACAATATGACAATGGCGGTCATAACTCTTGTTCTACACGTGGTTTACTTCAAGTATTTTATCGCTAATTATCAGAATGTGTGGTCTTCTCGACATGATCTCAAAAAAGGACATCTCCAAAGCCCCAGTCGGTCTGTCGCCTCGAAGAAAGAAAAAAACATTATTTTCTTTCGGCACAATTCCCGATAACAAAATTTTATTATCGCAGGCCAAGGATGCTCGTTGGTGGTTTTTTTAAGTCTTTTTAGTTGTCACTTAACGAAATAACATTCTCATTTGAATTTTTCTTTCTCTTTCTCTGGCCAGCCGGTCTGTAGTTGATAATAAGATGTCCTCCGTACCAATAGTTTGTTTTCATATCCTTAGATAACACGGCCGATGCCAAAACATACCTGATTCTTTCCTTCTTTCCTTTTCTTTTTACTCAGAATTTCCCTGTCATTGTAATGACACTCTTTCGCCATTTGTTACTTATCAAAATATCCTTTTATCCATTGTCTCTTAGCTGTGTGTGTGTTCTTGCTTAACACTCACGATTCGGTTCTTAGCCTCTCCTTTTCTTCCTCTCTTTCTTATCCCTCGTTAAATGGTGCCACAAAGTACATGCTATCACGTTGCAATTAAAATATATGCTATTACGTTCCTATTAAAATACCTGCTATTACGTTAAACTATGCTATTGAGTTGTACTTAAAATATAAAATTAGAGAAGGTGAATAACTTTTACAAAGCGATTGAATGAAAATATTGAAAATTGTAAACCTTATAATTTATTGACAAATATATAACAAAGCATTAATTGAAACAAATATTTACTATTTTGTATAGATGTAAATCGTATTTATCCATTGATATTCTGTGCTGAAAAAGACGGAGCAGCAACCCACAATACGGCAACGTTTATCATTCCTCTTCTGCCGTGTGTTAATTTTCATATTTAGAATGCTTCGTATTTGTTCTAACTTGTTAATATCAGGCGACATAGACGGCATCTACATTAAACAAATGTATTTACTTAGTATATAGTTTCTTTGCTGAAATTGAACGAATATTTTCACGATAAAAATTCTTCGGAATAACTTTTTTTATTTTTATAAAATTGGTCTGAGCTGGGTTTACGCACAATCCTGCCAATGTTGTAGATTTCGCAATCACATTACAATCTTCCTCCCAAACACACACACCAACTCCGATTTGTTGACGTCTCATTGTTTTATATTTCTCGAATAATTAGGGGAGCAAGTTATACTTAAATATAAATAAAGGTTGAAAAAACATTCTTAATTGATTCTGTTACCAATGTAGTCCTTTTTCATTTTGTATATATTTACATTAACGCCTAATGCTTCGGTCCCTGCTATTCAACTTGCATGCAACTCTGAGTTGGAAGTACTTTTTGACATAGCTCCTTGTCACAATGTATTTTCATAAGGTCATAAAGACGAATTTACTAAGAAATCATCAATGAAACATAATCCATACCTGAACTTTGGAAAATCTGAATTATATCGATCAGGTTACAGAGAACCTATTTGGGCACTTCGGCGTGGTGTAATGGTTAGCAAGCTTGTCTGAAATGTGAGTTCGATCCTAACTAGATGTCCCATATTATTTTCTAAGACGCTCGAAATTTTGGTTAAAATGTTCTTTTTTTTACGTCATCGCGGTGCTGTTAAAATAACATTGGTTTTTTTTTTGCGCTTTTTTCCCGTTGAAAACACACTGATTTGGAAATTCTTGTAAAATTAAAGTAATTGTCCGATTTTAATGAAATTTTCGGGACTTATTCAAAAATGAATGAAATTATTTTTGAAATATTTCTTTTTAGTAAATTTTGGTAACAAATATTTTTTTTAAATATGTTACACCCCACTTACTTATTATCCTGAAATTTCCTTCAAAACCTTTTTATTTCCTTACAATTTTTTTTTGATTAAATTAAGAGTCATTAGAGATGGTAAATCACCTACTTTTTTTTTCAACTTTGTGCTAACTGAAAATCAGGTCTGAAGTGAAAAATAATGAATCCAATAAAACTATGATATTACTTAATTAGAAAAGCTTTTAATTGCTTTTGTAAATAAGTAATATTAAGGTTATTATTGCCTGAAGAAATATTTTTTTCTGATGAATAATTAAATTGTACAAGAATTTTTTTATTTGTTTTACATTTTAATTATAATAATTTATTATAGTTTACAAATCGTGCAAAATTCTGTATTAGCCTATTTCCTTGTGATAATTAGTAATTAAGTAGAAACAAAATTTACGAGTTCAAAATTGCAAAGTTTAATAAATTTAGTTATTCCAATTTTTTTTCAAATAATTTTTTATGTTGTATTTTTCTACTTAATACGTTCCTTATTTCCATGTACGGTAGACTGAAATTGCCATTATTACAAAAAGAGTTTTGTCCCTTTATTCTAATAAATAAACATAACAGTAAAACTAAAAATAAAAGGGTTCACTCAGATTTCTAGTAATTTTCATTTATGGTCATCCGTAGTAGCTGTCATCACTTGTCAATCAACACATGGATCAAGTATTGGATCAAAATTACGGTACCAATCGTTAATAATTCGTTGTATATTTCTTTTTTATGCTATAATTAGGTAATATTTTTTTTTTAAATCAGATTATTTTAACGTTAAATTTTCTAATTTTACTAAAATTACGTGTCAGAAATTTTTTTAAATATTTTTAAAATCGATAAATTTGTGTTTGTTTACAAATTTCTTAAAATTAAGAAAATGGCGGTTTTTAAGAAAATTTAAAAATTTGAAATTAAATTTGACATTCCAATGTATATAGTTTCTATCTGAAATATACCAGAATTGTTTACTTAATGGAAATAATAAATTTAATGATCCAACTTTCAAGTAAAGCTAAAATGAAATCTTCAAGCATATTTTTTCATTTTAAAAAATGCATTTTAAACTTAGGTATCGATAATTTATGCCGAAAAAGTGGAGATACCTATATAAACCTGATATATCTGAGCTTGCCCACAGCACAATTGGAGAAAAACTGCGTTCAAGCATGAAACAGACTGACGTCGTTGCATGTGTGTGAATGCTTGCATGTTTTGTTTTTTTTTTTCTTTGTGTGTTTGCGTGTGTGCGCATGCGGGAAGCATATATATTAGTTTTGAAAAAAAACAAAAAAAAACACAAACATAAATGCATCAGTGAATCATGCCCGTATGAGCATAGTGTCAACCTTCTCGGTAACAGGAATATGATTTTAGATTGTAACTGGTAATAATCTATTAAAGTGACTACTAACGTAAACACCCGTATCATGCAAACATGTGGCATTCAAGATTTACATTTTTGGTTACAATCACCTGACTGAATACTAAGAGCATCCCACTCCCAAGGTTGATAGACAAACATCAGATATAACCACTCTATCCATGTGACGTACGAACACTTTCATACTTTGTTGACTTTTTGCTCTATTAATGTCATACATATAATGAAATGGACTAAGCTCGACAATTATTTAGTTTATGTTATGTTTATACGTTATTTTAATAGAT